>VXBJ01004372.1:29415-41442 GCA_013400055.1 Nycticryphes semicollaris | reverse complement strand
CTCCCCCTTTTCATTTTTCTTCCCTTATTTTTCCTCCCCTTTCCCTCTTCCCTCCTCCTTCCCTACCCTTTTTCCTCTTCCTTTCCCCTTCTCTACCTTTTTTCCTCTTCCCTTCCCTTCCTTTCTTAATAGAAATGAACTAGGGATGCCCAAACAACCCTTTCACACTCTGATCACGGTGATGGTTGCTCTGTAGACAAAGCCTTGCAGGCTGTGGCCGGTGGCGTGGTTTGGCTGGTTCCTCAGCATCATCAAAAAACCAAAAAATAAAACAAAAACAACAACAAAAAAAAGGGGGGCGGCTGGAATGTGCTTTATTTGAACATGAGACCGATGCCTGGCCTGCAGGGGGCCTGGCATCCCTCCTTATTCCTTCTCAGCCTTAGGATTTGTACTCCCAAATTTCCCCCCCTGAAAGAGCAGTGGGGTGTTCTTTTGTTTTTTGGCTTTTTGGGTTTTGGTTTTTTTTCCAGTGAGGAACAGTGGAAATAACTCTTTACTCCCAGCCCTTTAGAAGTCTTTGGGGTTGTTTTTTGGTTTGGGTTTTTTTTTTTTTCTGAATATGGGAATGAATGAGCCGAGCTGAGGTGTGAACTGGATTTTGATGCGTGCCCAGCACACGCTGTGAATAGAAGAGCCCTTCAGAAGCTGATGTTTCTGTCCGTGGGGCGGGGGCGGGCGTTCAGCTGAACAAATTGTTCGCTTTGGCTTCTTCACAGGCAGAAATGTTGTGATGGGCTAATGAGATGGTTCTTGAGGGAGCTGGTGGGGTTGCCTCTTCCCTCCCCTGGGAGTTGTCGTGCCAGTTCTGTTTGGCAGAGTTTTAACTCTTGCTCCACCCAGAGATCTGGTTTTGCACTGGTCTTAAAGGAAAAACAAAAGAAGTATAAAAGCTTGGTGGTCTGTTGTAGAGGGTTAGGGCAGAAGAATGAATTTGAAGACTCTGTGGGGGGGACAATAGCAAACTGGGGAAAAAAAAAAGCTGGGTGGAAATCTCTTCCTTGAGTGTGAGGGACAGTTAAAGATCGTGAGAGCAACTGAGAAATTTGTGAAGTTCAAAAGTAGTGCTGGGGTGGGGGTGGGTGACGCTTAGATTTTTTAGATTTTTATATTTTTTTTCTTGTCAGAATTGCATATGTGAGCAGAGCACGTGGTGTTCTACTTGGGCTTGTCCTGGGTTTCCAGGGTGCATTGAAAGTGCTGTCCTTCATATGGACTTTAACACCACGAGTCCTCATATTTTACTTTAATTTCAATAATTTGAGCCTCTCAAAAGCTGAGCAGAGAAAGAGAACAGGGAACTTCTTTTAACCCGTTTTTAATGCTAGTGTTTCTCAGTTTCCGGTGGCTCGAGGGGAGTTGATGGACCCATGAGCTGTCTCTTGGCACCTCATCATTGTTCAGGAGCAGGCGTTGCACCAGTGTGGACATGAACCGTTGCGTTACGTTGTGTTGGTGTGGCTAAACCCTGCCCCGGGGCTGCTGCCTTGTGGTAGGTGATGCAGGGAAAGCATGCAGAATTAATGTGGATGGTTTGTCCTTTAATAGAGTCAACAGATGAATCATAGAATCACAGAATAGTTTGGGCTGGAAGGGATCCTAAAGCCTTTCTAGTGCCACCCCCTGCCCTGGGCAGGGACACCTCCCACCACACCGGGTTGCTCCAAGCCCCCTCCAACCTGGCCTTGAACCCCTCCAGGGATGGGGCAGCCACAGCTTCTCTGGGCAATAAGGTCATAAACCATCATAGTTGAAAACAATTTTTGTGGCCTGTTGGCAGGTTTTGTCCCCGCTGAAGATCCCAGGGTGGAAATGGGGACGTAGCTCTGGTGTGCCCCCATTTATGTTTGCTGTAGCTGGTAGCAAGATCTCTCTTCCAGTAGCGGGAGGTGTCTCTGCCCAGGGCAGGGGAGGGGAGGGGTTGGAACTCGATGGTCTTTAAGGTCCCTTCCAACTCTTAACCATTCTACGATTCTGTAATTCTAAGAATGAATTCCATCGAGTGCTGGTGCTTGGGCAGCTCTCGGGAAGGCACGAAGTGCACCTCTGAGCATTCTGGCGGTGGTGTGATGCCGTGGGATGTGCAGCTGAGTTACGGAGCTGGGGGGAGGAAGGCAGCTTGCACAGAGATTTATTTTTTTTGGATCGGAATCAAATTTGGGATGGAACCCTGGCTTCCTGCAGTTGCAAATTGGCTGGTGCAGTCAGAGAGAAGTGTGTGACTGATGAGGAGATCTCGCACGTGTGTTTCTTCTTGGTTCCTCAGGGAGAGGACTAGTACGTGAAGGGCCATATGAGGCCAAAAGCAGGTTGTTACCAATCCAGAGCCAACCAGCTGGGATGTTGAGAGCAGTTCATGGCAAACCAGTAGCACCCAACCCCCCCTGAGAGATCCAAAGCCTGGTAGACCCATGTGGGGTGAACCCACAAGGGACATCAGCTCCAGAACAACCCCAGGTTTTCAGTGAGACATGCTTTTGGTGGGAAAGGATGAGCACAGGGTGGGACTGTGGCAAATCAATGTGGGGGATAGGATTGGGGAACCCAAACAAAGGAGGATTTGGCCATATAGTGCCAGAGTGGATAGGATGGAGACCTCCATGAAGAACCAGCTCTGTGCAGGCAGTCTTGCCTAGGAAACTCCATGGGACGTTGTTTTACAATCTCCTCTCCCTTCCTTCTCCCTCAGATATTGAAGTGTTGACCCAGCTGTGGCTTGGCCAGGTGTTAGAGATTCAATCCTTCTCCCCACAGCGCAGGCACCTTCAGGATTGTCCAAGTGGAGCTCCAGTTATGGGTCACCTGGCAAACAACTCCTGATTCCCAGTACTGGAGCCTCATTACTTGGTGGACAGATACTTAATTATCTTATTCAAGAAGTGTCCAATACTGCACCTCCTGGTGTCTGTCCTGATGCTGTGGTGATCCTCCTACATGAAGTCAGGTAACACCTACCCAGCTCCATCCACGCTGGCAGGCGAGGGAAGCTGAGGTTGTGTTGACTTTTGGGATAAGGTCCCAAAACCTGGGACTCTGAACCGTGTCTGGTGATCTTTGGTGGTTTCTTCCATTGAAAGCTGCGTGGGAAGGGGGAGAGTAAATATAGATTGTCCTCTGCGTTGGTTGGTGACTGCGTTTCAGGGGACAGAAAAGCCCCTGGGTGTGTGCCAATAGATAGTGGAGGAGGGGAGCCGTATGGAAGGTGCCTGGAAAACCGCAGCTCGTTGCCTCGTGTTGCAGCATCGGGCTGTGTCTGCTGGGAAGGAGAAGGTGACAGTGCCCTGGCTGGGGACTTTCTTGCTCCTGCCTGGTGCCCAGAGCCAGCAAGGGCGGTGCCACTTGCCACGGGACCCTGTGGGGACATAGGGCTGCTGATTCTGCGTGCACCCACTATTTACAGTAATCCTCATCCCCTGAGGTTGGTGGGATGCTCTCCCCGTGGTCCAGCTGAGCACTGTGCCAGCTCTCCTGCACACACTGACACCTGCAGAAGAGGAACGAGTCGACCTGGGAAATGGTTGGGTTGGGTTTTTTTTAAGTATTGGACCCCTAAATAATTCATTTTCTGTGCCATTCCATGAGCTTGCTCTTCTGTCCCATGCCCATCAAGATAGACTATATGTTTTTTAAGAGATTGGAGTCGGCCAGTGCCCATGCAGCACCCTGGTGAGTGGTGCCCTGGGAGGGGGGATGCAGGATCTCACCGTGCTGATGATGGTGATGATCATAGAATCATAGAACCGTTCAGGTTGGAAAAGACCCTTGGGATCATCGAGTCCAACCATCAACCCCACCTTACAAAGTTCTCCCCTACACCAGATCCCTCAACACCACATCTCAATGGCTCTTCAACACATCCAGGGATGGGGACTCAACCCCCTCCCTGGGCAGCCTATTCCAAGGTCTGACCACTCTTTTGGGGAAGAATCTTTTCCTCATGTCCAGCCTAAACCTACCCTGGTGCAGCTTGAAGCCATTCCCTCTCCTTCTATGGCTAATTCCCTGTGAGAACAGACCAGCACCAACCTCTCTCCAGTGTCCTTCCAAAGAGCTGTAGAGAGCGATGAGGTCTCCCCTCAGCCTCCTCTTCCTCCAACTCAACAGTCCCAGCTCCTTCCATCACTCTCCAGAAGATTTATTCTCCAGGCCCTTCCCCAGCTCCGTTGCCCTCCTCTGCACTCGCTCCAGCCCCTCCAGATCTCTCTTGTGTTGAGGTGCCCAGAACTGGACACAAGACTCAAGGGGTGGCCTCACCAGTGTTGAGTCCAGGGGGACAGTCACCTCCCTACTTCTGCTGGTCCTTTCCAACTCTAACCATTCTCTGATCCTATGAACAACGAAACCCAAAATCTTTCAAGGAGGAAAAGCGCATCCCTGAAGCACGCCTTTAACATCTCCTGAAGGGAGCTCATGTTTGCCATTGCTCCAGCTTTAATCTCAGCCATATTTTGTCACCTTTTTGGTTTTTTAACTTCTGCTGGTCACCTTATTTCTCATACAAGCCAGGATGCCATGGTGCTGCTGATGCTGTTATTGCCCACACCAGCTTGGTCTCTCGAAGCACAGGACCGCTCTCAAGCCATGCCATCGGCAGCACCGCTCTCCGCAGCCGCCTGGCCGTCTTCTTCGGCTTAATCCGAACCCATTCTGGGCAAGTGCAGTGAAGTAATTTCTTAGTTAAAAACCCCCTAATCTTTAAAAAGAAAGGAAGTGGGTTCCCTCCTCGGAGAGGGGTGTGCAGCTGAGGTTTCGGGCGGCTGCCGGAGCTGGCTGCAGCCACCTGAGATGCTGCGTTTGGTGCGTGGTCGCTTCTTTCTGGCGCTGGTGGAGAAGGGAATCATTTCTTGCAAAAACATTTATCGAGAGGTTAAAGCTCAAGAAGCTACAGGGCTTGTTGGCCTGAAGCTGATTTACATGAGGGAAACACATCTATATATGTTGCTGACAGCACATGGCAGCAAAGGGTGTAATTGAACAAGCGCTGAGAAAAAGCTTAATTCTAAATATAGAGGACCACGCTACGCTCAGTACTGTTTTGGAAAGTGTGGCTGAGCCATCCTTATGTATCTTCCCCTCCTCCACCTGTGCCTCAGGGTGTCAGAGGATGAGGTATTCGTTACCGTGTTTCGCTTTCTCCGTTTATTTTTGGTTTTAAATCCAGTGGGTTTTTTGGGGGTAGGATGTGTCCTGATTTTTAAGGTGAAGAGCGGGGGTCTGCGGCTGCTTGCTCTGCCCCGTCGCTCAGGAATGGGCGTCAAGTGTTTTTCATACTCAATTTCTGTGGAATCTGAAGAACTAAAAAAAAAAAGGTATATTTAACGGAGCAGGCCAGAATAGTTCCTGTGGGCACGGGTGCTTTATAGCAGCGCTGAGGTGAGGGATGGAGCTGGCGGTTTGGAGGCGCTTTCGGCAGCTTTTGGTATTTCTAAACCCAATCCCCAGCGCTCCGTGGATCCCCAGAGAGCAAACGGAAGCCTGCCGAGATCTGGCTAAACTTTCCAAGGATCTGGATGGCCTGTCGCATCCACAGATGCTGATGATGCCAGAGAAGCAGCCCCAGCCATTACAGGGGTCTTCCCTGGGTTTAAACTATTAAAAAGAAAAAGGAAAAAAAAGAACTCTTCCTTCCCCAGTAAAGTTGTTCTTGGCTTCTGAAATGAGAGGATGGTAGAATTTCTCTGAAACTTGGCCAGTGGAGAGGGGAATGTCTTCTGGAAAGTCCTGTGGGAAACTGCGAGGTGAAAACGTCGTGGGTGATGGAGTGAGAGTGGTGCCAGTTCCCAGCGATGCCGGGAGAAGCGTCCCTGGAAGATACGGCAAATCCGCTTCCCAAACGCTGCTTTTCTGCCCAAGGAGGGTTGTGGGGGGGGTATTTTCCTGCCTGTTGGGGGTTGAGGCTGGAGACCCCTCACGGGGAAGAGGTGACTGTACAGCTCACAAGGCATCATGCCTCTTGGAACCTTGGAACGGAGTGACCTGGGTGAGGATTAGAGCTGTGTGATGGGGTGATGATTGCTGGCAACTGCTTGGCCCATTATACACCAGATTAACCCCCTGCCTTACTGGGAGGGTATGTTGGACCTTCACCCAGCCCTGGTGCCGGCTGTATCTGCGGTGTAAGTGATGGAGGGTTAAGACCTGGCTTTGCTGTGGCACCCACTGATTATAAATACTGAAATTCCCACCAAAGAGAAGGTGAGTGTTGATCAGAACAAGAGCAGGCACTTGATGGAGGGAAATACTCCACAGAGGTGGAGTTAAGCCCCTCAAACTGCTTTGGAAATGGTCTTGGAGGGGGCTGGGAGGGCTGTAGGTAGTGGGATGTGTTTGCCCTTTTTGGTGGAAATCTGGCCTCCTCTAAATTAGCACCGAGAGGACGTTGCCCACGCAGCTGGGAGGTCGGGCAAGCACGGGGAGAAGGCATCGTGTTCTAAATTCATGGGTTTCACTTGCAGTTCGAAGGCACCAACTCCTCCTTTTCAGGGTATTTCTATTAGTCCATTTGAAACTTGTAATAACCCTGGTGCTTTTTTGTTGGGTTTTTTTGTTTGTTTGCTTTTTTGGTTTTGTTAGGCAAGTGCATTCGGTAGTGGTGCTCCTAAATAAGGGCAAATGCATGGGAGGTGGAGATTT
Source organism: Nycticryphes semicollaris (assembly GCA_013400055.1). NCBI lineage: Eukaryota > Metazoa > Chordata > Aves > Charadriiformes > Rostratulidae > Nycticryphes > Nycticryphes semicollaris. The sequence continues at coordinate 34,809 of VXBJ01004372.1, read as the reverse complement.
TTCGAAGCACTTGATTCTTGCTGTTACTTCCCAGCTCTGCAGCTGGGGGTGCTTCCATAGTAAATCTCATTTTCCACGTCCTGCTTTTGTTTTAAGGGCTGGTATCAGCTTTGAAATGGGTTAATCTCAGCAGAAAACTTCTGCCTTAGATTTTGGAAGGGAAATCTGGACATTCCAGCGGCTCCTCTGCCCCGTGTGCTCTTGCTGGGTTCAGAAATGCCGCAGAAGGACGGGGGAGGTGAGCGAAGGGAATCATCTGGTGATTGAATTTCTCAGTTACCAAATCTCCAGATGTGGCAAAGGCTTTGTGCAGTGGGCACTGGGTTTGTGCGTGCGGGCACTTTCTGCTGCCTTTTTCTTACTGCACCACGTGGGGGTGTTCTTCCTTTCTGGGCAGCCTTAATATTCATCCACCGGGCCCAGGATGCTTGGGGTGTGTTTTAATAATATTGCAGCTTTTAGTGTGGGAGAGGGGAGCCGTGGATTTATATGTTCCTTTCTGCCCTGGAGTGTGGTAGTAGAGAGTGAGGGTGGTTTTGTAACTGTTGACTGTGAAATGCAGCGGTGTAGTCCCTGCAGTAGCAAAAGCCTATTTATTTATGCTCCTGCAGAGCCGTCCTTGGGGTTCGCAGCAGAGCTAGAGAGGGTAGGAAATCAGCCAAGAGCTATGAGGTCTGTGGGTTCCCCCCACGCACCCACACTTGCTCGCCTTCCCCTGAGCCGATCACTTCGAGATGTTTTTTCCTGCTCGGTCGAGCCCATCAGATGCCGAAATTGAGTTTGCCGTTGCCTGTTTTCCTCCCTGACAGCTCTTTGCAGGGTGGCAGCTCGTGCAAAGCGCTCTCTTGCTCCTCTCCAAACGCTGGTTACTCTTGAAACCCAGTGATGGTGTGTTGTGAAACTTGGCCCTGGGTTTTCATGGTGGCCACGTGGTCCTGAGGAATATTTTGTGATTGATCACAGGTCTTTTTACTTATTTGTTTATTTTTATTAACGAGGCTGTGTGAGGGAAAGGGAGGGCGGATGGGATTTATTTTCTCCAAGCCTTGGAAAAGTGGATCTGGCAGATGTGGCCAGGTAGGACCGGAGCTGCTGGTTCAGCGAAGCGTGGAATAAAATCTTAACGCTTGCATAGGCAGGACTTCAGTCACCGGGTACCAAAAGTTGTTTGAATCCTGCTCTGGGGAGGCCCAGCTTTTACAGCACGGCTGTAGTTGGGTTAGTAATTATTGGCAGTGGTTAGATGGTGTCAGTCGTGCCGTTGAGTGTGTAGCTTTTGATCTATCTGTTGGTTTGGTGAGGGTTTTTTTTTTTTCTGGACTTTATAATTAAAATCACACTCAAAATAATCCTCCCCCCCCCACCCTTTCCCCTCCTCCTTCCCCTCTCTGTTTTTTCCAGGAGGCGAAGGGCAGAGTGGAGATGGGCAGCAGACCGTGCAGCCATCGTCAGCCGCTGGAATTGGCTCCAAGCCCACGTCTCAGACCTGGAATACCGAATCCGGCAGCAAACGGACATTTACAAGCAGATTAGAGCCAATAAGGTGAGGACCAGGAGGGCGTTTGGATACGTGGGATTTTACTGTCAGCCTCACAACAGCTCTCCTTTCTGATGTGGTGCAGACTCCGTATGCGAAGTCTGACGATTTTTCCCCCCTTCCTGCATCTCTCAAAAAGCAAATTGTGCAGTTGTGACTAATGGTAGTGCTATTTGGCATGGGCTGAGTGTAATTCTTTTCCCTGGTCCAATATGGTAATGCAAAGAGAGCAATACCTTACTTTAAAGTCAGTCTTGGGGTACTGAACAGACCTGGTGCTTTTGCACGTGTGTTGCTGTTCCCTGTTATTCAAGCTTTTCTCTTTTTTTATTCCCTTATTTTACAAAGAAACCTTCTCATTCTTTCTTTTTGGGAGTAGCTGAAGATGGGAATAAGGAACAACTTAACAAGAGATTTGTTGGAACTGGGGGTTGGAACTTGATGATCTTTAAGGTCCCTTCCAACTCTAACCATTCTATGATTTATTGGGGAAGGGAGGGGACTGTGCAGGAAGTTAACTTCAGATGCTATCACATAACACAGGCTTAAAATTGAGTCTATATCATAAAAAAAAAAACCCCAAAACAAAACAAAAACAGTTTCTAGGTGCTGACCTTTCTCTGTGGACGGAATTATTTTTTTCAGGCTTGCTCTCAGAAGGTGGGAGAATGGGGGGAGAGCAGAGAAGGGCTGAGGAAGGAGTTGTTATATCCAGACTTGTTCAGGCATGAACGTCTAAATGTCAGGCCTTGGAGGGAGGAATGTCTGGAGTTTGTGGCAAGAAGGCTCAAGGTATTGCATCAACTTAGAGATCCTCAGGACTTAGAGATCCTCAGGATTTCTGAGTCCAGCATCCCAAGATGTGCGGTGCTCGGGGGCGGTGGGGAGGGAGGCGCAGGCGGGTAGAAAGCCCAGGCAGGGGTGGGAGACTGGACTTTGAGGCAGCTCTGTAGAAAAACAGGCTCATTTGAGGGAGTGAGGGCTGGAAATGCCGAGGCGGAAGAGCATGGCTGGCTGAACGGAATGCGTTACTGAGATTGGAGCAAAAGGCTTCTGGGAGGCCGTCTCTGTGTCAAATCAATGTCAAATTCCTTCTGTCTTAAGAAAACCCTTCATACAAGGTCGTCGCTAAATACAAAACACAAAATAGCTAAGCATTTATATCCTAAAAGTTAAGCAAGGGTAGAAATGGGAAAACTCTTCTAGTGAAGTGGAGGGTCTGGTGACAGACTGATGGGATGGCCGGGGAGTGGCTACAAGCATCCCATGTGGTTTTTTTGCCTTGGAAGGTTTTAGTCTCGAGGGCTGGAAGGAGAGAACGTCACGGTTTTGTGTCAAAGTTGAAAAGTACAGCCGAGGGCTGGGAAAACAGGATGTCATCAGTTTTGATTTGTTCAAACAAAAACTCCTCAGTTTGCAAGAGCCTCGTTACGTGAATTTAAGATGGAGAAAATGCCCCTTGGAGTGGCAGGAGGGTTCCAGTGTTGGGGATTTGGCCGTGACCATCCTGCCTGGGCGTGGAAGGGGGTACTGAACACCCCATATTTGTGATAGGAGCTGACTGCACACCCAGCGGTTGCTGTCTTGGTGTTGTTGAGCTCAAGGATGCCTCGTGAAACGTGTGCTGTTTTCATCAAAGAAAAACTCCAGAGGAAGGTTCATACAAGTGCAGGAGAGTGGAGAAGCGACCTGCTCTGAGTGTTCCTGCTCCGGCAGGGGGTTGGACTGGATGAGCTTTCAAGGTCCCTTCCAACCCTTGATAGTCTGTGATTTGGATCGGCTCGGTCAGAGCCTGGTGGGATGTGGGGGTTGTTGGTGGTGGAGAAACAACAAACCAACAAACCTGTCTTCAAAGTTAGTTGTAAAAGCAGTGTTTTCTGGGGCTTAAAAATAGCAGACTGTTGAGCCTTTGGGTTTGTGTTGGTTTTAAAGAGTGCCTACAGTTAATTTAAGGGACTGCATTTCTGTGAAGGTAATAAGGTGGTTTTTGCTTCTTTTCACAAATGTGCTTTGCTGGGCTTGCTTTTTTTAGAGGGGGTTTGGGACAGTCCCCGTTGTCCCCCCCCTCACCTCCACACAGAGTCTTTGCCACTTCCCTGCACGTGTGGAAAAGGAACAAACAGCATGTTTTTTTTCTCTCTGTTCTCTTGTCTCTTACGAGTTTCACACTCGGACGGAGTGAGAGGTAAATGAAGACGAAGGAGCTCCCGCAGGAGTTCTGTGCAGTGACAGAGTTGGTTGAAACACGGTGACCGTAACTCTCTCAAGAGGGGCTTGTTTGGCACAGACTTGTCCCCGGACTTGTCCAAAATGGGATCACTGCGTTGGTTTGGAGGTTTCAATGTGGTTTGGGGCAGCCTGGCCCCCAGAGGGGGATGGAAGGAGTTCCGCTCTGCTGGGAGCTGCTGAGTCAAGAGAAACCCCGTGATGGGAAGGGTGGGATGAGAGTTAGGAGGAGCTTCTTGCCAGAGGAATTTGCAGCTCTCACACGAGTTTCCTGTCTCTGCAGTGGTATGTCGGGCTTAGGGCACGACAGGAGACGTTGCTGTCCCTCCGCAGGGCTGCTTAGGACATTCAGTCTCCTGGAGTGGTTTATTGTGTGTCAGTCTTTTTCCTCGCCCGTTAGTCCCCGGGAAGAAGCTGCTGACTGTTGCAGAACCGTGAGACATCTGAGACCTATCTCTGGATCTGTCTCTATCCGAGACCTGTAGGATTGACTTCTCATTAATACCATAATTAGTGATAACAATGGGAGCAAAGAACCAGCAAACTCGCCCGTAAATATTAGAGGGGGCCTTCCTTTCTAGCGTGTTTTGGAGAAGACTTGGGGTGAAAAGCAAGTACTGTGTGACCTTGGAATTACTCAGTTGCGCTGCTCCTTTCCCTTTCCTGAAAGGGAGGTGGAAGTTCGATGTTGCCGTTATAATTCCCCTCCAAGCAATAGTGAAATGTGATGGGTTGCTTTCAGAGAGGGATCTTTCAAGAGTGTAAAAAAAAATTAAGCACGGCAGTATTTAGCTGAGTTTAGACTTCCTGCCTCTTGTCATCCACTAAACATCCTCCTGGGATGTCAGAAAACTCTAGAAAACTGCCACCGTGTTTACCCTGGAAGTTGGCTACTTCCTCATTGCTGGTCAGAGGCCTTCTACGGTTGTATTTAGTTTATGAACTGCTTTTAAATAAAGTATCCCTGAACTGTGGGCTACTGCTGTCCTTCTGGAAAACCACCCATCTGTTGTATAGAAGATCGTGTTGTGGCATAAGATGAGCCTTATGAGTGACTTCCATGGCCACAGGCCACAGCATCGGCCATGTACGGTGTGACTTTGTGGACCTTGAAGGAAGCCTTATAGCTCTCTCCTCTCTCCAGAAACCATGTCCAGGTTCCCTTCCAGCTTCACTTTGTTGTGACACGCTGTGCAACCTCCAAAATTGTTTTCAGATGACTGACCTGCCCGTTCTCACCCTGAGCAGCCCTTTCCATAGTTCCTTGTTTGACCAGCTGCGAACTTGTCCTGGCTTGTCTTTGTCCTGGACTTTATTCATGGCCCGTAGGTTCCACCAACTCTCTAATCCCTCGCACATTTTAGCCTGCTTTGTTACAAAATAGCTCAGAATATGCATAAACGCAATGATTTTCTTTTACTTTGTGTTGTTTAGAGAGAAAGTGGCCCTGCCTTCAGAGTAAGCTTCACATAGAGTAAAACATAAATAGGATGACATATGTTAAGCCTGATAAAGCACCGCTTTGCCACTGCGCTTTGTCCCGCTAGGTTTATAGCAATGGCTTGTTTATCAGTGTTTTCCTTTCCTGATTGAATTTTGTGAATATCACTTCTTGGGGGGGGGGGGGGGGG
>VXBJ01004372.1:13376-29387 GCA_013400055.1 Nycticryphes semicollaris | reverse complement strand
TAAAGAAAATCTGCTCAGAGTAACAAGTTTGACTGTAGATTTTTTTGGCACCCACTCAAAACTGCTTTGCTTTGGCTGCGGTGGCGAGTTCCACTTTGTACTCTGAGCGCAGTCGTTTCCTGTTCTGCGCCACGGCAAAATGTTCTTCTCTTTTTGGTTTTGCTGGTGTGCAGCTCGATGAGCCTTCTCTCCAAGCCTCCCCTCTGAGCCTCCTCTCACTCCCTCTGAGCCTCCTCTCTCTCCATGCCTCCCCTCCAAGGCCTCTTCTCTCCCTCCAAGCCTCATATCCCTCTGAGCCTCCTCTCTCTCTGAGCCTCCTCACTGGGCCTCTTCTCTCTCTGCGCCTTCTNGCTCTGACCCTTCTCTCCAAGCCTCCTCTCTCTCCATGCCTTCTCTCCGCCCCTCCTCTCTCTCCATGCCTCCTCTCCCTCCAAGCCTCTCTCAGCCTCCTCTCTCTCCATGCCTCCTTCTGAGCCTCCACTGCCTCCTCTCTGAGCCTCCACTCTCTCCATGCCTCCTCTCTGGGCCTCCTCTCCCTCTGAGCCTTCTCTCCGAGCCTCCTATCTCTCCATGCCTTCTCTCTGGGCCTTCTCTCCAAGCCTCCTCCTTCTCCATGCATTCTTTCTGAGCCTCCTATCTCTCTGGGCCTCCTCTCCCCCCGAGCCTCCTCTCTGAGCCTCCTCTCTGAGCCTCCTCTCTCTCCATGCCTCCTCTCTGAGTCTCCTCTCCCTCCAAACCTCCTCTTTGGGCCTCCTCTCCCCCTGAGCCTTCTCTCCAAGCCTCCTCTCTCTCCAAGCTTCCTCTATGAGCCTCCTCTCTCTCCAAGCCTCCCCGTGTGCAGGAGGAGGAGAGGGGCTGGGAAATGGGATGACGGTGGCGGAGTTCCAGCAGTTTTACCCGAGAGGGAGCTAACGGCCGGCTGTTAACGGGCTGAAGGCGTGTGATTTGGCTTTGGCCCCCGTCCTTTTCCCCCCCTGGTTCTCCCGAGCTCGGCGGAGATGTCAGGAAAAGCTGAGCAGCGGGGGATTCGGTTTGGCATCGCGTCCGACCAAGGCGGTGGGAAAGCGCGCCTTGCTGTGAGGCGGGTGTAGTTTCTAGGGGATGATGGACGCGCAGTTTCCCTTGCTGAGGCAGAAGGACCTGTGGTTAATTCCTCTTCCCTTCCCTCTCTTCCAGGGGCTGATAGTTCTTGGTGAAGCGTCGCCCCCTGATCCTGCTGTAGATGACACGTCCCGTCCCGTTAGTGCTGAAGTTAAGCTGGAGCCCGGGGCTGACCGGCTGGTAAGTGCCAGCAGCAGAACTGACTGGGTCCAGATACTTCACCTTCGTGGATTTTTGGGTAGAGAAGGTCTATCCTTTAAGCTTCAGCAGAGAAAGATGCTCAAACTCCGTGTCTGGTGTGGGACCAGCTTCCTGGAGAAGGCCTTCACGTGGGAATTACCAATCTATTGGTCTGTGTAGCTTGCCCCCTCCTGGGTTATTTTGGGGTTCATAAACGATAGGGTTTAGAGACCTTTTAGCACAGAGTTCCTCGGGGTACCTTTGTAACGTGCATTAGCATTTTGTGAAGCTTAAAAATCCGAACTAATCCTATCCCTCTAGCGAAAAAGTACCTCTAAGTGAGAGCAGCACAATTAGCAAAGGCTTCTAAAGATGTGGCTATTAATATCTGCCTGAGTGTTACCCCTTGGAAAGGGAACTGCTGATTTCAGTCAGACACACTGGAAACCATACGCGGTGCCAGGTATTTATTATTTAATGCAGAAATATAGGCCACAGACTAAAGGCTTGATGGTGCTGCTCAGCCTGGCTGTGATTACTTTTGATCCTGCGGGACAGATCGACGTATTAAAGCGGAGGATTTTGGAGAGGTGTAGTACGAGGAGAAGGGTGGTCCCTGCGTAGCTCAAACTCCTGCCGCCGAGCTGAAGTGCTCCTGCTTTTCTGACCTCATGCTGCTTTTTGGGGACAAACCGAGCATCTCTGCGATAGGGGCGTTTGAGCTTTATAGACCGATGTTCACTCCTGTTTTTCTGACCTCATGCTGCTTTTTGGGGACAAATTGAGCTTCTCTGCGATGGGGGTGCTCGAGGTTCATAGACCAGTGTTCACTGTAGTTGATACAGGTAAAAAACTCAACTAGAAACGACTGTAAAATCGTACTTTGAGTGTTTTCTCCTGTCGCTGGCAAGACTTTGTCAGAGTTTTCCTGGTACTGGATGATAATCTGAAATACTGTGAAATTTTTCATTAATGCTGGACCCCAACGGGGTCGTTAGAAGTGATTGTAACCTCCCCTCACTTGACACTGGCTTTCAGATGTGTTGGCTGGAATTTAAGTCTTTAATTAGCTCTGAGCCCAGATCTCTGCTGTGCAATTCGGTCCATCCAACAGACAGGTTTCGCTCCCGACTGAAATAGTCGATGGCGCTTCAGATGAAAGCGGAGCCGCCTCCGGAGGAGCAGCGGAGGCTGGAGAAGCCGGGATGGCAGGGGCTGCTCCGGACCGTGATTGAATCACAGGCATTACGCAGTGTCTGGTTCTGAGCAGTGATGTCTGTTTGTCGTGTGCCCTCCCTTCCCTCCCCCCTCTCCCCCTTCTCCTTTTTCATCTTTTAACCCAAAAAGAGCTCGGAGAATAATAAACAAGCGCGCTGACAGCGTGCTCCCCTTCCCGTCAGAAGTAACACGCTCCTGCAGTGATGAATTGGCTGTTATTTGGGAGCTAATCTGTAAATAGCAGGCTGATAACGGAGATAAATGATGGAATTGAACAGTGATAGGGAGGATATTTTCTTCCCTATCTGTTTAAATCAGGCTGTTTATTTGACACGGGTATATTTTCAACCTGGAATCTGCAGATGGAAGGTCTGTCCCACCTGGCTTTGTCCCTACACGCTAAAGATATTTTTCATATACTTAGAAAATCATTGCATTGTCCTTTTTCAGATTGTCTTAGACTTCATCTCTGTTAAGTAGAGAACAGAAACTGTCTAGATTTCTGATTTATGGAAAAGAAAAAGCACTTGCTTGGCCAGTGCTGTCTGGTTTGGCTGCTCACAGCCATCCCACTCTTGCCGTGGTTATTTCATTTCCTGCTTTGTCCCTTTTCTCATCCCTTTCACTTGGGTAGAAGCTCTTCAGAAGGAGACCTTTATTGCTGCAACACTAGTGTGATGGAGATCCCATCTCTCTTGCAGGCCTTGGAGGTAACAGTGACACAAATAATAGACACTGACAGCAGCAAAGAACATAATCTTGGGTGTAAAGGAAGCTGCAGTTCCTACTTGGCACCTTCTTGTGGCTACACCTGCAGCTGCACTTGCCATCTTGGAGGTTAGCTCCTCCTGGAAAAGACTTTTTATTCCCCTTCATAGAATCATAGAATGGTTTGGCTAGGACAGGACCTTAAGAGTCCATCCAGTGCCACNATGTGGTGGCTGGTGGACACCCATCACTGTGCACCACCCGCTCCTTCACAGCAGTGCTGGAGGTGTCCGCCTCCAAAATGCTGCCTGCAGGCACCCTGCTCCTACACCCTGCAGTCGGAGGGTTTGTGCTTAATTAGACTTGCTCATAAGGGTGGGGTGTTGAGTCAGAGCCTTGATCTGCTCCCAGCCAGAGATTAGCCCAGAGACCATTCCTGTTGCGTTAGGACACTTACTGGAAGGGTATCTCTTGGGCCTCTCCTGGAGAGGTGCTTATCATTTTGGCATTCTTTGGGCGTGCTTTTTTTTTTTGCCTTTTTTTTCTTTTTTTTTAATTTCCTAAACTGGCAAAGGCAGAGGCAGATCTGTGGTGTGGAATAAGGGGAGGAATCCATCCTGTCTCATCCCCAGCTCCTCTTTGGATCTCATCCCCTCATGGATACCTCCCTTGGCCAGCATGAATGCAGGATCTGTGTCCTTGGGCATCGGCTTGATACGTGGGATGTGACTGATAATCCCTGGGAGGAACCAGTCCTATCATCGGTGGAGGAAAGGGCTTTGCAAAAAAAAAAAAAGGCCTGGGAATGTCTTCTGGAAACTGGAAGCTCTCAAGTATGTGAATAAATATTTTTGCCTGAAGCTGGGAATAACATGAAGCCCTGAAGAAATACCTCAGCTGTTGATACTGGTTCAGTGCTCACCTTGATTCTCTAGCGAGGGAGGTGCACCTACAATTTTTGATAGTAAATGAGAAGAGTTACTGATGGAGCATCTTCTTTACTGCCCTAAGAGCCCCTGGTCTTTAGTGGACCTGAAAACTCCAGAAGCTCCATTCAGGTCCACCTACAAGGAGGTGGGTTAAAGCTTTATTTTTGACCCCTCTAAAAATCCTAGGGATCCTAAAGACCTTCCAGATGCCAGAAAACCCAAACCATAGAGGACAGCTCACTCTGGAGCACCAGTGTGGATCCCAGTATGATGAAGGCTCCTCTGGATCCCAGCCTGGCTGCCCAGCTTGCCCCCAGAGGAGGCATGGCTTTGGGAGGTACATCCTGGTACATCCTGGTGCAAGAGCTCAGCCTCTGCTCTGAAGGCTGGACATGGCAGTCTTTGCAGTCCTCATCCTCCCATTCCTCATGTCAGAGCCTTGATAGGGTACACCCTTCTTCAGTGTGATAAGGTGAGCCTGGGCTGGTTCTGATAAACAGGCTTTGGATTGACACTCTCCAGCTCACCCGCGGGAAGCAAAGGGGGCACCCTCTCCTCCCATCTTGATGACACACCAAGCTGGAGACAGCTTTTGGAGAAGAGGTTCCTCCTTTAAGACCCTTTCTGGAGAAGAAAATACATATCCTATTTCAAAAGAGCTTTGTGAGTCATGCGTACCCGCCCTCCCGATCCGGGGGTGCCTCCGGCAGAGGTGTCATGTGAAGGCCCAGCCTTTGCCAAGCCTTGAAAGCAGGGGGAAAACCTTCACCTCCTGATTTCACCCTGCCGGCTGCCGCGTGGTGCTGCTGGAACGCTCCAGCGCCATCGAACCTGCGGAAAAAACTTCTTTCCTGTGAGGGCAGCAGAGCCCTGGAAGAGAGTGCCCAGAGAAGTGGTGGAGTTTCCTTCTCTGGAGACATTCGGACCCTTGGGCATGTTTCCTGCCCAACCTGCTCTGGATGACCCTGCTTTGGCAGCGTTTGGTTCAGATGATCTCCAGAGGTCCCTTCCAACCCCTACAGGTCCGTGGTTCTGAGCCCAGCCTGTGGATCTGATCCTGTCTCTGCTCGCCCTCTCCAGGAGAAATAATTTACTTTTTTTTTGTTGTAGCAGAAGTGTAGAAAACCCAGCCAAAGTTCCTCAAACGGGCAAGGGGCAGAAGATGTCAGTGTTGGAAATTGTCCTTCCCTTGATGAGTCTGGTCTCTGCTGCTCTGAAAACCGTTAGTCCAGCTCCGCTGTCGCCTGGTTTTAGCTGTTGGTTGGGTTGGGGGAGTGATGGCAGGTGGAGATGTTAATTGATGTAGGACTGATGATTTGGGGATGGGAGTGTGTGATGGGCGGGGGGTGGTGGTGGTGGTTGGTTGCACATCGATGGAGATAAATCAGAGCTTTTATTTTGTCTTTTTTTTCACCTTTCCCACTACTATTTGAAGCGCACCATTGCCTGTGTGTGCAAGAGGGGGAAACTCAGCCAGAGAGACATGGGCAGGGAGTGTAGGAAGTGCTGCACGAAGGGAGAAATGAAGTTTAACCCTAGGGGGAGGGGAGGAAGAGCACGGCTGAGAATAAAAAGAAGGGACTGCTTGATGAGGATGATGATGATCTTGGAGGTCCCTTCCAACTCTAACCATTCTATGACGAGGCTGGGGGTGATGAGGGCTGGGGTACCACCGTGCATGGCCCAGCCTGGTTCCTGCTGGGGTTGGGGAGGAAGAATGTCACTGGGAGGAGGCGCAGAGACGGCGTGTCCTCCGTGGGGGTAGCGGTGACAATCCCCCCGCCCGCAGCAGGGCGATGGGAGATGGGACACATCCAGCGCCTCGGATGCGCAGTAACTGCTGCTCGCTGCAGGGCAAGGGGTTGGTGTTGCGGCCGTAAGGCAGAAGAGCTCTGTGCCTTCAGCTTAGTTTTTGCTTGTTTTCTTCTGACAAGAGAAATAAAGGTTTGGGTTTTTTTCCAGCTTTGTGTTTATCAGGCAGTTTTAGCTTTATAGTCTTGCCCTGCCCCTATCCAGAACCCACAGCCTGTGTGCATACTCATTTAGAACACTTTTTAAAGCCCCGTTTGGACCGTGTTTGCACAGGTCCTTAGTTAAAAAATGCAAATTCAGTTCTGCAAGTCTGTTCTCCTCTCCCTCTCCTCCCCTTTCTGCTCCAAAGGCCAGGAGCCTGCAGCCCTCTGCCTCCGAGCACAGCGTCGAGCTTTGGGAGGCGCCTGCGAGGTTTTGCGGGTGGTTATGGATTTGTTTGCACCATTGAGACAAAATGCTAAAATCTCCTTAAAGACCTCAGCTTTTCGTGGCCCTTAGTGGTTCCCAGAGGGGAATGGAAATCCTTTGTTTCTTGCACTGAAAGTGCTCCCCTCCCCGTATCCATCATCTCCCAGAGCTGTTCCCTAAGAAATCCATCCATCTCCGCTCTCATAGTGACTCCTGAACCCTTGTTTTGATGTTGGATGTGGCAACCCATGGCTACGACGCAGAATCCTCAACTAGAAACTGGGAATGAGAAAGTGGTACCTTATATAAGAAGTTTTTTTATTAATTTATGGTCTTTGTTATCCTTCCTTAGAGTGTTCCTGGATCCCAGCCACTAGAGAACTTGGGTATTTCTGCTGCAAATACTCCAGAATCCCATCCCGCCAAGCCCTGTGGAGCACCAAGACCCGTCAACGGAGTCATTAACACGTAAGCACCTGCATATTATGGGAAGAGCTTGATTTTTATGATCTTGACAAAATCCCAGTGGAAACCAGCCTGTAGCGTGCTGGTGGGTAGTAACTGGGTTGGTAACGGTATGTAAATAGTCTCTTTTTGAAGAAGGCTTGGTAGTAGATCATGCTTGGGAACGTTTCGGAGGAGATTGGTGGCTTGAGGTTTTCTGCTGCATTGTTTTCCTGAAAATGGCATTAAACTGGGCTGTGTTTACCCGAAGAAGCCCTGCAGGCAACCGTGCAGTGAGCGTGTTCAAAACTGGTTCTTCCTGGGTAGTTTTAACGCACTTGCAGATTGTATGTTTCAAAGGTGCTGGTAGCCCACTTGAAATTATTTTGCAGAAGTATTTTTAAGCACTGGGTCACTTTCCTGGAGATACTGAGGAACCCATCGATTTGGGGAGTAAGACTTTCTAAATTCTTTGTTTCTCCAGGCTTGGTTGAGTAAGTCTTTAAGTAGATACATGAAAACAAGTGAGAGAAATTCTCCTGTGCTGTGGGATGATTTTAGGGTTGAACCGCTTGAAAATAGAATCATGAAATTGTCTGGGTTGGAAGGAACCTTTCAGATCATCTAGGCCAACCATCAACCTTGCTCTGATAAAAACCATCACTAAACTAAGTCTCCAAGCACTATGTCAACCCATCTTTGAAATCCCTCCAGGGTTGGTGCCTCATCCCCTTCCCTGGGCAGCCCATCCCAAGGCTTCACAACCCTTTCCATGTCAACATTGTTCCTGATCTCCAATCTGAACCTCCCGTGGTGCAACTTGAGGCCATTTCCTCTTGTCCCATCGCCTGTGACCTGGGAGAAGAGACCAACCTCCTCTGGCTACCCCCTCCTTTCAGGGAGTTGTCAGAGAGCAAGAGGATCTCCCCTCAGCCTCCTTCTCTCTGAACACCCCCAGCTCCCTCAGCCACTTCTCACAAGACTTACTCTCCAGACCCCTCACCAGCTCCATTGCCCTTCTCTGGACCCGCTCCAGCCCGTCAAGCTCTATTTTGTGGTGAGGGGCCCAAAACTGGACACAGCCCTCGAGGTGTCCAGTCCAGGGGGACAGTCACTTCCCGAGTCCTACTCATAACGCTGTTCCTGATCCAGGCCAGGATGCTGGTGGCCTTCTTGGCCACGTGGGCACACTGCTGGCTCATGGTCAGCCCACAGTCCACCAACACCCCCAGGTCCTTTTCTGCCAGGCAGCTCCAACCACTCTGCCCCCAGCCTGTAGTGTTACATGGGGTTGTTATGTGTATATATATGAAAAAAAAATATATATATATTGTTTTATATAGATGAAAAGGTTCAGGGGGTGAGGAGCTGTGCTGGGGTTGGTAGGTGACGTGATGTGTCCGTGCCGTGGTAGGGCAGGGAACCCCTTTGTACGTAAAACAGGAAGGTTGGTGCTAACACCGCACCTTTCCGCTGTCACTGCTGAGAGCTCCTAGAGCTAATAGTGCTTAGATATTAATCAGAATCAAGTTTATATCTAGTTTAAATGGGTTTTTTTCTGCAAAATTATACATTCTCCATCTCTGGTGTTTAAACTCATGAGAACCTGTTGTATTAAGATACCCTGAGCTGTAATTCTGGGGGAAGCTGAGCTCCAGGATTAAAGCTGTTCAGGGCTTTTGGGCTTGCTCTGTGCCTGGCTTTACATGCTATATATTATTTTTTTTTGTTGTTCAGGACTTCCAAAGGTATTTTGTCAAAGGTTCGATGGGGGGAGAGGGCGGAAAGTGACCAAAGTAACAGCAAAAATTAGAGTTGCCTGAATAAAAGCTCTTGCCTCGTGAAACCATCGACGCTTTAAACTCAGCTTAGAGCGTGAACCCGCCTGGTGCTGCTGGCGAACGCGGGGCCCTGGAATGAATTAACGCTTCATCTTCCTTCTTTTCTTCTCTTCCGGGGCAGTCTTCAGCCTGGCCTGGCGGAACATGCTCAGGGAGATGGCCAGGAAGCTGAGGAGCTCTTGCATAAAAAGCAACGACTGAACGTGGTTTCTTCGTCTTCGGATGGCACGTGTGTAGCAGCTCGCACTCGCCCGGTGCTGAGCTGTAAGAAGCGGCGGCTTGTTCGACCCAGCAGCATTATGCCCCTGTCCAAAAAGGTTCGTGTTGTTTGTTTCTTCTTGCAATATATTCATATAAATATATATCTATATAAATCTCCACTCCAAAGAGCCTGGTGAGGGAGTGATAACGGTGGTGTGTTGGGCTTTTGCTCTTTGCCTGAAGAGGTCTCCCTGTCTTGGGAATGTTTGTGGTTGTTGAGAGGGGGAAAAACTCACTGGAGAGGAAGAGGAGGAGAGTGAGGCTTCAAAGGCTGGTGGAGAAATAAAGGGGGAAGGAAGGAGCAGTTTTTAATTTGTTGGGAGACTTTCTTTAGCTGTCACTGAGGAGGGGAGATGCTGAACCCAGCTGTGGGTTTTCTTTTCTAAAACCAGCCTGAGGTGAAGGTCAGGGTGGGCAGTTCAATCTGGCACGCTCTGAGCAGTCCAAAAAAAAACCTCTGGAAAATCAAGCTGTCGGGAAACCTTAACTCCCAGCACAGGAATTAACACAGCTCCACAAATTCACTGCTGCTTCTTTCTCAAATAATAACTACAACTCTCTGAGCTCTGAGAATGTGGGATGTCTTAGAAAAGGCCTGCTGAGGTGATGGTGTTTGCTTCCACTGCTTAAGTTTGGAAATCACTGGATGCCACCGTTCCTGGTTTTGTTTACTTTTTAAACTGATTTATTTTGTACTCCTCTCCCTCATGCAGAATTCAGTTCAGTGGAAATGGAGCTTTACTGCCTGTGTGAGGAAAGGCCGTGCTTCATTCTTTTTAATTTCTCTTAGGAATGCCATAAACTGTCAGTGGGAGGATAGATGGTTAGAAATTGAGGGAATAAGGACCGTTTTTGTGCGTTCAGCTCTCATGATTGTGGAACCATAGGTGGCAAAAATCCACTTACCTTTGAGTCAAAGTGTTTCCAAGTCAAGCTTTACCACAAGGGTTTGGGGGGTTTTCACTCCGCGGGTGCTGGAGTTTTAAAGAGAAGCTCAAAAAGCAACATTTTTTCTGAGCAAAATAGTTTCTCACTCAGCTGAGGTAGCTTTAACTGATTACTCATTTGCAGTTTTGTCTGGAGTGTTTCTGGTAGAGCTCTGCAGTGACTGCCTGCAAGGTCTTCAGTGACTTGGAAGTTCATGAACTATCTCGTAGGTGAACACCGGCTTGTACACTCAGCTTTTGAAGAAGGAACTTGTTAATTCCATGTTAGGTCATGACTGGAGCCATCAAACACGTTTGCTGATCAGAGATGGTTCAGAAGAGCCGTTCCCCAGGGTGGAAGATGTGCCAGATCACAGGGGATTCCTGTGTTATCTGAGAGAAAGCTGAGAAATGGCCAAGTCATGGTCCAGAAACATCCAGTTGACTAGACTCTCCCGTCTGCACGAAGTGGTTGTGGATTGTTGCCACCAGAAATTAGGAACAGGAGAGTTCAGTGTTTCTGTAGAGATTATCTATAATTGTGCCTCCTCTGGTACAAAATCCGAATGCAACATCAATTGAAGTTTTTAAGTTAGGAGATNTCCTAGAGCTAATAGTGCTTAGATATTAATCAGAATCAAGTTTATATCTAGTTTAAATGGGTTTTTTTCTGCAAAATTATACATTCTCCATCTCTGGTGTTTAAACTCATGAGAACCTGTTGTATTAAGATACCCTGAGCTGTAATTCTGGGGGAAGCTGAGCTCCAGGATTAAAGCTGTTCAGGGCTTTTGGGCTTGCTCTGTGCCTGGCTTTACATGCTATATATTATTTTTTTTTGTTGTTCAGGACTTCCAAAGGTATTTTGTCAAAGGTTCGATGGGGGGAGAGGGCGGAAAGTGACCAAAGTAACAGCAAAAATTAGAGTTGCCTGAATAAAAGCTCTTGCCTCGTGAACCTGCCGACGCTTTAAACTCAGCTTAGAGCGTGAACCCGCCTGGTGCTGCTGGCGAACGCGGGGCCCTGGAATGAATTAACGCTTCATCTTCCTTCTTTTCTTCTCTTCCGGGGCAGTCTTCAGCCTGGCCTGGCAGAACATGCTCAGGGAGATGGCCAGGAAGCTGAGGAGCTCTTGCATAAAAAGCAACGACTGAACGTGGTTTCTTCGTCTTCGGATGGCACGTGTGTAGCAGCTCGCACTCGCCCGGTGCTGAGCTGTAAGAAGCGGCGGCTTGTTCGACCCAGCAGCATTATGCCCCTGTCCAAAAAGGTTCGTGTTGTTTGTTTCTTCTTGCAATATATTCATATAAATATATATCTATATAAATCTCCACTCCAAAGAGCCTGGTGAGGGAGTGATAACGGTGGTGTGTTGGGCTTTTGCTCTTTGCCTGAAGAGGTCTCCCTGTCTTGGGAATGTTTGTGGTTGTTGAGAGGGGGAAAAACTCACTGGAGAGGAAGAGGAGGAGAGTGAGGCTTCAAAGGCTGGTGGAGAAATAAAGGGGGAAGGAAGGAGCAGTTTTTAATTTGTTGGGAGACTTTCTTTAGCTGTCACTGAGGAGGGGAGATGCTGAACCCAGCTGTGGGTTTTCTTTTCTAAAACCAGCCTGAGGTGAAGGTCAGGGTGGGCAGTTCAATCTGGCACGCTCTGAGCAGTCCAAAAAAAAACCTCTGGAAAATCAAGCTGTCGGGAAACCTTAACTCCCAGCACAGGAATTAACACAGCTCCACAAATTCACTGCTGCTTCTTTCTCAAATAATAACTACAACTCTCTGAGCTCTGAGAATGTGGGATGTCTTAGAAAAGGCCTGCTGAGGTGATGGTGTTTGCTTCCACTGCTTAAGTTTGGAAATCACTGGATGCCACCGTTCCTGGTTTTGTTTACTTTTTAAACTGATTTATTTTGTACTCCTCTCCCTCATGCAGAATTCAGTTCAGTGGAAATGGAGCTTTACTGCCTGTGTGAGGAAAGGCCGTGCTTCATTCTTTTTAATTTCTCTTAGGAATGCCATAAACTGTCAGTGGGAGGATAGATGGTTAGAAATTGAGGGAATAAGGACCGTTTTTGTGCGTTCAGCTCTCATGATTGTGGAACCATAGGTGGCAAAAATCCACTTACCTTTGAGTCAAAGTGTTTCCAAGTCAAGCTTTACCACAAGGGTTTGGGGGGTTTTCACTCCGCGGGTGCTGGAGTTTTAAAGAGAAGCTCAAAAAGCAACATTTTTTCTGAGCAAAATAGTTTCTCACTCAGCTGAGGTAGCTTTAACTGATTACTCATTTGCAGTTTTGTCTGGAGTGTTTCTGGTAGAGCTCTGCAGTGACTGCCTGCAAGGTCTTCAGTGACTTGGAAGTTCATGAACTATCTCGTAGGTGAACACCGGCTTGTACACTCAGCTTTTGAAGAAGGAACTTGTTAATTCCATGTTAGGTCATGACTGGAGCCATCAAACACGTTTGCTGATCAGAGATGGTTCAGAAGAGCCGTTCCCCAGGGTGGAAGATGTGCCAGATCACAGGGGATTCCTGTGTTATCTGAGAGAAAGCTGAGAAATGGCCAAGTCATGGTCCAGAAACATCCAGTTGACTAGACTCTCCCGTCTGCACGAAGTGGTTGTGGATTGTTGCCACCAGAAATTAGGAACAGGAGAGTTCAGTGTTTCTGTAGAGATTATCTATAATTGTGCCTCCTCTGGTACAAAATCCGAATGCAACATCAATTGAAGTTTTTAAGTTAGGAGATGTCCTGTAGGAAAGAAAATCTGGCTGTAAGGTTGAGTTGGAAACCCTGCAGTGGGTTGGAAACAGGACTGGTCTGGAGGAAGAGGATCTCCTGCAGTTTCCCCCTGGCATCCCCACAGCCCAGAACAGGCCGCTTTATCCTCTGCCCTTGCCAAGACAGTTGGTCTGAACCTCCTTAGCCCAGGAGCTAATCCAGTCTTGTTCCTCAGGCAGCAAAAGCAAACAAACCAAACTTTCTAATAGCAGCTCCCTAGGCTGCCATTAAAGTCATTACCAGTGGTCCCAGTCCCAGTGTGAACTGGTCAGCTCCCCATGTCACTTTGGAAGCTCTCCCCGAAGCGTAGAAGTTGATGTGGTAATTCCTAATGTGGTCACCTCTAAACATAACAAGGTTCTCTCTGGTTTTGCCTGTAGGACGTTACTTTTTTTGATCTTGTGATTTTTTTTTTCCTGTTGTTTTTCCTCTCCGTTGGCTGCACGTATTTCCTGAAATATATGCCCCAAACTGGGAGCTCTGGTGTTGGTGATGCTGGGCAGAGTGGCAGGATGACCTCACGCCTCCTGTTCATGAACCCCGTGGGGCGTTAATTCTCCTTCGTGGTACGACGCTGCTGATTCACGCTCTTTTTCTCATCTGAAACAGCCACCAAATCCTCTGGGCAGTTCCCTCTTCCCTCCTCCTCCTTCTCCTCACTGGTCGCTGAAGCATCTGCCCGTTGTGTTTGCCCCTCAGTGAATGAAATTTTACTTGTTTTTAATAATTTCCAGCTCTTTCCTGCAGGTACCTGCAGCCATTCCCAGTTCTAGTGTCATTTGCTAAGGCTTAAGGATGTTTTCTGTCATTCAGGTCATTAATGGAAATGTTTTGAATAATCCTAGATTCAGAACAGATTTCTGCAGGATCCAATTTGATACATCCTTGAATTTTTATGAGGAATCATTGGTTATTTTCTCTGTGTGGGATTCACATCCAGTTCTCTATCTGCCTACAGTGGTTTCATATAAATGAACTCTCTCTATATAAAGTCTACAAATCTGTGAATTGAGTCTGTCCTGGTTTAGGAAACAAGGTTGAAACCCCTCCTTTTTCACCCTTTAAAGATGTCCCTGATGGTGGCAGCTCTTGGCTTATAGTGATGACTCTCTGACCCATCTCAACAAAAAAAGGCTTTCCCCCTCCACCCCCATCCCCTCTGACAACTGAATTGTGCTGCCTCATGGATTTTTATAAAATGAGGTTTCAACCTAGATAAAATTAAACCCTTTTAGTCAAATTTAGTAGACGTTAAACTGTCTGTGCTGGTGAGAAGTAGTTTTCAGTTGTGTTTATGCAAAGTGAAAGTGCCCTTGTATGTGTGTATGTGTCCGGCCTTAATGAACACCTTTTAGACAAGGTATAAAAATTAAAAAAAAAACCAAAACCAAACACAAAACAAAACAACCAACAGCCTTTAGGATGTCTTTTTCACAAGCTGTCGAAGGGGAAGGTGTGAAGAGAGCCCTTAAGACATGCTGATCTCTGATATTTTGATGCTCTTCCCCTCCCTCTCCCAATTCCCAGGTCCATCGTAACAGCCTGGCGCGATGTAGCTGTGACGTGAACCCCTCCTGTGCTCTCTGTGGCACCCGAACCTCGACGACTCTGGAAATCCAGTACGATGCCCCTTTGCTGGAGCGTCTCTCCCAGCTGGATTCCTGTATCCATCCTGTCCTGTCATTCCCGGATGGTAAGCACAGACCCCACGGAGGGGGAGGAATGGGGCGTTCTCAAACTGGGTGCTGAGATGGGCTACAAGGGTGGATGCTTTGGAGGTGGTCCAGAGCCCCCTCCTCCATCCTGGAGTTCCTCTGGAAGCCCAGATCTGCTTGGGTTCGACCAAGCTTGTTCCTCTGCAGGTATTTTTAGGAGTAGAGCGTTTACTGGAGCTGGGAGGGTCTGGGGAAGCGTCGCACCTCTGCTGTGACCCGTGTTATGGGAACCTGAGCTGGAGCCTGGGAGTCTCTGCTGGGACCTGGATCTTAGGCTGGTGTCTTGGGTGCTAAAACCGCTTGAGAAATGTTTGCTTCTCTGGAGTTTATTCATCTGTATAAAATTACTTGTGGGTTGATTTAAGTCACGGGAAATTTTTTTGACCTTGTAAGGAATTGAAAAATGATCTTGCAGAGTTCAGAGGGCACAGCGAGAGGGGATGTTCCCCTCAAGACACTCATTTCCCTCTGTTATGGTATCGGGGTTAATCATCATCGAGAGGAATAACTAACCACCCTTGACTCGGGGGGGGCTTCACAGATTTTGTGTGTAGGGACTTTTCCCAAGGGAAAAGAAGTAGTTTCCAGAGTCTTCCACTTCCTAAAGCTGCCAAATTAAACACAAGCCTGGTTTTTTTGAACAAAAAACCACTACTGGCTTGCGTGATGTTGGTGTCCATCTGTCACCTTCTTCCTTTCCTCACAAAACACAGGAGCACAAATGATAGCAACTGGCTTTTTTATCAGGAGAGCTGGGCAGTAAATGGGTCGTAGCGGTTCCGTCCCTGGGTGGGAGCTCCTGGGTGCTTGGGGTGTCAAACGCCACTGGTGACACTGGGAGGAAGGTGTGTGTCCCCGCGTCTCATGGGGATGCAGAGTGGTTGGTCTGGGTTAAAATACTGGGCTCCTGGGTGTCTTTGAGCCTAAATTCCAGCTTTGCACAGACTCTCTGCAGCAGCAGGAAATGCACGGGGTGTCTGGGAACAATTAACCCGGCATCTTTCACTTGCACTATATTTAAAACAGCCTAAAATAGTAAATTGGTGCTATTTTTAAAAACTAAATCCCCCCAAAGACACGTTAAAGAATGCGAAAGGGACTTCACGCACTGAATTTTCTCCTGAAGCAGAAATTTATTTCCTGATTTCACAGCGCTTTAGTAAACCTCCCTCTGTAGTGCTAAATCTGATCTCCCAAGCGGTGAGAAAACCCGTTGTGTCCCCCTGCAGCGGGGCCACCGGGCAAATTATCTCATCCTGCATTGCCTTTGCCTTTTCCTGGGGTTGGCTGCAGCCAGCTCACGTGGGGAAGGATCCGTTCTGGCTGCACAGGATGAAAAAAACTTTGGTTTTAAATTTTGGAAAGTCATAGATTTGATGGATGGACCACTCGGTGGCTAAGGAACTGGCTGGATGGCCACACTCAAAGGGTTGTGGTCAACGGCTCAGTGTCACAGGTGGTGGCCAGTGAGGAGTGGTGTTCCTCATGGGTCAGTACTGGGACCAGTGCTATTTAACAGCTTTGTTGGAGACATGGACAGTGGGATAGAGTGCACCCTCAGCAAGATTGCTGATGACACCAAGCTTGGTGGCACGGACATGCTGGAGGGAAGGGATGCCATCCAGAGGGACCTGGACAGACTGGAGAGGTGGGCTAGTGCAAACCTCATGAAGTTCAACCAAGCCAAGTGCAGG
>VXBJ01004372.1:1294-12385 GCA_013400055.1 Nycticryphes semicollaris | reverse complement strand
TTTTCTTTTTTTCTGGTTCATCTGATTTCTCGCTTGGGAATTTTCGGATGATGTAATAACCTTGGTGGGGAGGATGAGAGCCGGGGCTCCGTGCGGTTGCCATCTGCCGGTCCCCGGGAGGCCTGCACCGCTCGGCCGAGGAGCAGAGACGGTGTCACTCGGCTGCACAGACCCTGGTACGCCCGGTGCTGACAGCAGGACAGTGACAAGCCAGCAAACAACTCATTTTCTGCTGACAGCGTTTCGTCGGGGCATTTTTCCCCTTTCCTCTGACCTGTCTCCTCCTTCCACATGTGGGCTGCTGAGATGGGATGAATTTTCAGGAGAAAGCAAAAGATTAGTGAAGAGGCCCTTTTCCCAAAGCCGGACCAGTTCAACACTGGTGATGTTGCAGCCTCACTGGCAATGTCCTTCAAGGACTGGCTTGGCCCCTCTCTGTCCTTTGGGACGTGTCCCCGCAAACCAGGAGTGGTGGCCACGGAGCTGCCATTGCCCCGTGAGAGCCCGTCCTTAGCAAATGGATGGGGCTAAACCAGAGCTTTAACCATCGAGGTACTCAAAATGCTTTTTCCTGAGAGTCGAGTTCCCCCAGTGAATTACAGCCCAGCTCTTTCTTCCGTTTGCCTGGGATCTGCTGGGGCTTTCCAGTCCCTGGAATTTGTTGGGGAAGTTTAGGAGGGGTTCAGATACCAGCTGTTGAGACTAATGGCAGATCTTGATTCCCTTCCGCTTGCCCCCTGAGATTATCTAGAGGCAATTTCTAAATCCCGCGGCAGCTCCTAATTGCCTCCACATCCCCTCTGCAGGGCGAGGAGCTTTATTCTTCCTGCAGGGCCTGGAGAGGTTCATCTCTGCTGGTCTCTACTGGGGGAGGAGCGCAGATGGGGGCACGTCACACCCTGAGTACTGGTGTATAACCGTCTTCTGGGTGCAGCTGGAGAAGATAAATTCATGTCTCAGTAGTTTTCCTCTTAACCCTGAAAGTTTTAAAGCTTTCCCAAACTAGGATTTTGGCCTTCAGGCACTTAAAAGAGAGCTGGGTTTTGAAAGAGACTTAGGTGTTTGGTGATCAAATCTGAAGTTTGAAGCTGAGTGGGAAAATAAGGCTTATTTGCGGGATTCCTGAGATTGGAGTAGTCTGCTACTCCAGTTAATAGTTTTTTAAGTTTACTTTAGCCTGTGTGGACAAGAAATAGACAATAATCTCGTTAGTGGTCTGTCTTTGGGCTGAGGTCTGTGTGGGATCGGGGAGAAACGAAGCGAGGATGGTGAGGGGCCTGGAGCATCTCTCTTAGGAGGAAAGGTTGAGTGAGGGACTTGGGTCTGTTTAGTCTGGAGAAGAGAAGGCTGAGGGGGGATCTGATCAACACCTAGAAATACTTCAAGGGAGGGTGTCAGGAGGATGGGACCAGGCTTTTCAGTGGTGCCCAGTGACAGGACAAGAGGGAACAGGCACAAACTGGAACATAAGAAGTTCCATCTCAACATGAGGAGGAACTTCTTTGCTGTGAGGGTGTCAGAGCCCTGGCAGAGGCTGCCCAGAGAGGTGGTGGAGTCTCCTTCTCTGGAGACATTCAAACCTCGTCTGGACACGTTCCTTTGGGACCTGCTCTGGGTGGACCTGCTTTGGGAAGGGGTTAGACTAGATGATCTCCAGAGGTCCCTTCCAACCCCACAGCATTTTGTGACTCTGTGAATGTGAGCAAAAGTAGCGTCTGCTGAGTTTCAGAGCAGCACAGCACGCGTGTGAGACAGCAGCATTAAACAGGGAAGAGTACTCTGCATTACCACAGAAACCCGAGGCCTGAAATGTCTCTGTTACCCAGCTCATTACTGGGACTTTGCCTGCTCAGAGATGGCTGGGATCTGGCCACGCCTGGGGAGCTCCTGCTCCGAGCTGTGTTCCCTTACACAGCTTGCCTTAGATGACTGAGGTGCCACATCAGGCAGATTAGCGTCATACTGTATTTGCTTGGCTTTTGGCTTGACCTGAAACTGAGGATTTAAGCTGAATTTCTCTCTTCCAGCCCATCCCTCAGTAGATTTGATGTGCTGAGATAGCTGGGATTCGGGGAAGTCAGATCTGAGATAGCAGAGTGGAGCGTGGCAGTGCGTGAGATACCTTCAGTGGTGAAGACACATGGGTTTTCTGACAAAAGCTTCCTTCTCCCGCCAGTATTTGCTTGGGCTGTGAATCCTGTAGGAACGTCCTTCTCTCAAAGAGCTTCAGATGAGAAGTGTTGGGTCCTAACACAAGGAAGACATTAGGCAAACCTGGGTTTTATGGTCACTCAACGCCTGGATGTTTGTCGAGGGCTGTTCTTACTGGGGGGACTGGGAGAGGATGATGGTGAACCGCCCGCTTTTCTGGTGCGTGATTCGGTTAATTTGACTGCCCTGTTTCGTCTGTCCCTCTGCAGATGTGCCGACGAGCCTGCACTTCCAGAGCATGTTGAAATCCCAGTGGCAGAACAAACCCTACGAGAAAATTAAACCTCCCAAAAAGTTGTCGCTCAAGCACAGGGCCCCCCTGCCGACCAGCAGCCTGTCCGACCCTGCTCGCAAGGACCGCCACAAGCTGGTGAATTCCTTCTTCACCGCAGCCAGTAAGTGTTGTCCACCCCTTGCCTCTTGCCACACGCAGAAACCCTGCCCTGATTTGTACCCAACAGCCAAGGAATGAGCAGAGAGAGAGGAGGATGAGGATGAGGAGGATGCCCTTCAAATTCAGCTCTGGGAGATAAGGCCATGGTACCACAGGCCAGGGCTGAAGGAGAAGCGTGTGTAGGATGTGAAATTCAGGCTGGTCTCAGCTGGTAGGGACCTCTTTTCACGCAGCCCAAGGTTGTGCTGGGGGCTGGCACGGGCAGTGCTGCAGCTCGTTCTGCTCTGAGCACGTCCCTCCTGTTGAGCCCAGGACCTGTCTGGATTTACGGAGCGGGTAAACTCTGCCCAAGCCTCCTGCCCCACCAGAAAGAGAGGTGAAAACTGGCGTTTCATAGCTCTTTCTCTGTTCCCCTCCTCAGAGCGCTCACAGCAAAAAATCCAACCAGACAAGGCACACAGGCCGCCTTTAGACGATTTTACGGCCGTGTCCAAGGCCGAGAGAGCGCCAGAGCGCTCGCTTGTCCAGCCTCCTGCCTATGACAAAAAGCGATTGCGAGACAGCTCGTCTGAGAGGAGTGAAGGTAGGCTCCCACGGCCAGCTCTCTCGGGGGGAGCTTGGGCTTCGCTGCGCATCCAGCCTCTCTCCCCACTTCGGAGAAGGGGAAAACGCGCTGCTTCTGGGCCTTGGCGCAGCAACGCCTCGTGTGCTCTAAACTGCTTCTCCCCCCGCCCTCCCCAGGGCCTCTCAGGCTGGCAGTTCTCCATCAGAAGGTGCTTCTCTTTCATGCAAAGTTCCTCCTCGGCACTGGCTGTTTCTGGTGCACATGGTCCTTTTCTGTCCATCCCCCAGCTCCCTTGGTTTGTCTGGCTAACGACGGTCTTCATTTTCTCCCGCTTTCCCCGTGTAGTGTTGAAGCATCACGCGGACGTCGGTGGCCCGAGCTACTTGTCAGCGGCTGCGCCCCCCACACCTCACAGCCCCATAGCGCGGCAACTGTCCACCTCCTCGGAAGGCTCCGCTCCCACCGGCACGAGTTCACAGGGCACCTCCAGCGCGGCCGTAAGTATCTCCTGCCTTTCTGGAGGGGTTTCTGAGCTCAGCTCCATCAGGGGGTCCCAGCTTTCGAGCAGTTGAGGCGCCTTAGATGTGAGAGCACCCAGAATTTCTCTTACCGTGCTGGACTCCTTGGTTCAACTGGCGGTTGGCCCTCTTTTTTCACTCTGATTTTGGGTCTGCTGGGGTTCCTGGGTTGACATTGGCTGTGCATAAAGCCACCCAGCTGCATTTGGTGTCATCTCAGTAACTGCTGGTTCCTGCTCTCAGTAGCCCTCTGGTGTTGCTCCACGTCTGGGTTTTGGTTTCTGAAGTTGTCCGGGGATGCCAGAAGGAGAAGTAGGTAGAAGAGCTGAGGACCAGTAGCAGCACACTGCTTTCACTGGGATGGCTTTGCCTTCGTGGCCTTGGTGGCACTGGGCTGTAGATGGGGTTGGGACTGAGTCGCAGAGCAGTAGTGGTTGGGATCTTAACGTTCACCTACAAGCTTTGACAGTTTTTAACTCACTCTGAGACACACTCAGTCTCCTGAAATGCTAAAGGATGACAGGATTTGGGACTTGGTGGAGCTGTGTCTAAGAGCTGTCAGTGAGCAGGGCCATCATGCCCCCCCACTGTGCTCTGGGACAGATCCGTGACACACCCCCTCTCCAGACACCATCCATCCTCCCAGCCCCTGACCCACCACAGCAGAAACCCTCCATTAAAGGATTGAATTGAACCCTTGAGTGTCCCAGTGGCCCTGGCTCCTGTGTGACCACTCCAGTCAGTGGTTTGTGCCGCAGCCAAAGCTGCTTCCAGCTCAACCCTGTGTGTCCTTGTCCTGGCTCCGAGCTTGTTGCTCTGGAGCTGCCGGGTTCCAGATGGGTTCCTTCACTGCTGTTGTGTCATCAGCTGTGACATCAGTGAGGCCACCACAGGGGTGTGTGAAGTGGTGGTACCTGGGCTTGAACGTGCTAGGTGTTTTGGAGAAGAGGATGGCTCTTCTCAGCAGCTCCAGCGTGTCAAGATGACGTTTCCTTGTGCTTCACACACACCCATCTTGGTCTTCTCTTGCTGCTTTTTCTGCTGCTCT
Source organism: Nycticryphes semicollaris (assembly GCA_013400055.1). Lineage (NCBI taxonomy): Eukaryota > Metazoa > Chordata > Aves > Charadriiformes > Rostratulidae > Nycticryphes > Nycticryphes semicollaris. The sequence goes on along the minus strand of VXBJ01004372.1, from coordinate 7,649 downwards.
GTCACAAGCTCGCTCAGAAAAGCAAGATGAAGTGTTTACCCTGCACCATCCAAGTCTTTCACTGGGGATTCTCAGGGTCTGCTCTCTGGGCTCGAGGGTCCAAGTCCTTGGTTCAAGCCTCCCAGCCTGGCGCAGGTTTGCATGTGTCCCCCAACCGCTGTTCTCAGGCCTCACTGGTGATGGTGACCCCTTGGAATGTCCTTGCTGCCGTGGTGATAGTTGCCCACCCAACTCTGTCCTCACCTGGCATCACACAAGTCCTGGGCTCTGCCCCTGGCACGTGGGTTTCCACATCTTTTGACGCTCCAAGTCACGGGGATCAAGGGAGAGGGAGAACATGGTAAATGGCAGGTGACTCCACGTCCCTGTACCAGCGGTGCTGCTGTCACAGGTTTGGGGCAGGTTTTTGGGGAGACAGATGGTAGGAGAGCACCCAGCGTTCAGCCAGGTTTAAATAGATTCGTGTGGAGTTCATTTGTGTCTTAGAAAATCTATTTTGGTCAAAAGTGCAATGCAGAGGGAAGCCGTTCGGCTCTTGGTACAGCTGTCAGAACCCGAGGTGAACTCCTGTGTCACTATGTCACCTCCCTCCTCCATCACAATGTCACCTGTGATGGGACCAGACCCCCGTGGGGACACAGACAAGGGGGGCTGTTGCCAAACAGGATGGTTCTTCCCTCTTTCCCGATGGTCTCGCTGCTTTCTTTACGTTGGTGGTTGGGAATTGGGTTTTATGGGACACTTTTCTTCTTGCTGGGTCAGTTCATCAGCCGGATAAATCCATCTCCTGATCTGCTTGGCTGGTGGACTTGTGGAGATAGTGGCCGGAGCTGGGCAGCCCTTGTCACCTTGCTTCAGTGCCATCAGGGCCACCGCAGCCCCTGCCCTTGTTTGTACCCTCCAAGCTAAGGATTTGGGGTTGGGAACAGGACTTCAACAGGCAGTAGGCGAACTCCGATGTGATGGAAATTGCTGTTGGTTCTAGAGCCTCCATAGGTCCTACGAGGCCATTTCGTATGCGGCCACCTCCTTTTCCCATGAGTGACTTTAACAGGACAAAAACTACAAACCTTTCTCACTTGCTTCTCCTCTTCCTGTTCCAGCAGCCGAGGAGGAGGAGAGGCGAAAGCTCCTTTGATATTAACAACATCGTCATCCCCATGTCTGTCGCTGCGACGACTCGTGTGGAGAAACTGCAGTACAAAGAGATCCTCACGCCCAGGTACGTGCCTGATCCCTGGCTCCAGCGGGGCTGTCACATCCCAGGCTTCTGCTGTGCAGGTGTCTCCTCAGAAGCTCAGGGCTTTGACCCGAATGCTGGTGAGGAAAAGGGCTTTCTTCTTCCTTGAAAGTAGGAGGATGTACATCTACATTGATGTAGATGTGCTGAGTTAGGAAATAACGTTGCCTGAGCGTCCCTGGTGCATGAAAACCGGCTTCCTGGCTGGGGTCTCTACAATCTAAAAGGACCCTGGGTGTCCCCTGTCCTGCTGCAAAGCTGCTGAGCGTGTTGAGCCAATGGACCTGGTGGTTTCCCAGCTCCATGCCTGTCTGGGACGGGTAAATGCCATCGCCTCGGGTGGCAGGGGCCAGGGGAAGCTCTCCCCGTCCCAGGGCTGGGTAGGAACCAGGTTTCTCTGCCCGAGCTGAGCACAAGGAGCTGAGCTGTTGGCCCATGGACGTTCTTGGATTAAGACGATGGATGAGCTCAGGATGAGGTGGTTTTCTCACCTGGGTGGGAGTGTGCCACTGCACCGCAGTACTGGTGGCAGCTTCTTCATCCAAACCAGCCGGTTCCCAGTCCTCCTTTTCCCTCCCAGTTCTCCAGGTCTCTTTCCCAGCTCTACCTCTTTTTTTCCTCCTGGTCCTTCACACTCTTCCCGGGCCCCCTTCAGAGCAGGGCAGGGAGGGAGCCTGTTGCTGAACCAGAGGAAGAGGAGGAAACGCTGCAGCATCAGCTTTGCTTCCTCTGCCCTTGGCAGGCTCCAGCTGTGCTGCCAGACCAGTGCTTGGGGGAATTAGGCAGGGGGGCAGAAAGGAAGGGAGGACACTGGTGGCCTCCTCTGTTCCTCACCCTCCCAGCATGGGGGGGGGCATCTCCTGCCTGTCCCCCGGCGCCACACTCAACAGGAGCCGACCCACAGCAGAAAGATGCGCTCAAAGCAGGGCAGGCCAACAGGGGAGGGGGAGGAACCATGGTCTGACAGCACAGGGGGTGGATTTTGGTAGACAGATGTGGCCACTTGGCTTAAAACTGAGCCTAAATATGTTGCTGGTCGGGGCCGGCTGCTGTTTTTAATCCTCCAAAATACCTGGTCAGCGCCTGTGGGGCTGGCGGTGCCTGGGGTTGACCCTTCTCCGACGTTGTGTGTTGCAGCTGGCGTGAAGTGGATATCAGCACTCTGAAAGCCAGCCCTGATGAAGACAACGAGGAGGTAGGAAGAGTTTTAGTTCTGAATTAACACGGGATGGGGTTGGGAGCGACCGAGCTGCGTCCACGGAGGCGCCGGGAGGGAGTGGACACGGGGAGCCCAGCAGGGAGGTGCGGAGTCTCTTCCCTTTTTTTTTCTTTTGCTTTTTTGTGGCAAGAAAACGCACAATTGGCTGTGCAGAAACCAGCCTGGTGGTGGTTTCTCTTTCAGGACAGGCACGATAAGGCAGAAGTTGGATTTACTGGCCAGGGGCAGGTGCATCTGAGGTCTCATTGCTGTCAGGAGACCCCTCTGGGCAGCGATCTTTTTATGGAATAGTCTTAATCAAGAACTCATGAGCTGCTGGAGTTACTGTTTTAGCGAAACAGAAAATGATGGTGTTTCCTTCAACCTCTCCTGTGAGCGCTTTCGCCCTGGGATAAGGACTTCCCTTTGCTTTTCAGTTCTTAAATCTCTTCCCAAGCACAAGGCAGGCTCAGCTTAGCGAGGTGCTCTCGTGGGTGGGTCTGTGAGATGGGAGCATTGATTTAAATCCTTGCTGTAGCTACCGCCGGAAAAACACTGCGGGTTGGGTGGGTGTTTAATACAAGCAAGCTCTGACCAAGCCCTGAGCCCTTCCCTTCCCTTCCCAGATTGAGGACTTGTCTGATTCGGCCTTCACTGCTCGGCACGGCAAGTGTGAGGAGATGGAGCGAGCCCGGTGGCTCTGGAGCACGAGCGTGCCCCCGCAGCGACGGGGCAGCAGGTACGTCCCCACCGGCTCCGTTCCTCAGCGCTGGGGCTGTCCCCGTGTGCCAGAGAGGACACAGCAGGTTTCTCCTGGCCATCGTGTCGTTGCCCAACAGCGGGATGCTCTTGGGAGCAGCTTGGCTGATGTTGAAAAGTGGTTAAAAGCTTGTGGTGTTATTGGGGAGTTTGATCGCCGTCCCCAAGAGCAGGTTGAGGAGCCCCTTTGCAGGAAGCAGAGTCGCGCTGGGGTGGGGGTGACGTTCCCAGCTCAGTTGGGGACAATCAGGTCTCGGCCCGTGTGTTTGGATTCTGCTTTCCAAGAGCGCTTGTACCACAGGGGCTGGTGCTCCATCTCAGGAGTCCAGAGAAGAGCCAAAGTGCTGAGATGGGAATCCTTTGTGTGGGAACAAGGAATGGTGGTTGTTCCCAACGTTACGCTGTCTGTCCTTCAGCGATGCCATTTCTCTGCCCCACTGATACACGTGTCCTTACGTTCCTCTGGTCACCCGATGCTCGGTACCCTCTCTGCAGCACCTACAGTTTCCAGCTGTTCCTCTCATCACAAACCTGCGTCAGGAGAGATTTGCTCTTCTCCATCCGATTTCCGAGGCTTTGTTTGGTTTTGAACAGCCCTGTGCTTGGTTCCTGCTGAACTCCAGCTGCGCACAAACAACGTGGTTTCTGTTTATCCCCCTTGGGAGTGTGCGATGGTGTGAGGTTATTTCTGCCAGAACTTCTGCTGGTGGTGTCTGTCCAACTCTTGTTGCCTCTGCCCCCTTGTTCCATCTGCAGCTGCCTTCCCCGGTGCTGGCAGGAGCGTGGGTCGTTCTGGTGGGTTTTTGTGAACTTCTTCAGCTGGTTTCTCACACCCGGGAGCCCTTCACTGTCACTTCCTTTCTCTGAAGACCCTCTTGTAGGGACCTTGGTGAGAGATGCTGCGTTGAGGTCCTGGCTTGGTCACTGAGGTGAATTGAGAAGCTCATAGGTGTAGGAATGCTGGCGGGAAAGGACTTGCAGAGGTCTCTGGCTGTTGTCAGCAGAAGACAGGGTTGGCCATGGCTTTGTCTGGCTCACGGCCTGGACACTTCCAAGGATGGAGATTCCCACGGAGCTGGGGAATCCCAGTGCAGGTCCCCAGCAGGGAGAGGTGGGGATGGGAGTGTCCCTGCTCCTGTTGGACGCGTTCCTTGGCGTGACCCAGGACCTGGTTTGCTGCCTTTGTGCCGAGAGCAACCTGGCCAAGCTCAGCCACGTCCAGATCCTCCTTCTCAGCAGGTTCCTTGCTCAGTGCCCCAGTTCCCAGCCCAGGGTTGTTCTCGGTGGCTGCTTTTGTCTTCAGAAACGGCCGGAGCCCCTTGGGGCCCAGTAACTCCTTGGTGCTGTCATTCAGCCAGTTCCTTGCTCCTTGCCTGGGCCAGGTAATGACCAGTAAAGGCTGGGCTTAAACTCACTGTGTTTCCCTTAAATGTCACCCTCTGAGTCCTGCTCCAGCTCAGGGACTGAGCATCTTGTGGTTTCCCTGCCTCAGGTGTGCAGCAGAAGGGTTTCTTTTTTTCCTGTAGCAGCTTTTACATCGCAGCTCGACTCAGCACATGGACTCAGAGCAGGAGTAGCTGCTTTATTAGTCTAATCGGGGCTGGGGCTGTGTGTTCTGATGAACACTTTGGCCGAGGTAGGATTTGGAATCTGGTCCTTGGGAGCCCTCGATCGCTGTCGTGGTTCATCTCGAGGAGTTGCCCACGGGACGGGTGTGGGGACTCCGGTTCGGTTTCTCCGTTTGCAGCCTGTGGGTCTTTCATCTGGAGGTGCTCCCTCCAAAGGGTCTTTATTCTTGGTGTAAATCTCTTGAAGGGTTTTTACAGGGCTCCTCCTATGCCCAGCTGTTGGACATGCTGCGTTTTCAGCGTTGCTGATGCCCTGTGCTGGGTTCTTCAGCCCTCCAGGTGTCACCTAGTGTGTGGAAAACTTGGAGAGACCAAATTTGAAGTGTCTGGTTTCATGGGGTTGGCTTCTCATCGTGGTGTTTACGCAGCACTCGCAGCGCAGGAGGTGTGTGGGGGACAGAGGAGATGTGTTCTGTGTGGGACACAGAACCCCAGGAGAGCAGCATCGGCGCTGGGAAGCTGTGTCAGGGCGGTGGAGATGGTACCAAGATGAGTTTCACCCTTGGGCTGCGGCATCCCCTGCTTGTGTGTGCCCCAAATCCCCGCATTCCCCATTGCTGGGGACCGTGGGGTGACATCAGGTGGCAGTTTCCTGAGCCCCTGTATCGCTTGAGGGCGACTGGAACCTGGCTCTGAAACGTGTTCCTCTCTCAGGTCTTACAGATCGACGGACGGACGGACGACCCCCCAGCTGGGGAACCCCTCGACTCCCCAACCGGCATCCCCGGACGTGGGCAACTGCCATTCCCACTCGGAGCTGACCCACACCCACTCCCCGCGCAGCCCCATCAGCCCCGAACTGCTCTCTGCCCCCCTTACCCCTCTCTCCCGGGACTCCATGCGGCTCCTCTCCAGCGAGGACACCCGTTGCTCCACGCCTGAGGCCGGCCTCGACGAGCAGGTGGGTGGTGGCTCCCGTCGTGGCCGATGGCTCCGGTTTTGTTCCCAGGGGTTGGCGGGAGGGTACGGGGGCTGCCTGTCCCTGTGTCACTGCAGGGACTGCTGCAGGTAAAGGTACACGGGAACCTTGGAGCAGGGCCAGAGGAGGCCACAGAGATGCTGGGAGGGCTGGAGCCCCTCTGCTGTGAAGACAGGCTGAGAGAGTTGGGGGGGTTCAGCCTGGAGAAGAGAAGGCTCCAGGGAGACCTTGGAGCCCCTTCCAGTCCCTAAAGGGGCTCCAGGAAAGCTGGGAGGGACTTGTGATGAGGGAGGNCGGGGGGGGGTGGGGGGTGCTTTACCAGCAGTTGGTTGGGTTTTGGAGGCCGTCACGGGGCTGGGCCGGCTCCATGGAGCTGCCTCTCGCTGCGGGCGGCCGGAGTCGCTGTGGAACGGGAGCAGAACGTCTTTTTCCGGAGGATTTTCCATAGCCTGCTTGTCCTCTTCCCTTTAGGCCGTGCAGCCCTGGGAGCGACGCACCTTCCCGCTCTCCTACGATCCCAGGACGGAGTGCGAGGACCAATCCGACCCCCAGGACCGGTCGTCGCGCTGCACCCGCCGCACCTCGGGCAGCAAATCCTCCCGGGAGAGCGA
>VXBJ01004369.1:488245-570607 GCA_013400055.1 Nycticryphes semicollaris | reverse complement strand
CCTTGAATCTCTAGTTGACGAATACTTGAGAAATAGATATCACCCTTTGATTCACAGGGGAAGTATTCCCTCCTTGTATCCCCCTATAATTCACAAGGAGGAAAGCTTTTAGAATATTTTCTTCCCAAATAGCATTTACTTGGTTACCTAGATCAGAGGTCTGCCTACAGAAATGATAATGAAACTGCAGAACTATATCAGTACAATCTCCGCTCCAGTAAATTACGTGGCTACTTTAAATAGATGTTATGAGGTTCTCAATCATATTTTAGCATAACACTATATTCCTAGAATATGTTTTCCACTAGTTATATGTTAAACTTGCAGCTTAAATCAATATATGAAAAAAAAAAAACACTGTTGCAAGACGTGGTTATTTTTGTAATCAAAGCAAAGTGCAAAAGATTAAGTTCCTAGAAAGCTAAGAACAGGGAAATTTGTGCTCATTTGTTCATTTTGAGTTTCAATTTGATCTGTTTGGCATTTGCATCCCTTGAGTGCCCTCACATGTGGGTTGTTCCAGGAGCTGTTCCCATCCCAAAGCAGAATTCTGGCCCTTGGGGATGGCTGTTGGTGCCTTCAGTCCTTCACCTTTGTCCTGGGTTCATTCTCCCCTGGGTGCAGCAGGGGCACAGGTATTCAATCCCATGTGAGCCATGCCCAGGGGGTGGCCGGGAGCTGGCCGGGAAGGGGAGGGGGAGGCACTCACCAGGGTGAGTGGGCTGGGAGAGTCCAGGGTCCAGTCTGCAAGTGGTCATATCGTAATCCTGGTTGTATATTCCTCTCTCGGTGTTATTGTTGTTGTTTTCTTATTCCTTTTGCTGTTCTATGAAATTGCCTTTGTCTCAACCCATGAATTTTGCCTTTTTCTTCCACTGCCGTGGTGGTGTCGGGGTGTTCCAGTCTGAGAGAGCGGCTGCCACGTGGTTCTTTGTTGCCCTCTGAGGCTAAATCAGGACAGTTCTTTCTGGCGCCCAAGGTAGGGTGCTCAGAGGGTTGAGATAACGACAGATCTGACTAGAGCATGTTAAAATGAATTTTTTACATCCATTGATTGTATTAGTTGCTGGTCACACTGTTGCTTCATTTGTTTTCATGTCTGTGTTATGTAAATTCTTACATGCTCTATGTACTGCCTCTGATTATGTTTATCACCTCTGGGAGAGGAATCAAGATTATAATTTTGCTGTCCTGTGTGATATCAACTTATAATGTGATAGCATCATTGTTGAGATGGTTATGTTGGGGCGTTTATTTGGCACTGCTATCCTGCTCATACCTTGGGGAATTTATTAATAATCACACTCAGTTTATGGGGGAAGCAGGCGGGGTTCTTTCCCCAGCTCTTTCACCTCCCTTTTCTCTTTCATGCCGGGTGTGCCAGTTTTTGAGAATTTTGAATACTCTTGGGACATGCAAACCAGCTTGGTCCTATTGCTAGGTTGCATGAATGTGGTTCAGTTTTTGTTTTCGGTTAAGCAACTATATAAGATTACCACCTAGAGATCTTCCCTGAGGCTGGAGAGTCATGGGTAGCATGGCATGTTGGAGAACAGGGGCAGGTACCTAGAGACCTTTTCACCTCCAATGTCTTGGGACTTGTAAACACTGGGATACACATTTAGCAAAGGCCACCTGGCTAGTTAACATCAGGGGATCTACCAAATGAGCTGGCCCTGCCCAATCAAAACCTCCGCGTACAGTGGAAGGAGATAAAGTGCACATGAAGGGGAAGACTGTCTGGGTTAGTCCTGCCTTGGGCAAAGGCAAACCAACCCATGCCTTTGCTCAAGGACCTGTGTGCACTTGGTGGGCAATGCGGAAGGATGGGGAAGTGCGATGTGTACCTCATGGGGATCTGATTTTGGGTGAAAATAGCCAATGAATGAAATGGTGTGATGATAATTGCTGAATGACCCTGCCACTGTACATCTTCATTTCTGTTAACTGCTACTGGTTGTACTATAGTAAGAATCATCCTAACTAATGGGTGATTAGATTTCAACAGAGAGGGACTCTGATGAATAATCAAGTGCAGCAGTGAAGGCATGAGAACTGACCTCAGCAGTGGGCGCCCAGCAACTTCATTGAGATTGACATAAGCTGTACCAGATACATCAGCTGCAAGCCCCAGCAGTACAGCATGCGATAGTCCAACACCACACACCATCTTTCCTGCCCTGAGAGACTGTCAGAATAAATGAAGCCCAAAGTCAAGGATTAAATTAACTCAACGGACATTTTAGAGTGATGACCCATAGACTAAGGACTGTCTGTATGGATATATATGTACTTATATATACATATGTCATGGGAAAGTGATAGTTTGTAATTGGGAACTGTAAGATCTGGGCATGGCATAAACAGTATGGAATAAGGGCTGGATAATATCCTGGTTCTGAGAGGGACGGGGTTAATTGTCCCCTGGCTGTAGCAAGGGCACAGGTATTCCATCCCATGTGAGCCATGTCCAGGGGGTAGCCAGGTGCTGCCGGGAAGGGGAGGGGGACAGGAAGTTGGGAGTGGCGTGGGGTCGGGTAAGGGTCGGGGTGCGGTGGGTGAGCAGTCGGTATCGTGTCTTTACACTCCTCTGCCCTTGTTACTGTTACTTTTTCGTTGTTCTGTTAAACTGCCTTTGTCCCAATCCACGAGTTTTTGCCTTTTTCTTCCGATTTTCCCCTCCCGGCTGTGGAGGGGCTGGAGAAAGCGCGGCTGCCACGTGATGCTTTGTTGCCCTCTGAGGCTGTACCACGACAAACATGGCCAGCTACGGTCCTGGCTTTCAGAGAATTACTAAACCTTCTGCACATTGTTCTGTTTGTTTGTTTGAGTTGTTTGTATTTTGGGGTTTCTTTCCTTAGCACTTGCACGTGCTGTAATAACAGGCGGCAGCAAGCTGATGAGTGATTTTGTCAGATTTCTTTGACAGACATTGAAAAAGCTTGAACTGTACTCCACACCCCTCCTTCCCTTGGTAGCAAAAGGACAGTTGACCTGTTATATCTGTATGCGTTGTAGTGAGAAGCAGTTGCAGAACTTGTGTGAAGCTCCAAGCCGTGAGAAAGCTGCCTTAGGCAAAGCAAAGTAGTGTTTGGGGAGGAAAATGGCTCAGAGTGGAGTCAAGGAGATCTGCAGGTCTAGTCCCGGCTCTGACTAAAACCAAAGTTTTCATTACGTGATTATTTTTTCCTCAGTGAAATACCTGATTGCTGATCTCACTGACGTGTCATAGATATCTGTTGCATTTATGTGATCTGGTGGTTTTGGGGAGAAACATTCTTAAAACCTTTAATTTTTTTATGAACAAACTTTCTGATTAAAATTCTTCGACAGAGATGCTTTCTGCTACTTTTTATTTTGGCGGAGGAGGAAGGGAATAATCGTTGAATGTGTGTAGGTAGTGTTAGAACTTCCTACTTTTGTTTTTTTCATTTTTAGGCCCTTTCTTCTACTGCGGGAACATTATCCCATCATTTTCTTCTGAAGCTCTCCAAGCAGTAAGTGATGGTTTGTCGATAGTACAGTGTTCAGTAACTTAGATGTGCATTTTGGCGAACTTCTGCAATACGGCAAGCTTTGTAGTCTGGGAAAAATTTGAAAGCTAGGGAAGGGTATTAATAACAGCTCCATGGAGCTCTAAATACTATTGTTTATTTCAGTAGTAAGATGGGATCTTTGAAAGGTTCTTAGGAAATATATCCTGTAGTTCAGAGCTGATTTTGGGAGGGAGAACGTAGGGAGCTGCAAGGCCATTTGATTGTGCTGCAGGCTTTAATACCTCTCTGGTCTTATTTCAGAGGTTTGGAGTCACACTTTGCTCAGCTAATAGTATGCAAAGTGATCGCTAATCCAAGTAAATAATGTGACTGTAGCAAGAAACATAAGGCACTGAATGCAGAGAGAGTTTGCATTGATTCTAGGGGATTTTGGACATATGGGTATCATTGCTGCAATTTAAGTAGATAAGGTTTCAGGTTCATTATTAGTTTTACAGTTTACCATGCATCACCTGGGTTGTAGTTATGGTATATGAGCCCTTAGCCTCTGGGAAATGCTGAGGTTTTTAAATGCAGCTTTAAGTCTCTTCTCTTCAGTGCAGGCCAAAATCATGCATTCACACAGTGACTGTTGCTCAGCCCCTGGTGGGCTGCAGGGTGTTCAGCTGTGTGTGAAGGGTTCTCGGGAGGAGGCTGCTGTCACACCAGGTCTCCACTTGCCAGTTCACCAGATCGTCGTTGGGTTTTATGTCAAGTTTACAGAAAAATATTAGTGAAGGACCTAATGAGGTGATTGTACTTTTATATTTTGCACACAATGCATAAATTTTATCTTTTCTTTGGAAGGCTGTGCCAGAACCAAGCAATTTGAAGCAAGAATGCTAATTAACAAGCAATATATAAATCCACAGTCACGCAGACAGGTTGTGTGTGGGACCAGGGCAGGCACTGCAATACCAGCCATTGGGCAGGAGGAAGCCCTGCTCAGCCAGCAAGAGATGTTCCACGTTGAGCTGAGAGCATTGGCACTTTAACAAAGAAATCCTGCTTTACCTCAATAGCAGCAGTGCCTACTTAACCACAGAGAGCCAGGGATGTGAGCTAGTTGCAGGAAGACTTTTTTGTGTGTTCAGTTGGGTTGAAATTTGGATTATGTCCAAAATGGAGAGTCTCGTCCTTTATGTTTTCATGTTTACATTGTGTAATTAAAGAACTTTCCCTTACATTGTCCAATTATGGAAGTTACAGGACATGATTTTACGCAAACATCAAAATAACACAGGTAGGATTTGATTATTAAGTAGCAGCTTAACTGGGAAAACCACCTAAGTAGGTGTTGGTTTAGTGCCTCAGACTAGTTGAGGCAAATTGTGCCCCTCATTAGCTGAGCTGCTGGCCTGGTCAAGGCAGCAGAAATTGTTATGGCTGGGCATGGCTGGAAGTGGTGATACTGAGGACACCCACTGCCATGGGGACAAACCCAAGACTAGTAAGGTTATAGCACAGAGAGAGAGAGTTGTATTTCCCCCTTTCTAGCCCTAGCACCATCTTTTCCTTCCCCCCTCCCTGCCCCAGACAGAAGTTCAATTCTTCATGCAATATTTTTCACCTTCAGTTGTGAAGGTGGCACTGAAGAACTGGGTTGAGAACAGGGTGTTAGGTAAAAGATTTGGACACCAAAAAGACCATCCACAAGCTAAAGTAAAAGGAATATTGTAAGCTTCTGTTGTCCTCTTTTTCCTAATCATCGGAACAAATGACGTCTCACATTTTCCCTAGATCAACTTCAAGTGTTTCTATAAACGTATGTATAGTTGACAACAATTTGGGGCTTTTTCCTAACAGAAAAACACCTTAATTATTATCCTTTAAAAATGCATCGTGTGATTCGTAAGAAATTTAAGGGGCTTGGAAAATGTTCCCTTTGAAACCTGCACTGCATTTTGTCTGAAGAGTCATGACTTTCTATAGTTGTACATCCTGACAAGTGTCCAGAACATTTCTGTGACCTTTTTCTGTATGGAAATATTGCAAATCTCATCATATAAACTTTCTTACAATACTCTACAACACCATAAATTCTTGTAAACCTGATAATCAAAAGTTACCTAGTAAGCTGACGCCCAACTTCATGGGGAACAGTGAGCCTCTAACAGTCAGGCTCCTGCAGGGGCTTTCAATTAAGTGCAGCACCACAGTCGTTTAATTATCTATAGATGCTGTATTTGTGTGTTGTGTTGTATGGCATCTTGGTTTAGATGAAGCTGTATCCCCTTTGCAGTTTGTCCCTAACTGCATAAGACTGAGCAGGTTCTGGTGATTGAGGCCCAAGGCTGAGAGCTGTGGTCTGAGTTGTCTCCCTACCTCCGCGACTGAAACTGTGTGGCGCTGAGCAGGAGGTTTAATTTTATCTGTGCTGTTGTTTCCTTCCCTGCAACTGTGAATAAATATCCGTTGCTTGCGGAGTATTTTGAGAATGCAGATATGTTAACATTGGCTAGCTCAGATCCCTTTGTAGGAAAACCATTGGAAGGGCTTTACAGAAGCTGTAGAAGACTGCAGCTGGTAGAAGACTGAAGCAGGTACAGCCCTGTAGTGGGTCCAAAAGGTCTTTTGGCACAGACATTGATCCAAATGAGGAGAAAGGGCCTTGACAGCAGGAACTGGGTTACGAGCCATGGAAGCTGATCTGCTCCCCTGCGTAGTGCTAAGGGATGCATGAAACACTCTTGCCCTTTCCTCATATAAATCTGCCCTCTTTCTTGAGCCTCACATGCAATGAAAATTATTGTGATAGTATGGGTGGTCAGCTGAAAAAATCTTTGCTTTTGTGTCTAGGATTTGCTATTATGCATTTGATGGTCTATAATGTGACTTAAAAATAGTTTCAGCCTTCAGCACGTGGAACAGCAGAGAGCCCTGTGCTTTGGCGGCAGTGGAGAAGTTCAAGGGCAGTGGAAAAGTGCAAGCGGTGGCTCTGGGAACAGAGCTATTCACATGCAAATATCTTTGTCTCACCAAACTGGTAGGCTGAAACTCATGTTGAAGTAAGCGTAGCAAAAAAATTTGATGTGCCCTGTGTTACATCAGTAGAAATTCGAAAAGTGTCTGTGTATAAAGAAGTAATGGTTGTGTAAAGAGGTGTGAATTCAGTAAGTAACATGCTGAGGAGGAATATCTAATGACTAATTTCTTAATACTGGGCCTGAGAAAATGATGATATTAAATCCTCACCACACAGGCTACCTAGCAGCAACATACCTGCATTTGAGCACAGCCCTTCATTTTGAAGAGTATGAACACATGGATAGCAGAAATGGACTGGTGGTGTCTCTCCAAGTGCAGAAAGATTGCAGGATCTGATGTGGCTGCAAGGTGATTACTTGGGTGCCGTAGAAATGAGTGACAGAACTTCCATGGGCTTCAGAAGGGCTCCGAGGCATAGGGGCATTTGTCTTCTCATCCTGTAAACTCAAAACTGCTTCATCTTGGGAATTAAGTGTTGTTGTGTAGTTGACAGTGTGCTGGTGAAAGAAACTGTAGAAGGAAGACAAACACTAGTAAGGAGATAGGAATGGAACAGATTCTGAGAGCAAGGGGGACATTCACCTGCCCAGGCTGTCAAATTAGAGACAAAAGCTAACGCAGAGCAGATTATGTTAAGACATCTGAACTGCTCTCGTTTATACATGGTACCATGCAAAGTGACTTTGGAAATTACTTGATTTTCTACTGTGCACACACAGGGTCCTGAAAATAGCAGAAATACTTGAGCAGATTTGCTTAAAAACCTGCAAATTTTCCCTTCTCTGAGAGCTCCTTTGGTTGTTGTGGTTGAAAATCACATTTCCATGCATTTTTACTTCCTTGGGCATTATGGGAGATTTAAAAACTACTTCATATGCAGGGTGACATTTCAGACGTGGGTGTATGGGGCCCTCACATATATTTTGCAGCTATCTGCTTTGTCACTTACTTCATCTGTATGTGACTGGTCTCTATCAGTGGAATTTGACATGTTCTGCAAAGTTCCTGAAGGCTCCAGTTTGCCAAGAGGATCTATTTCTTCATTAAACTGTAAATATATGAGCACTATCACTCGTCTTCTCAGCAGTAGCTACTAATGCTATAAACAGTCTTTGATCCCAGACCACTTGGTCACTCTTGTACATTTCATGACAGCTGTAGTTTGGACCAACCAACCCAATTAAAGAGGCCAGATGGGACTCCTTTGGAGACCAGAGAGCCTTAAGCACCAGCTCTGTAGTAGCATCCAAGAAGTGGTAAGAAACAGCTGCTTTAGAGGGTGTGGTGTAGACAAGGATTTCCTGAGGCAGGCTCAGCCAGTTCTGAGATGCCTTTGTGGCATTGTAAGATGCATCTAGTGGGGTATCTGATTCATCTTCCTGAGCAGGGCAGGGGAGGCTGGGAACAGAGAATGGAGTAAAGCAGAAAGGCTGAAATGGGAAAATTGAGAAGATAACTTTCTCCCAAAGAGACCAGGTACCAGAACTATGTAGCTGAAGATGGCCCTTGTTGTGAAGTACCACCGAGTACCTCTCAGCAGTGGCTCTGGCAGCAGGGAGAAATACGACTATTGAAGTGTGTGACTGTAAAGAAATGTTGAGACCCTGCAGATTGTGCTGACCCATGGGCAGCTGTCTTTGAGCAAATAAACCTTCTGGTCTTCTAGGTAACAGTCAGCTGTGGAGCAACACCTGGAAACCGGTTAAATGTCACAGACAGCATTTAAACCAGAACGTCTCCTAACTGTAAAGTCAACCTGTACAATAATGTCTGCAGTTAGAGGTAAATGCTCTGTCAGCACAGAACAACACGATCGCTCCTGCCGTTCACTTTAGGATCGGATTCGGACTGATGACACCTTGCTCCGAGGTATGGAAATCTGAGACTGGGATTTTTTCAGTGCCTCACCTGCATATTGGCAGTATGCGAGCTGCAGCCAGGACACTTTGAATGCTTTCAAACCAGTGCTGCCTTGGGCTCATCCTTCCTGAGGTGGGTATGATAAAGAAAAGAATTTGCTTAAATTCTTTGGGAAGCAGCCACATCTATTACCTAGTTAGGGAGATTTGTCCTCAAAGGCAATATTAACATATATCAATTGATATCATTCCAGCTTCAATAAATAAACACAGGGATATTCTGGTGCCTTTTCTCAACAAGTTTTACTCACCTATTACTTCTCATGAACTGCAATATCACTTTTTGCAAACAAATAACTTACTGCTAGCTAGTACTCCTTACTAAGAATTTCTTTTTCCTCAGGATACTGTGAGAGACATTTCTTTGGTATGATTAACCTCAACGATACCCTGCAGAATATGAATAACTTTTCTACAACTGAAAAGCTTTCTGGGACTACGAGAGAAAGATATAATTTGAAATTAAAGATTGACACATTGATCAAAACACACTGAAAAACAGTTGAAAGTAAGGAGCAATAGCTGCACTTGTCCAGCGTGGATGCTGTTTTCTTGTTTGCGGAAGATTTGCACTGGCAGAACAGCGCAACTATAAAAACAAATCCTAGCATAACTTTTTTTTTTCCTCCAAGTGCTTGAAAATGAGGAGTTGCCTGAGTAATTTTCTGGGTAGAAGTAATTACCCAGGTTTGTACTCGGTGGCTTTCCCTTTATTAGGGTTTAGAAGCAATACTGTATTTTGAATCCCACCCGTTATTCTTTTCATCCCTAGCATTAAGCCAGTGAACCAGCCGAGGGTCACAGTGTCAGCACAAAGAGGTTTGTTTTGCTTGGGGAGGAAAACCATGATTGTTGTTTATCAGTGGTTAATAAATTCTCTGCTGAAGTTGATCTGCAGGAGCAGCAAAGATTGTTTTATAATGCTATTTCCACAGTAAATGACATTATAGAATTTCCTTAATTATTCAACTTTCTGGTTTTGAAAATTTTTAATTTATTTTGGAAGCTGGGTGGTAATGAGCTTGCAGGCAGTTTATCATGTAATTTCCAGCTAGCAACAGCACTGGTCTGTGGTTGTATTTTTGCTTCTGATAGTGTTTGTTTGCTTCATGCTTTATCAAGCATTAATGTAAAAAATGCACTCTATGGTAGTTGGGAGCCCTGCCTGTGCTCCCCTGGAGGGAAGATGAGTTTAGGGTTATCTTATCTATCAACATGCCCATGGCAAAAGGTCTGAGTCTGTTTGTGAAACCCTTACAGTGGAAGATGGTGCTGGGTAGGTGGCTGCGCAGCTGCCACTCAGGACTATATGATGATGAATTCCCATCAACAGCAAAGGGATCACCTTCATTCTGCAACATATTTCTTTTCCCATGTCAAATGGACTTGGAAAAGGAACTCCACCTTCTCTGCTCCTCTGTGCTGTGTCTCCAGGGCCTGAGGAACTGGATTTGGGCCACAAAAACTTGTCTCATGGGATGCAGGGACTTTCCTTCCTGGGACTGATAAATCTAACCCAGCAAGGACACTGGAATGGTGGCACTGAGCCTGCAATTCTCCCTGGCACCCTGGGGTTTGCAGCCCCCTTCACTGAAATGTGGACCGTAGCAATTTCCCCCAGAGCGATGTGCCCATGACTGCAGTCAGACATGGGTACAACTGAAACCCTTGTGTGCTCTTGAAATGAGCATTTTTGTATGTACCTTCAGTAATGCTCCCAAACGGCCTGTGCTAAATAAAATGTATCAGTTTGCTGATTTGGCCTTTGTCTTAAGAGCAGGGTGTTCAAATAATCATGTATCAAACCCGTATTTTGGAAAGCATTACACTCAGTACAATAAGTTACTAAAGCCATCATCTTCCAACATTCTTGCAGCAAGTAAATCTAAAATTCAGGTGATGTTGTGGCTAACACAGCAATGAATAGCCTGAGGTAGGGTTGAGACTAGATTTTGGCAAGTTGGAGGGATTAATCCTGATGCTCACAGCAGATTTAGTCTTTTCCATGTGGGGTTCAAACCTTACAGCTCTGAAAGAATTAGCACACTGACCGCAAACTCAGCATGTGTTACATAAAATAAAACTGGACATTTGTTACAAATCATGATGGGTAAAAAAATACTATCTTGAAAACTTAAGGGAACTATTATAACAGCTGATACCAGTTGTGTATGAGCTCACAGAGGAGATATAAGGATGACTACAGAGCTCATGAAGGCGCTGCTGTTTTAGAGTTGGGGTCAGTTGGTAACTTGGCTTCCTTCTTCTGAAAACTCTTTACTGTCAACAATAATTTCACATTTTTGTGCTGGACTTCTTCATACACTTGCTTTGGTGGTGATGAGAGGTGCATGTATGGAGCTGTGCCATGCTGTACGCTGGAGTGGGTGCTTTGCTACAGCTGATGTCTGAAGCATGGAGATGTTGCACCATGAGGCTGTTGTATTGTTTTTTGAGCCCTAGGTTACAGGTGAAGAAAAGTTTTATTTATTTGTTCTGGATATTTATAGAGGTTTATTTACATGAAATTTGGTTGAATTGCTCAGAGAAGGCGGGCTAGTTTCTCCCTGCCTCACCATTTGAGGGGTCTGATCTATCTAGGGAAAAGAGGTGACCTTGGGCTGTGCTGCAGGATCTCTGGGGTACAGCTTGGCGTGTCGGTGCATCTGCCTGATGCTGAATTGCTGTTAGCCACTCTGTCACCAACAACACATGTGAAGACCTTTCTGACTGATGGCTGTGCCTAGCTGTGGCCATTAAGTTATATATACATATGTAGACCATCATGGGTTATAGGCTGTTGGTGGCTTTGGAGAGGCTAAGGCTTGGGACCGAGTTTGTGTGTGGGGAGGTCCCCAAAAGCAGAGGTATGGGGCTGTGGTGAGTGGCTGGAGCTGGCCCAGGCACCACACTGACCACAGCATCTTCTCAGTGGCTTTACAGGAACATAAGCAGTATTTTCTGTTCTCTTTCCTGATATGACAAGTCTTTTGGAAATAAGAGTGAAGAGATCTTTCAGGTATAGAGGGAAGAGTCTGCACCTCTGTGTAGTAAAATATCAAATGTTATGAAGTGAATTCAGCCTCATAAAGTGAATTAGCCTCATTTTAGTACTCTTAAGGTCAGAAGATGATAATATAAAGGAAAACGTATTCTAGACATCTCTTCAGGCAGTGCAGTTATTTCATTAGTCTTTATTTCTTCTCACTTCTGCTCTCTGACAGCTTTTCAAGTCTCAGGTTCTTGCTTTGTGAAATGCTTTGATGGGCTCATCTGTCTGACAAATTGTTTAAGGTCTTCATCTTAATTTAACATTTGTAGATACCCACAAAGAATTTTGTTAATGAAGTTTTTAAAACACTAAATGAAGTTCTAGTTTTCTTCATGAATAAAGTTTTACCCTTGCCATTTCTTGGCAGGGGGGAGGGATGTTTTTATTAAAAGAATAAGATTATGACACAAGCCTTTGATACAGTAGAGGCATTAGAGCAAAGTGGTTGCCTGACCTCAGATTAGGAGTGCTCCCGTAAATTGATGTATGGTACACTGTTGTCTGGATTGAAGCCGTGGTTTCCCCTATCTCAAGTTTGGTGTAAGGTAATGAAATTGAATTGAGTGTTGCTCATAAACTGAATTCATTAGTTTTGGAGCTAATGACAATGTCCAAATTCCTGAATCTGTAATGTGGGACTGATGGGAATAATTCGTTGCTATATTGGAGCCTGATTTGGCATTTCAGATCCATAATGTGAGACTTGGTGGCTGTAAAAGCCTCCTTGAGGCAAATGGAAGAGATGTATATAAAAGGAAAAGGTTGACATTAAGAGGAAGAAAACACGTCCTGTGAAATTAGGAACCCATGTGTGCCTTACTGTTTAGAATATTTGGGGCTATTAGGGGAGCCCCGTAGCAGTGTTTAGGCACTGGTGCAGCCCAGAGGAGAGATCGAACTGAGAGGAGCACATCCATGCTGTCCTATGTGCTGGCTACTTACACTAGCATCTGCAAACTTCCAGTCTAGTCTGAAACTGCTTTTGGCTTCAATCACTCACAGTATTTTTTTGTTACAGTAATGTTTGCATTTAAAAAAAAATAATAAAAATTTTTTAAAAAAATTGGTAACAGCTTTCCTGGCAGTTTGAATAGCATAAATGTAGTGCCACGTTTTGGGCCTTTGTCATAACCTTGGTCACAGCAGACTAGTAGTCAAAATGTGATTACTTTTTGAAAAGCCTAAACAACTATATTTTGTTTTTCAAGGGGAAACTTTGGGGAAAAAAATACTTCTGGAATGTAGAATTTGCTATTGCTTTTAATCTGCCAACAACTGGCAGTGTTTGGGTTGTTTGTTGCTTTTTTTTCCTTTTTCTTAAGTGCTTTCCCTCACAAATGAAATAAAGTATTTGCATTATCTAAAATAAAGTAATTGCATTTGGCTAATGTGCTGGCCCATCTTAATTTTGGGATTTTTAATGTTTTTTTTTTACCTACTTCTGTGAGTTTTATTCATTTTAGGATCATAATATTTTCAGGTTTTGGTTCTCAGCCATGGGGAATAACCTCCTCCCTGCTGCAATATTGCAAAAATTGAAATTTCCATTGGCTTTTTGATTACAGAATATGAGTTTTGTGAGACTCATAATGATGTGGACATTTACAACGTGAGTAAATCCCGATGTAAAATTCATGCGCTCAGCAGTACCATTGTCCTGTGGCTCCTCAGTCTGCTCTGAATTCCCTTTTTAGGCCACCAAACCAGCTGAGCCATGGTGTGTGTTACTCCACTGCAGACCAGGGGGATCCGGTCCTTCTCCCCGGTGCCTGCCCCATTTTCCACTGTACAGCTTATCTGTGTGACACTGAGCAGCGTGCTGAAATTGTGCAGAACCCTGACATAAACATGGTATTTTGGAGCGAATGGAGGCATGGGTACTGGGGCGATGGCCTTTCAACGTGTGGGAGTGTGGCTGTTCGAACGTCTGAGTGGCCTGTGCTGTGGAGAAAATGTGTGTGCCTGCACAATTACTCGTTAGAAAATTATTGGGAAAGGTAAATGAATTCTGTGAGGCTTTTAAAATTGCATTTATCACAATTACATGCAATTAATTTAAAAGAATCTCAGGAATCTTAAACATAGAAAGCAGAGTTTTCTATGAGCAAATCATATGGAAGGTAATGGCACATTTCAGGCAAAAAGATACCCATTGCACTTTCACTTGATTTCTTTGCCATAGTGAGTTAAGGATAGTTTTTAATTCCCAAACTGATAATGTTTAAAACTTGACTGGATGTTACAGCTGTTCAGTTCTTAGTCCTGTCGTATGGGTCATTAGGAACTGCAGCGTTTTGGCTGCCCCATAAGAAATGTATTTCCATGAGCTTGAAATACTATTCGTTGGTACTGACCTTCAGTAACAATATTTCCCAGGGGAAACTCAAGTTTTAAGGCTTCATACTTTCCAACGTAAATCACTTTGTAACCCTGTATTAAAGGGGAAAACCCTCATAAGATATTTACTTCATTACTGTGATTATAAAAATAATGTTCTAATTTGGAGAAGAAAAAAAGACTAATAAATGGAAAAATGCAGAGAGAACCCACTAGCATTTAAAACCAAACCAGCCCAGTGACTCAGATATTATTAGTTATTATTGCTTAGTGTTCTTAAAGAACTTTCTCTGAGACTGTCTTGAAAGACTAATAACTAAATAGCTACACTTTTCCTGCCTTAGGTAGGCTAGGTCTCAAAGCTAACAGTGCAAAGTGTAGCCTCATAGCCCTTAAACATTAAATAATCGTTTTGCAAATCAGTGGCTGTAACAAGGACCCTGGTGTCTGTTTCTTCACTCCTCTGTGAGGACCCGGCCCATTATTTTGGTGAGTCCCACCTGAAGGGACAGCAACAAACACACCTGTTTTAGTAGAAATGGCTCAGTAACTTTTAGATGGTTATGGAATTAGACTTGTGACTGTGAACTCATGGGGTAAGTACACTTGATCATTCCTAAACAGTTGTCTTAAATGTGACCCAAATGTTTCCTGCAGATAGAAAAGCCACTTCCTTCATTTTGTGTATATTCGGAGTAAGTACCTTATGTGATGTCTGCAGCGTCGGCAGCACGTGTCATTCTATGAAGGACAGAGCAAACTAATGTGGAATTTGCTCTTCCCAGTGATATTATTTGGAGGTTCAGCTCTCTTTTGGCTGCCTGTATGGCTGTCATCCAGGATTAAAAGCTGTAGACATCCTAGGGCTGCAGCAAGGGCTTTCAGCAGCTTGGATGAGGACTGCAAAGATGCATCAGAACAGTGTGAGCAAGGACTTCTGGGAAGATCATGAAAAAATAAAGTATGGCTAATGGACCTGAGTCCCTCTCTCTTCCCTTTTGGCAGTCATTCATGGTAACACAAAGTAAGTATAAAGCCTGGCGCCAAGACAAAATAATAGTGATTTATGCTTGCTTTAAGAGATCAAAAAGCCAAGAGGGATTTTTAAGGGCTTCCCTGAATTAATTACTCTTTGAACTAAAGCTGAAAGCCTCAGCCAGACCTTGTAGGACTGTAGCTGCCTACACCATAGCTGTAGCATTGGGAAGCTGAGCTCATGGGCTGTCTTTGTGGCAGGGCTTGGGCCAGCTGGGCATGGGGACAATCCTACTGGTAGGTTTGAGGGTAGGTTTGTAAGCTCAGAGCTGAGCAGGCAGAGATCTTTGCTGGATGGGGCTGTGGGGAGCTCTCTCCTGGGCTACCCTGCATCTGCTGCTCTATGATGACATTCTGGTGTGTGGGTAGGAGCCTTGCTGAACATGTGGAGCCTCCTGAGACCAGCATGGGTCATGTTTATGATGCTATGTGTAACTGACGTGGCACAACTGCCAAGGCAAGTAGCATGTGGAGAGTTTTCCCACTTCGGCAAGGAGATCAGTGGGAACTGGTGAGCATCAAAGACTGCGGGAGTGGGTGCCTGAGCTGGGTGATGAGCTGAGACGGGCCCAACATCCTGATCAGCCAAGGTGCTGCCTCCTGTTTTGAGCAAGACACTTTTGCTCCTGTGAATTGGCTGTGGGGCTGGTGCTGGGCTACCTTTCCTGCC
This sequence comes from Nycticryphes semicollaris, assembly GCA_013400055.1. Taxonomy (NCBI): domain Eukaryota; kingdom Metazoa; phylum Chordata; class Aves; order Charadriiformes; family Rostratulidae; genus Nycticryphes; species Nycticryphes semicollaris. Next base: position 555,070 of record VXBJ01004369.1, on the reverse strand, counting down.
CCATCTACTCAACTGCCATTGAGGATTAAGTTTTTGAGTCTACCGTGTACTTGTCTTTGTTGATGGCAGCCTACAGATCAGTTCCATCTCCAGGAGTGTGAAGTGTCACAGGCTTTTTTTGTTGTTTTGTTTTGGGGGGTTTTTTGGGTTGTGCATGTTATCTTATTAACTTTAACCTGGTATTTGTATTTGAAATCAATATGTTTGAAATAATCCCATTGAGAATTAAAATGCCATCTCATAATTTCTATATTAAGATTTAAACCCATCATGATATCTTAAATTTGCATAACCCCAATATTTAAGCATTAAGTGTTTCCTATTTATGTGTAAAGAAAGCTACAATCTATGGAATTCTCTGGCTAAATGCATGGAATTATGCTTAATTGCAAACTGTTTTAGTTTGGTAGGGTGGTTATCATCAATTCTTTCTTAAGCAAAGGTGTAGGTGAGGTGAAGCCTCTTCTGGCCCTTTGAATGCATTATACATCAGCCTCAATTGGCTCAAGTCACTAATTATGGAGATAATTTTCTTCATATGATGACTTATTTAAATGCAAATCATGTTTGATGTTTTCTTTTGTAGCCAGTGCACCTATTAACATACTTTTTTCTGTATTAATAATTGAATTCCAGCTTCTATCCAAAAGCAGTTTGACACAAATTGCAACTAAAATTAATCATTCAGTAAAAAATAAATGTAAAAATTAGGAAAAAGTATAGTAGCAAAGCAATAAAGAAATAAAAAAAGTTATCATAATAATATAAACCAGTGGTAACTGTTAACAGGCAATCAGAATCCCTCTTTTTCTTTGGGGATAGATTAGCGCATAACTAAGATTATAGAATCAGGTTAGCATCAGTTACTTGAATGAACATTTTTGGCTGCAGCCAGTGGCTCCTTGTTCAAAATTTTATTTAGCTCATACTTCTGCTTTGCACAGTGTTCACTCCAATGTTTTCTGCTCTTTCAGTGCCAGGTTCAGCATGTGTTGGTGGGGAGGTTGGGGCGCGCTCAGATCACTTTGACCCTTCCCAAGAAGTTTGTCTGAGTGCCTGGTGTAGGGAAGGGAGAAACCAACCCTGACACTGCACCAGTGCCACTGGCTTTGTCACTGCGGGAGCTGGCTCCATCTTTTCAAGAGATGATGTTTTGCTCTGTTACAGAGAAGGGTCTAGACTAGAGACACTTGGGCCACATCTCTATCGTGTGCCAGAGACAGGAAAAAAATTCTGACCTGATAAAATGTGGGCAGCCCAGTTGAACTGGTGAAGAATGAAGAAGGGATGTCTTCTGTTCTAAGGCATTTCAGGAAAGGAATGTTGTCTGCTGTTATTTTAGAAATCAATTCTCTTTCTTAGGCAAAGCATATAGTAACAGAGAGCATCATTAACCTTCCTCTCATTTGGGAAGGAACTGGTTGACTGCACCAAAATTATTACAGGTGATATATTGGGTAACAAATGGGAAAGCTAAATGGAGACAATGTCAGAGGAGGAGTGTCTGAGGGACAGAGAGAAAGGCGGTGCTTGTATCTGTCTCATTCTCTGTGCAGAGGAGGGCTGTAAAAGGGAAAATGACTGAGGGCAAAGCTGAAGCCTTGTAAAATTGCTGTGGGTTTATGTGCTTGCTGTACCCTGCCTTGGTGGCAGAGAACCTGCCACTTTGCACCCAGCTTAACTTCGGCCCTGAGCCAACTTCCACAGGATGAAAATTTGAGTGTGGTGGAGAACATTTTTGCCTGCTTTTTTTGGCTGAGAAAAGGCTTAATTGTTAACTCTTTGCTCTGCTCTAGTCTATTTTCCTTCCTAAGAATCTTCTATAAAATCTACATATCCCAAACTGCCTGTGCTGACATTATAATGAAGAAACAGTGATGCCCTCATACCCTGGGACTTTGAATATCCCCAGGTGAATCAGTATAACAGGGTGAAGTTAGATGATGGCAGGCTGAAAATGCTCTCTTGGTCTGTGCTACTCTGAGTTGCATAATGTCCACTGGAGAAAATGCAATTCTGTGTCAAAATTGTGCTATTTCTTGTAAAAAGATGAAAATGAAAGTTAATCTGCCCTCTTATGAACGTGTGTGGGAATTGCTGTTGTGGGGTGTTGAGTTGGGTTTTTGTGGTGAGTTGTTTTTTTTCTAGGTCACCAACTGTGCTGTTGGTTATGAATTAGAGGTTTTAAATCAGGCCTCCAGAGATATGCAGATATCTTCTTACTATCTTCTTACATGCCATTAAACCATTCAAAGGAAAACTGAAGCCATTTTCTGTATAATAATAATTTTCCTTTTCTTTAGTTAGTAACATCCAGTATTACTGAAACTGGGGTTAAATGTTCTTTCATTCTGTTTTTTTTTTTTTGTTTTGTTTTATTTCCTGTTTCCCCGTTGAATCCCATTGAAGCAGTTCTAGGGTAGGGGGTAGGCACAGCCTGTACCCCAGCCTCTGTCTCTCTCCCTCAAACCAGCATGCAAAGTGATGCAGAGGAAAAAAATGTGCAGTACAGTGTTTAAAATGTGGTCAAAATGCAACTACAGTCTACACAGTCATACTTTCAAAGCTTAGAACAAATGGAAGTAACATTTTTAATTGTTTGTGGACTAAGAAAAAGGCTTGCAGTTAAATCTGAGGTACATAACCATTGCAGTTCATTCTTCTCTAGTTACTTCTTCCCAGGATCTGTAACCACTGTATTGTCCCTGTTTCTGTCTAATAGTTAATGACATTACTTCACTGACAAACTATTATTAAACAACTTCAATCTACCTTAATAGCTAGTTTTCTAATTAAATAGCTGTAATTGCTTTTTTCTCAGTCTTGGACGGGACATCTAATCTGTTCCTATCCAGTGTCTTCCATCTTTTATGTATTGTTTTCCTTCTCAGACATGCTTGTAGTGAGTTTTTCTCTGGCTGTGTGAGGGTATGGTTGGAAATGCTGGGTCTGAGGCTCTTCCTTCCCACACAGGAAGCAGGCGCGTGCTTTTGGCTGTATTGAGCAGCCCAGGATGTGTTGGGTTTGACTACACCCTTCTGCAGGATGTCCTTCTGTGGTGTGGGCAATGTCTCCATTGCCTCTCGTCATGTCCTGGTACCCATTGCAGCCTGTGGCTCGCAGTGCCTGCTGGGGAAGCACTGTAGTTCCACGACCACAGACTTCTCTGCCTCCTGCCTGCATTTTTGGCGTGAGCAAGATGCTCTGAAACCAGCACCCTCGATGCTGGGGACATGCACTGAGGTACCTAGGCTACCCTTTGGTACTCCTGGATTTACTTAGGCCAGGGGAGGCCGTGGGTAGGGTTCAGATATCATCCTCTCATACATATTTGTCTTAAACAGGATTGAAACTGGCTCAATTTGAAAGAATAGTGTGAAGTCAGCATAGGTGGCTTTTCTTCCTAAAGCCATAGAAATCTCTGTGAGGCTTCTTCATCAGACCCAGAAGAAACCCACTTGGCTCAAAGTCAAAGGCTCTGCCTATGGAATGGAAGGTCTGGAAAAACTGGGCTTAAAGTAGAAATAAAAATGATGGGAAAAAAACCTGAATAAAACCTATTCTGTGTCTCAGCCACAGCAGTTTAAAATTGAGTTAAGGTTTCACTTCTTTGGGTTTTTTTTTTTAATTTATTTTTTTAAAGATGGTTGTGAGTAGTTAGGTAGCAGCTCAACTACAATGCTAAACTGAAAAATGTACTAATAATCGTACAGAATCTTAAATACCCTGATATTATCCCACTACTGCACTGGCTTTAAACATTCACACATTTCAGGGGAGCAGCAACTAAATTGTTAATTAAAATCACTAAGCAAATGCAGATTATATTTAACTTAAATATTTATAGAATTTGTTTAAGCTTTCAAGATAGATTAGACATTTAACAGCAAAACTGCTAACATCTCAATGATAATTTTACTTCTGAGCCCAATTAAGAAACTAGGTAGGAATACTGCTAATGGGTCGCTGTGTTTGAGAAAATACTTTGAGGTGTACAGAGGGCCTTTAAAAATAAGTGCTCTCAAGTTAAAGGGATATTTTAGAAAAATTTTGTTACTTCTGAGAGCATTTTAAAATCTTGTGTTGTCTCTTTGCTTTCTGGGAGTTGCAGTTATTCCTGTTATCCTGAATACAATTGCAAAAAATATATAGTGAACCAAAGAGAGATGAAAATATACCAACATGCCAATCCACTTGTTTTTTATAATGCTTAACATGTTAAATAGAAGCACATCATTATTTCAGTTGATTTTAATTATTCAATACCTATAAAGTTAGGCCTGTATGTAAATGTTTTCAGAGTATATATGTTTTCAGTATAAGTCTGTATAAAGAACACTTTGCAATCTTAACGATCTTTCTTTCTATAAAGAAATCCTGTGCTTTGAAACCTATCACAATTTATTCCCCCAGCAATACTGTTGTGCTAATCCAGCATACCCTTTGGCAGAGCATTTTCTCCAGTATGGTTCAGCCACAATTAACAGGGTGCCAAGGCTTTTTCAGGGACAAGTTCAAGCTCTTGGCTTCTCGCTCCTCTTTTCCTCAAAGCCCATTTTATTCCTGCTGCACCTTCTCACTGTGGGGGACACCTTCCCTATTGCATGTGTCAGTCACATACCTGAAGGTGATCAGTCCTATGGGCTGTAGATTGATTTAATGCAATGGTAGGTCTCATTTTTCAAAAATGTTAATGTTGCCCAAATAACCTGATATCTATGAAATCTTTCAGGATTGGGTTTGAACTTTCTGGAGATCTGTTTGGCAGTGCCTCACATTTTTCAGTGCTCCTGTGATTGACAGGCTCCTTGTGCCCTTCATACTGACATTTTAACAGTACCTCTCAACTTGCCTTACGATCTCCTGGTGTTTTTTACTCTGTATTATCAAGTCTGTAAGAGCTGCAAGATCTTATCTGGTTTTCCTGTAATGGTACTAAATGTTATGTGAATTATTTTAGAGTGCATTTCCTGTCTATTTGTACACTGCTGTTTAGGCTGGAATATAGCATGTGTTTAATTTTTTTCTTGGCCTCGTTACATATCATTCCTTGCTTCACTGCATCATCTGTCTTGTTAGTCCATAAATCTGATCTATTCTAATCACTGTAAATTTTCTGTTTCCCTGAGTTGTGTGTCACCAGCAAGACTAGTCACTTCAGAAATTGCATTCCTGGAAGGTCATTTTATAAAAGGTAGAAGCAAAGGCACTGTGAATTGCTGATGCTGGAGGCTGGGGGCTTGTCCCTTGCCCTGGCCTGAAAGCTGCTGCTGCTGCCTGCACTCTGTTCATAGCCTGATCTTGGTACCTCTCAGACGCCGAGATGGTCTCCAAGGTGAGTACCTTCAGCCTTCAGACCAGTAGTGCAGCAAAGTCTTCACTGGAATTTGTGGTCTGTATACAGTATAAATTGCACCATATTTGTAGGATGACCTAGTAAAGGGCAGTTGCCACTTCATAGTCACTTTTGTCGGTAAAGGACTTTTCAAAGCCAGATGTTTTGTGGCACTCAGAAAGAGATAGTGATGCAGGGCCAAGAACCTGCAATGGATGTTCCACCACAGGATCCTCTTATACAAGACCACACTGTGCAAGTCTCCTGAGCCTCATGCTTGGCTTTCTCCCCTTTTCCAAGAGTACTGATGGGTTGGTACTTAATGTATTGACATGTCACTAGGTCTGTGGTTTAGCTGAGATCAGTTACATTCAGTAACTTTCCCCCTTTTTCCATGCTTATAGATGTCAGTGCCTCCACCATGCTCTTGTTTCTGTGCTGATCCTGCTTTGGGGGTGGTTTGGTGTCACAGACACTGTGAGCTGCAACAAACATGCATCTGCTAATGGCCTTCCTTGTACTCCTGCTGCTTTTCCTCCTCCTTCCCACTCATTTGGCACTTGTGCATTCTGTTAGATACCCACTGGAAACTCTTGGGCACAAATCTCCAGATCTCCATCTTTCTTGGATGCTGTACAGCCTGTGCCAGAGTGAGCTGTGGCTGGTCCTACTTCGATGGTCTGTGTGAGTGTGTAGGGTACACAGTTGCGTTTGGTCATTTTATTTTCTTAGGCTGTGCAGCAGTGATATGTTGGAGCAAGAGCAGTTCAGTTCCTCAAACTGTCAGGCTCGCCCCTGGCCTGGGCTCCCAAGCTGGACTGACTCCCTTTTCCAGCCATGTCATGTTCCGTGACACATGTAGTGGCTCATGGCTACAATACACGCATGCAAAAGGATACTGTTGACTGAGTTTGAGATTCATGCATGAGAAGAAGAGTATGTAAGCTAGATACTAGTATTTGGGTTTTTATCAGTCCCTCCATTCTGTTTTTTGTGTCTTTCTGGTGTTTCAGACGGGTGTCTGATGATACTGTAGACATTATCATGAGAGCAAGCAGACATGGAAACACACCAAGGTTTGGTTGTTGAAGGGCAGTTTCCAAAGGCACGTCAAACTACTACAGAAAATTCAACTCTGCTACTTAATGGCGTTTATAAATAATTAATGTATTTATTTAATTTAGTGAGTTTTACTAGGTTGTTTGAATTTGTTTCTATTTGTGGGTGACTCGGATTACTTCCTTGTCTAGCTCACGGATGCTGCAACATTGTGTCATGCTATACTGGCTTTGATAGTCCACCGGTGACTGCAGAAGATAGAAATTCTGTTGCACAGAAATATTATATTCCTTTCTGCTAATTTGTCAGATACGCTATTTTAATTACCAAAGTTAATGCTGAAAGCTTTAGTGATAGCTTAAAGCTTCATGGATGGAGCTGATTTGTTGTGTTTGCAGAGGAGCAATTCAAACAAGCATGAGCTTGCATCAGTTGCACCCAGAGAAGAAATTCAGATGTAAATCAGACGAAATAAACAAGCAAAGTGGATTGGAAAATGGCACGGGCTCTTGCTGGTGTTTGTGTGAAAAAAGCTGCTCAATTTGAAGCTGTTAATTGTGGGCAATTTCTGCTTGGTATTGTGAGGTTTGAATTACCCAGAACTGTGTTTGATGGTAATATACTAAAACCACAACAAATTCTGAGGAAGTCTCAGCTGACCAAGTCATCCAACTAATAGGATTTTATCTAATGGACTGATTTAATGGGGGTGTTTGAGATAGGCTGTGTAGAAACCACAGATAGATTGAAGGATGAACATCATTGTTCATAATTCCCTCTCTATCTCTCTCTTCCCCCAAAGATCTCCCTGGCGTATTTGAGTTTCCTCCCTGGTGAACAGTTCAGCTCAGTGCCATCCACAAGTGCAGAACTCTTCGAAGGAGCCCACTGAAGGCATGGCAGCAAGACCTTGAGTCACAGCAGAGCTCGTCACCATCCACTGGCCTCAAACCCTCCTTGGAGCAGCTGCCAGAGGGGCTGAACTTTGCTCTTTCCTGCTGTGCTGCCTGGGACCCTTTCCATGCTAGCAAAGGCTGATGGAAACCTGTGTGTAGGTGACTCCATGTTCAGAGTGAGATGCTCGCCTGGCATCAGTCCCTGCCAGCCCTGCAGCATCTCCATGCAACAAATGTGCCAGAACCTCCAAAGAGCTTCCCTCCCTGTGTCCTAGTGCTCTCTCTCAAGGAAAAGTAAGTGTTGGTCAGTAAATGCTGGGCATATGTATTACTATATGGTTGGATAAAACCAGTGCTGCTCCTTGGGGGCAGGTGAAGGGGAGAAGGCAGCCCAGAAGCCTGGCAGTGGCTGGATGTGCTGGGTTGGGAAAGTGACAATGGCAACTCACTGCCCTTCATTTGCCTGGCAAGGCAGCTGTCCCAGACAAGGTGAGGTGAACCCAAGGCTCTCTTTAGGAAGGCTTGCTTTGTTGAAAGTGCTTTGTTAGCAAATGCTGCTTCTGACTTTAGCTAGCCCCAGTTCATCTCTGTCTTTATTTTCATTGAAAGGTACTTTACCTAAAGCATTCTCATCAGCCAAGCCCCTCTGGGTTTGTACACAGAAAAGTTTAGTGTTCATCTGTCTCATTTCTTTACTGTCCAAGGTGAATCTCAGGGGACTACAGCTTTGAACCAAGTGGCTTCAGGCTATTCATCTGGAAAACACAGCTACTTAGACCTTTGTAAAGAAAATAATCAGTGCAAGAGACCTGTCTCTAAGCCAACCCATCTGGAAAAATTGCCAGGGTAGTAATTATAAACATTTTATCATAATAATACTGATGAAGCCTTTCCATGATTACTAGCATTTCTTCCCTGGGACTACAGGACTGAGACGGTTTTGCACCCTGGTCCTGCGTTAGAAATGCTTTGTAATTTGAGTTGAGACTGCAGAGCTGGGCATTGATCTGAGATGTTTTTCTAAGAGTTTCCCTGCAGACCAATGCAGACAAATCCACTGGGAGGTGAGGATGACCTTGCTGAGCAGCAAGTGGTGTCTTCCCAGCTCTATACATCCTCCCTCTGGAGCTGGAATGGTCCAGGTCTCAGCTCTTTTGTCTGATTGTCTGAAGACAAAAGGAAGAGGGGGCCAGATAGGTGTTTTTTGGCTTGTACCCCCTGTCTGCCAGCCTGTGCCAGGCTGTGGGTTTCTCTGGGAACACACCACTGCCTGCGGGATGGCACTGGTCCTCTACTCTGCCCTCCAGCTGTCTCGATTCTCAGTAATCTCACCCAAACAAGAACATTTCTCACTCTCTCATACAGTATCAGTAGCTTGGTTTTTCTGTGCTTTCTGTTGATTTGATATGTGTAGTGACTCTTAGAACTTCTATATAATCTCCAGGCACTTATTGTATAGTTTTTCTTCATTCTTACAGCAGACAGGAAAATACTTATTTGTGTTCCTGAACACAGATTTAACAGTGCAGTTTCTGTACCTTCTAATCAGCGTGATCCCCTGGTGCCTGATACTGCACAAATATAAACAATACTGCTTTCCATTTTGAAAAGTTTACTGACAAACATAAAATTTGGTGTGAAATACTACTTAAAAGTGAAGTGAAGGGTAGGCTAGTCTACAGTTGCAATGCTAATCCCAAATTCTTGAATGTGTGGTTTTTAGCTTTGCTTTTGTTTTGATTATCAGTTGTTTATAATATTTTGAAAGCACAAGTATCACAGAATCTTCATGGTTGGAAGGGAGCTTTGAGATCATCGAGTCCAACCATAAAAAAAAAAAAATAACAAGAAAACAAAGACAGACCAACCACCACACACACTGACAACATCACACCCAAAAAAAACCCCACCATAACAGCAACCACCACACCTAACAATCTCAGGCACTAAAGCATGCCCTGAAGAGCATGCCCTACATGTTTCTTAAATACGTCCAGGGGTAGTGACTCCACAACCTCCCTGGATAGCCTGACCACCCTCTCAGTAAAGTAATTCTTCCTTATATCTAATCTAAACCTTCCCTGCTGCAGCTTCAGACCATTTGCTCTGGTCCTGTCATTATTCACTTGGGAGAAGAGGCCAACACCCACCCCTCTACAACCTCCTTTCAGGTAGTTGTAGGAGGCAATGAGGTCTCCCCTCAGCCTCCTCGAAACTAAATATCCCTAGCTCCCTCAGCTTCTCCTCCTAGGACTTGTTCTCTAGACCCCTCACCACCTTGGTAGCTCTCCTCTGGACACACTCCAGCTCTTCCATGTCCTTCTTGTAGTGAGGGGCCCAGAACTGAACACAGTACTCAAGGTGAGGCCTCACCAGTGCCAAAGACGGAGGGCACGATCATTTCCCTATTCCTGCTGGCCACACCTAATACAAACCAGGATGCTGTTGGCCTTCTTGGTCACCTGGGCACACTGCTGGCTCGTGTTCAACCGGCTGTCCACCAGCACTGCCAGGTCATTTTCTGCTGGGCAACTCTCCAGCCACTCTTCCCCAAGCCAGTAGCATTGCCTGGGATTGTTGTGACAGAAATGCAGGACGTGGCACTTGGCCTTATTGAACATCATCCCATTGGCCTTGGCCCATTGATCCAACCTGTCTAGGTCCCTCTGTAGTGCCTCCCTACCCTGAAGCAGATCAACACTCCCACCTAGTTTGGTGTCATCTGCAAACTTAGTGAGGGTGCACTCAATCCCCTCATCCAGATCATCAGTAGATATATTAAACAATACAATACTAGTCCCAAAACTGAGCCCTGAGGGACACCACTGGTGCCCAGCTGCCAACAAGATTTCACCCCATTAATCACAACTCTCTGGGCACAGCCATCCAGACAGTTTTTTACCCAGAGAAGAGTACATTTGTCTATGCCGTGATTTTCCAGCTTCCCCAGGAGAACACTGTGGGGGACGGTGCCAAAGGCCTGACCAAAGTCCAGGTAGACAATGTACACAGCCTTCCCCCAATCCAGAAGGTGGGTCACATGGTCACATCTGGGTAAGGATTGAGTTCCTGTCAGTGTGCTGATTAGTTCCTTGCTGCTGTTCAGCCACAGTTACATGTTATGTAAGCCAAACTTCTGCAGAGGTTTGCTCATCCGACTTGGTTGCTGTGGGCTGCTATGGGGAAAAAAGACATGAGGCAGAGCTTCCCTTGGAGCTGGGAACAGGGAGACAAGTAACATGAGTTCTCCCATTTCAAACTTGGGGAATCTCAATGGACCACTTTTTCCTGTAGTTCACAGCAAGACAGGCCAGGCCCAGCGCATATATAAAATCTAACATTTTGCCATCTTGTTTTCATGTGATAAAGGTTACTGCATATTTAAATTAAACACATGGAAAAATGCAACAAGGGGAAGAAGTGATGTGCCTTGAGGAGCTGTAGCATTACTTGTAGGCATAGAAGCTTTTTTGGTACCTTTCACAGACTGGATTACATTGCTGGCAGCTATTCTCAGCATTGTTCTTTGAGCAACATTAGTGAGGAGGGAGCAGAAAGAAAGTAAGTTTAAACTCATGAGCCCTAAAGGCTCATCTAGAAGATTTTCACTAGCCTCATAAAGCTCTTGTAGACTTAATCTAAAAATTATAGCGAAGATGGTTTATCTCCTTTTTATAGTTTTATCTTTAAGCCTCTTGATTTTTAAGGTAACACCATTGTCCCTTAAAATCTAGAAAAGTGTAGTTAAGTTTTACAGGCTAAAAAAAAACGGTAGGTACCAATCTTGGAGGTTGGTAATCAATTGGTTCCAATCACTGTATCAGTGAGATAGAAGTCAGCACACAAGGAGACCCAGGGGGTTCTCACAGGTGATGGGAGACTTGTGAAGACTCAGGCTGCTGCAGCACATCCTCGGTGGATGTAGCTAGAGATGGAATATTTTTTGCCCCAGCACTCTGCATGGTTTCTAGTTTTCTCAGGTCCTTGATTCTCTAGAGATTTGGGGAGCAGCAGATCCAAGTCACCAGAGTTTACTTTGAGAGAGACTTCTCAAGCAGGTAGGACCATAATCAATGGCAAATGGGCTGGCATTGGCAGCAGAGGTAACCAGCGAATCTTGAAAAGGTAGACTCTTCTCTTGTTCTTTGAGAGATTCAAACTATTTGGACACGTCCACCAAAGGACAAACTTTAAGAAGATGTTTATTCCATAAATGCCATTAAAGAGGATGTGGAGGCTGTTATGCAAGTTCTGCTCTCAAAATTCAAGAGAAAACTTTCTGGTGGGGAAACAAAAAAAAAAGCTTTATCAGCACTGACCCATTATTGCTTGAATATTTGTAATTTTGGAGAGGGTAACAGAATCACAGAATCATATGCGGTTGGAAGGGGCCTCTGGAGATCATCGAGTCCAATCCCCCCTCCAAAGTAGGTCCTACTAGAGCAGGTTGTTACACAGGAATGTGTCCAGGCAGGTTTTAAATGTCACCAAAACCAGAGACTCCACCACCTCTCTGGACAGCCTGTTCCAAGGCTCAGCCACCCTCAAAGAGAAGAAGTTCCTCCTCATGTTTAGATGGAACTTCTTATGTTCAAGTTTGTGCCCATTACCTCTTGTCCTGTCACATGGCACCAGTAACAAATTTCCATGAGAAATCATGGTTGCTGTCTATCTGTAAAAACACTGTGAAGAACCACAAAGGTTATTCCTGGGAGCGCATTTCTCCCTGCAGTGGCTGCAGTAGGATTGCTCCATGCTTTGCTCAGGGGGGAAAAAGCTGCCCTAACTTAGTATTGTGCTCCATGTGATTGTCCACCCACCCTGGGTGGATTGACCACCCACCCTGCTCATCACCCAGGGAGGTGGTTGAGTCACCATCCTTGGAGGTACTTAAGAAACGTGTAGATGTGGCACTTCAGGGCATACTCTAGTGGCCAAGATTGTAGGGGGGTTTTGTGTGTGTATGGTTGGACTCAGTGATCTCAGAGGTGCTTTCGTCTGAAAGGAAGGTCCTCCATAGAATCCGGGCAATTCTGTGATTCTATGTAGGTCAGGATATCCTGACAGCAGTGTTCAGGGACCAAGAGAAAGTGAAGCCACCTCCAGCTGAGTTTTACACAGAGCTATTTGTCTCCAAAGTGCCAGCAGGTTTAAATTGCTGATACTGTTGTCAACAAGTTCCTCCTGCATGTTCTATAACAATTGAGGTCCTTGGAAGTGATCCTTCGTGTGTTCCTTTGGATCACTTATGTTTCTCAGTGTACCTAGAGATTGTGATCATAAGGATTGAATCAAGCATATTAAATAGTGAACTGATAGGCAGAGGTTCTTTTCTTTCTGTGTACTTTAGGTAGAAAAATTCCTGCTGACTCCACTTTTCTTTGCACTGAAAAAGATAACCTGGTCAGGTTGCTAAATGTTAATGTGAAGCTTGCCAGCTTTCTCACTTGATGTACAATTGCTGTTAGAAACAGTAGCATCCTTGCTGCTCCAAGCGCTAGAAACATTTTGTTTGATGACTTAGTCAACATATTATTCTATCAGGAACCATTTGTAGATTCAAATACAGATGTAGGATGATATTTTTTTGGGGAAAAAAAAAGAAGTTAATTTCCTTGAATTCAAAACATGCTTATCATAAAACAGCCCATACCCTATTCCTGATGTGCTCTCAAGCTAAGTCCAGGCAGGCTGTTGCACATTATCTGACCTATGCAGGGCAGTGACTTCACCCTTATTATTTGCAGCAAATTCTCTTAGAACATGATGGCTAAAAAAACCGAGGCCAGGTTGTTTTGGGGTTTTTTTTTACAGTTGTTAAAACTCTATCCATACCCCTTTGCAGTTTATTCTTTTTTGCATGATTACTTTCTGTACAGACTGAACCATGCGTCAGCATTTTGAGGCTCACCTTTCAAAAACTCAAAATGAAGTGACAAAGCCTTAGACCTGGCTAATGTGGACNAAAACCAAAAAATAAAAATAAAAATTATATATATATGTATATTCTTGGACTTTTCTAAACCTATTACAGCTGAGGGAATATCTATATGGAAGTCGGCTGGGGAATCTTCTTGGAACATCTTTTTCTCCCTATGACATCCACAGGTTTGCCAGTTTCTTTTTTGTTACCAAGTATGTAGAACCAACCATGTTATTGAGGCGGGGGGGAGGAGGCGGGACAGAAAAAAGAAAGTACAGGCCCTGCCTTCAGATCATGAAATATCTAGGTTTAAGTCTTCAGGGAGTCTGGGCAGTGCTCTGCTCTGCTGAAGAGCAGGTCCTGGGTATGATAAGCCCATTACCACGTCCTTCTGACTTGTTCCCGGCTCAATTAAGTGATGCCTGAAACAAGCAGTCAGGCCTCATTGCTCTCCCTCGTTTTGTGCCTGTGCTCAGCAGTGCGCATGAGTGGTTTCTCTCTTCTTTTTTTAAGAGTTGATGCACTGCAGAATAGGTGGTGTTTGTCTGCTGTGAAAGTGGATGAGATAAATATTTACCAGGGCTTTTTGTTGTACCAACAGTAGTGCCTGAAAGTGGGCTACCGAGTTACAGGTTTGTTTCCCCTTCCTTTGTTCCAGCTGCTGACCCATAGTGGGGCTAAGTCAGTAGGAGCATTGAGAGAGTTCAGGTTACTAACATGCTCAGCATTTACTTCAGAGCTTTATTTCTTTGAAAAAAAGAGAAGAGGATGTGTCTTTCTGCTCCATTACAAAGACCATTGCTTTTTATGCTGAGCAGAGGTTTGCTTGGTTGTTTTTTTCCCTAGAAGTAAATTCCATTTAAACTCTTTACTGCGGCATTGAGTTGAAAGCTTCTTCTGTCTATAGGTATTTTGATAATATTGCAAGAAGCCAATATCTGGTGACTTACAGAAGAGACTTTTTCATCCAGATTTGGCTTCTGCTTTTCTTGATTCTAGCTGGTATTAGATACTTCAGTAGATCCAGTATATTCAGGTTTTGGGGGGCAATGTAAAAAGTACAATTAATATTATTGACCGTTGATTTTGGAGAGAATGTGGGTTAGATTCCATGTTACATTTTCTTTTGAAAGGCATTAAAAAGCTTTCCTTTGTCAAAAATTCAGATGGAACCAAGTGAAGGTCAGCTTTTCATTTGATATGACCCTTTATTACCTGGGCTTGCTTCCAATCTTGTTCTCTCAGTTCTTGTATTGCTGCAATTCCACTGTGCTTACAGTAAGTGGGACCAAACCCAGGTCTATTTATTGTGTTTATCCTGAAGATGTTACTAACAAGTCTGCTTTGCATGTTTCAGGAGAGTTAACAATTTTTTTGCATCTTGATCTGTACGTACTGTTTAAGTACTAATTTATCAGCTAGACTGCCCCAAAGCTTCAGCACTAATTCAAAAGATAAGCAGCAATCCTGTCTTTCACAAAGTTTCTTAAGTTTACGGAATTACAGAGCTTTGTCTTGCAAGGAAATTTCTTTATCTCATTAGCAAGAGCAAGAAGCTAAAATCTGGCACAAGAGCAGGTTTATTTTTTAAATTTCCAGGGTCTGATCATAGCATGCTTCGTCAGTTTGGAGGCAAGGACGTGAAATGCATCTCATTGACAGCAGCTGCAGATTTGCCCCAGCCTCTGCTGGAGAGACCAGTTGTCCTTAGGCAGCCATGTTTCCTCTCTACTTCTCCCTAGTGTCTTCCTGACCAGGACTGCCCAGTTGCACCCTCATTGGCCTCTCCTGAACGAGAGTCAGTGCTGATGTGCTTTCTCTCCTGGATATGCTTGTATATTTTTGAGACAAGCTATTAAAAAAAAAAAGAAAAAGAAAAAAGAAATCCCAATTTATCCAGCTTGTGGGTAAGCAGGATTTAAAATGCTGCAATTTGCTTCATAACTCCCTGTAATGAACAGGAGTGGGGGTACCTGTTTTCTTAAACCTAGCAACTCTGGTGTATCATGTATGAACAGGGATGTAACTATTCTTCCTTACATCTACTTTCCTCTGTTTTTTTTAACAGTTCCTGGGTAAGTTAATCAGTAATTTTAACCGCAATATGTGATTATGACCTGCAGTCACCTAGCTTAAGTTGCATAAGGATGTGTTTTAAGCTCAAGTGAGGGTATGTGTGCTGTATCTTTCCACTCACTTCTTAGCAGACCTTTCTGGGGGCTTTCTCTGGTTTATTCTTAGCTTCTCCCGACACCCACAACTGACTGCAGAAAGATGGGCTATCTCTGTTGCGTAAGGCCTGTCAGCAAGCAGGCCTCCTTCACTTCCTTGGGCCAATAACAGCAGGGAAACAGCTGACCCTCACCCTGTCTTATTCTGAGTGGTGATGCTGACTCATGGGGCTCTGTAACCTTGTGGGGGATTCTGCCATAACAGCAGTGATGTATTGAGGGTAGAGCTAGATAGCATGAGAAAAAATAGCTTCAGCTGCTGTGAGTTATTTGTGTCCATTTGGCAATCTGCTCTTATCCTCAATGAAACACCATATTGCCCTGGTGTTCTAGCATATGCATTGATACTCAAAACAGGTATGAAATAAAATCTACTATATTAAAGGAGACATGTGACCCATGAAAGACTGATTGGTGCTTAGGCAGATGAGCACCTATTCTTACTCTGATTTTGTAACTAGTAATTTGTACAGGCTAGAGAAAGTGGGATCATATTCACTCTGACCTCTTTCTGGGTTTGGGAGAATCTATTTTACCTTAAGCATCATCACAGTTCATGTCCTGCCATTTCCACATTAGGAGATCCTACCTGCTGCCAAAGCAGCTAGTAGCTGCATGAGGCGTGACATTAGAAAGCAACTTCTATTATAATGGAAAAATACTAAAGGCCCTATCTTCAAACCTTGCACAATGTCTTTAGTTTAGCATTGTGGAAATACAGGGTGCCTCTCACACAGTTATATTGTCACAGACTTTATATTGCCATATAAAGTATGTGACTGAGTATCTGTGACTGAGTGGCAATATAAAGTCACAGACTTTATATTGCCACTCAGCAGGAAAGCGTCAACAGGACCAAGCCAGCTCATGTGTGTCTTCACTGTGGCCTGGTGGCTTATAGGTACAGCCACAAAAGAGACATCTGGCTGAAATCTAGCAGCTGAAGTTGCAGGTACTCATGCAACTGTCCATCACCCACGCTGTGGGTGTATTGGTGGCGTTTTCTTGTGAAAATCCATGTTGTTACTTTTGTGTTTCAGCAAGAAGTAAAAAGGAACTCTTGGACTAGACAACTCCCAATGACATTTGCCATGAGAAGGATACCTGTGCTGGAAATCAAGAGTGCTCAGTACTTAAGTTTACATTTAATATCCTGTCCAGTGACCTTTTGTGAGAAGAGAGCTGACAATGCTAACACCCAGGGTAGTCTGTGAAAGGATATGTGCTTTTAATCAGCTTCCCAATGGTAGGATAATAAAAACAATAAATGTTTTAGTATTCTGCTTCTATTATCTCTATCTTCATTTTCTAAGGTCATTAAATGTAAGCAATGGGGAAGAGAAGCTGCCAAGGTGTTGAACTGTAGAGGAGTGAAAAACATCGCTCCCAGCAGCATAGATTGTTCTCCTGCTTTCAGCTCTTGCTGAGGGAGTGAAACCACGCTGAGAAAAGAGCCAGCGATTTCCCAGGGCACCGGTCACAACACATTTCCAATTCAGTGTGAGCTTCATCCTGTGCTCTCCAAACATTAGTTGTTACATTCAAACAGAGAATTTGGACTTTTTCCTCTTGTCAGTTGACTAAACTATTTGACCTGGGAGAGGGAGGGAAATGATTTTTATAGTTGAGGGCTCTGCTTTGTTTTGGCTTCAATGAGTTTGTTTAGTTTCTTTAAAACAACAACAAAACCCACCCCACCCTCCCCCAAAAAACTATCACCTGCTGCATGTACTGATTTCTGTTGGTGAAATTTTTAGCAAAATATGTTGTATGTAGTAACAAAAAGATGTCATTTAAAAGTCCAGTGTACTGCTGTTCTCGGCTGTGGTGAGCTCTACCTTAGTAGCAGACACGCATTTTCCCTTGACTACAATAGACTATATGCAAGAACCAAATCTGGCTGTTTGCAAATTAAAGCAGCATCATATTGAGCTGACCATCTCATCTGAGCTCTTGGCATTAGTGTCTCCACTGGGTCAGTCCAAAGGTCCATCCAAGCCTGCTGTCGTTTCCAACAGCGACCAGCAAAACTTGCTTAGGGGAAGAGCACAGGGCCAAGGGCAAGCACACAGTCCTCACCCCTGTAATCTCCCAGGCTCCAGAAATTTCTGCTTAGGGACTTTCTAAGTCAGATCTGTCCCCATGGTGGACTCACATGAATGGGGACAGCACTGTAACATATGTGTTGTGTGTTCCCAGGGGATGGAGAAATGAGGAACAGTAGTAACTGATTGTAAGCAGCAGGATCACACAGTACAATCAAATCTGACCTTTTCACATCACCCAAACTGCAAAATTTAGTCACTTGTGATTCCAGCCTGGGAACTTCTTTATTTTAGATGCTGTTCACATACCTTTCCGTTCTACAGTATTGCTGTTAAAGCCCAGTTTTATTGCATACTGTGCTGCAGCAATGATTTTGGTTTGTGTGTCGTGCTGTAAATATCCAAGCCAAATTGTTGACAGTCTTAAAGTGTTCTGGAGCAAATGCATTTCCTGAGGTACGATGTGTTCCACCTTATCCTTTAGTTAATATATCAATTATTCTGCCACAGGCAGAGATGCTTAGGCTTGTGTCTCTTGGTTGTTGCTTTTAATTTGAATACAGTTATGAGCATCAAAGAAACTGTCTCAGACATTACAATTTGTTTAAATTCACGCTAACAGTGGTCTCTGAGGCATCACATGGTTTTAAGTCATTCACGCTGCTGAAAATCAGGCACCCAGCTTATGCTCTGCTGGACAGCTGCAGAGAATATCTTTCCATATCAGCTGCTTAGGACAGCAGTGATATCCAAGTTACACTGAAGTTCCATAAGCGGAGTTGAGCTCCTCTGCTCAACTAATTGAGCATCAAAATCCTCTGGAATGAGCAGTTGTGCCATAGTGTCCCCACCCCACCTTCACCAAGGCTGTATGTTCCCAGCACTTCTCTGGCATTAGGTCTTGTCTTCACTGAACCCATAAGTAAGGTAATTCAATGACTTAATTAGACAGTGAATATTCCAGCTGGGAAAAATAGGTGGGCTGGGGAACTGATACAGCTTACTTCCAAGTGATGGATTTCAGGCATGATGAATAGCTAGTCCAAAACATGCTCAAAGTTATGCTTTCCCTCTGGTATCTGATGGAACAGCATGAAAGTTCTCTGAAATACATTCCTGACTATCTTAATTTCATCATCTCCCTCTATTTTTTGCTTTTCTATTACTGCTGCTAGTCTGGCAAGTAGAGTGGTTATCAAATCATTCCGGTTTATACAGAAGGTTGTGCTTCGCTCTCGTGGCTGAGCAAAAAGCTTGAAAGCTTTGAGTGTGCTCAGTCCAAGTTTCCTGTAGTAAGAAATCAGGGGTGCACCCAGCTGGGGCACGTTGTTTCCTCTGCTCCTCTCGGATTTTATTTACAAGACAGTAGGTCTTGATTTATCTACTTCTAAATTGAATATAGGTGTGCTTACTAGTGTTGCACAGACATTGTGCGTCTGAAAGACTGAGAGTCCACAGGTAATTGAGTTGCTGTGTACACATTTTGTAATGAAGGAGTCCTGCTAAATTAGCTGTCAGTCTTTCTGTAGATTTTTTTCCTGTGAAGGTATACTGAAGTATTGCTGTCTTAAGGATACTTTGAAATATGGTCAGGTGAATGGGGCTGATGGAAAAACATCTGAGTTTCACTGAGATGTAGGGATGAGCTAATTAGTCATGTTGATTTACAGCAATGACTGACTGATGGTGAACGCCTGGGTGCAATCTGAATTTCGGGAATGGCTGTTGCTTTGTGACAGTTCTCTGGTTTTGTTTATGATTGAAATGGAGTTGTCTTTTGTCTTGGTGTTTGGCAGTAGGTGAAGCAATTGGACTATTTTGGCTGCCCTCTGACAGCTTCTCACAAGGATGCTGGGACTTGATACAAGCATGAATCAGTTGTCTTCTCAGAAGAATTCTGAGAACTGGCTCTCTGCCACTCTGTCTGGAAATGGGACAAAAATAATGTAATTGCTCTGTTCGCTTCCACTTTGCTGAAATGCCCCAAAATCATCAGGCCAGAAAAACAGTCTGCAAAACCAAAAATCCAGCAGTGTATTTCTAGTGTTAATAGTGATGGGATTTAGGGTGATTGAAAGACCCAG
Source organism: Nycticryphes semicollaris (assembly GCA_013400055.1). Taxonomy (NCBI): domain Eukaryota; kingdom Metazoa; phylum Chordata; class Aves; order Charadriiformes; family Rostratulidae; genus Nycticryphes; species Nycticryphes semicollaris. The sequence goes on along the minus strand of VXBJ01004369.1, from coordinate 535,497 downwards.
AGTATTGGGCTTTGCTTGGTGAACAGGAGCAGAGAAAACAGTCAAGTGCTGATCTGCAAAGAGCAAGTGGTGTGATTTTGCCTTGGGCAGAGATCCTGCTCTGTAGGAGTGATGCACGGCAGGGGAGAAGGAGATAATTGGAGTAATGGGAGGAGCTGCTCCCTCTCCAGCCGCGGAGCTCCACTCCCCAGTTGCACACTGTACCCACGGGTTCTCTGCAGAGCTGCCTCCAATTTAGGAAACTGGTCAGGGTGGGTGGAACAGTGTTGCTTCAAAGGCATGGTAGCAGAAGACGTTATTGTGGTCATTTAGTTTGCCTTCCCACGTGTGGAAGATGGGAAAGTGTAAAGGCAGGTGATAAATGCAGCAGGAGTCATTGAGGGAAATGCTCAGTTGTGGTTTAACCTGGGAGTGCACCTGTGAAGAGCTTGATATCCCATATTGTTTGTCACAGGGGAAGGTAATTTTCTTTTGATATTACAAACACACTGCTTTAAAAATGTTTTAAGGTTCTTGGGGTCTAGCTAAGGAAGCTGGCCCCTTGACAGATCTGTGTGACTACATGCTGTCCCCCCACCAGGCTTTGATGCCCCAAGGCTGTTCTGTGATCCCTGCAGCATTCCCACTCTGGAGCTGACCTCTGGCAGCTGAAGGTCTGTGCCTCTTTCAGCACTTTATCTTCTATCTCATTTGTTGACAAGATTGGTGTGTTCATCTTTCATAGAATTTTTGAAGATACAAAACCAGGCTGGTTTCAGTGTTGTCTCTGGAATGTTAAATTCTTTAGTGTGACTTTGCAGGGTCTATTATATTCCATAGCACAACTTGCTTTTTCCATTCTTGTTTAATCACTTTTGAATAAAAGGATATGACTAGAATTAAGCATGTTCTTGCCAATTTAAGATCACTTATTAATAACATTTAACAGAGATTAAAATTTAGTATATTAGTTACTTTTAGGCAGCTTAACATTTTTACTAGAGAGAAAAATCCATCTTATGTAACTAAGCCTATAATTCTAAATTAAACTGATTTAGCTGATCTGATAAATAACTAGTGAAATTGGAAATTAGATAAATTCTGATTCCTTAGCTTCTGGTTTTAGAATGCAAGTGTAAGAAAACATGAATGCTCGAAGTGTATCTGTTGGTAAAGCAGTAATTAGAGAGCACAAAAGTAATTGAGTCAAGATTTAAGATTGCTTTTAACTGACGGTACTCTTTTCCCACAATGAAACATAAAACAGTGCCCAAGATATCTCTGTTGTTTTAAAACTGAAGTGAAAGTGAGGGTCATCAAAACTCCTATGAGGAACATGAACATATTGAATAAACTTAGCGGAATCAGTAGCTTGTATTGAGTAAGAAATAATAAATTTATCTAATTGATTGTTCTCTGGAGTTTTGTCTGGGCTTTATAGGATTGCGGGGTAGAGGTGGTGGGAGCCGGATGAGGCAAATGAGCTGAAACACAGCAAAAGCTGAAGGAAAAGTTTATCCCACCTACTGCAGAGAAGAAACCTCAAAACTGAGTGTTAATTTGTCCTAGTTCGATGTATCTGGTACAACACACACTGCAGTTATGTAGCTGTTTGATATGAGCTGTTGTTAGATGGTGCAAACATTTCTTCCATATGCAGGATTTTCTTTGGCTTGTTTGTGGACAGCTGGTGGCCTGTGAAGAACTGGCTGTTGATGTGGCTTCTGTTCCTCATTTCTAATTCTAAAAATACATTAAGCGCTCTCTTCATCTTACTCTTCAGTGCAGCAGAATTGCCCCAAGACTAGCCATGAACCTGTGAAATGTAGGAAGGATGGGATCTAGGAGACAAGGTAGGGGTCAGTCAGGGTTGCAGAAACGTGGGAGTCTCATTGAAGCACCAGAAGGAGTCCAGTTCCTTTAAAGATTTTTAAAAGTTCTGAATCCACGAGAGACTGTTACTTCCTGCAAACCAACATCTCTGCCAGTTTGAAAATGCTGTTTTTTCAGTGTCTGTTCCCCAGACATCACTGTGCCTTAGGTGGCATGTTGCTCTCATCTATTGGGAAACTTCGTTCTTTGTGCTGGTGGTAGTGTAGGTCCCCAGGCAATAACCATGGGTCTTCCCTACCCTCTCTGTGCCCCAAAAAGGGGTTACCTGTGAGGTGATTATTCCATTTTCTGACATCTTTTTGGTGAGCAATGAGAGCTTGTGTTTGTGTGGAAGAACAGAGCTTTAGGTACCAAACCAGACTTTGGACATATCAGGATGATTGCACAGGATCACAGGAATCTCTGAGCCCAAGCTGGAGGTGAGGGATTGCAGGATGATGGGCTGAGAGCTCTGTAAGGCATCCTTAAAGCCCTTCAAAAAAGGGGTCAGAGATACCAGAGATACAGACTTCAAAGCTGTAAGAAGCCATTTTTAGCTCTTGCTCATGGTGTTTAAGCTGTAGATGGCTGAATTTTTTTGTCCTTTGCTTTGTATCTGACATGCAATGAGATGTCTCCCTAGTCTGTAGTGAGACAGTGCACTGTCACAGCAATGAATCATTACCTCACTGCCCTTCTGAACTAGCTCTGTGGATAATTACGGGGTTGGGGTCAGGGCTGTAGATTAATACATTATTAAAATGGCCAGTTCTATAAATAGGCCAATAAAATTCAGAAGTACTGGAAAGCAAATTCATAAAGAATAAAGGCCCAACTGTTCAATTGGCCCCAATGTAGCTCCTAAATCTGTGTGAACAAATGTTTATGAGCGGAATTAGCCCATTTCATGGCATCACAGAATTGTCAGAGTTGGAAGGGACCTCTAGAGATCATCCAGTCCAACTCCCCTGCTAAAGCAGGATTGCCCAGAGCACGTCACTCAGGACTGCATCCAGGGCTTTTTTCTTTTATAGGTCCTTTTAAGATTATACAAGAATATACTTTTAATAGTCCTCTTAACAGAATTTTTTTCCTTTCTTGCAATGTAGATAGGTTTTATCATTTTGTTGAACACACTCAAGAAAAAAACAAAGTTTCCCAAAATAGGTGTTGTGGTTTGTAACTGGCAAACTAGGCACCCAGACTGAGGTTCATTTCCAACACTACTTTCATGTGAGACTAAGCTTTTGTTCAACTTCAAGTTTCTCTGCCAATTTCAATTTTATAAGTGTGCAAAACTCCAGGAGGTTCTTCAGTTTTCCTCAGCTGGAAATCTGAGACAATATGGGTTTCTATATTTCCACCCTGCCTGCTTCTATCCTACCTGAAAATCGAGACAGAGATGAAAAACGAACACTTCTGAAAACTTGGATTTATGCCTAGTACCAGAGTAAAAGGGATGAGCATTTTCTAACTAGAATTGCTGTTCTCCAGTATGCAGTGCTACAATTGACTCGCTTCACATAGGTAGGATGTCATTCATATCCATCCACAGGTCCCGTTGCCATCTTGAGCAGCTTGGAAGTGATAAACTTTGCTGAAGGGAGCTTAGCTGCAGCAGGCTACCTGCATGGGCCTTTGGCCCTGGATGCGTGCACGCTACCAGCTACGTCCTTGTGCTCCAGTGATTACTCAGTTAAGAAACATTTCCCTTTGTACAAAAACTGCGAGTGATATATGCCAAAATGACACACAGATTGTCACATATTTGGGCTTCCATATCTTCTGTTTTCCAGGGAAAACATCAGTTACAGGTAGATCGACAACCAGTGCACCTCAGGCACTAACATCTGCAGTCCCAGAGCTGCCACAGCAGCATGCTCACAGAAACACAGCCCAAAATCAACACAAGTTGAACTTTTGAAAAGTTCTGAGGACTTTTACTTAGTTGAACCATAACAAAAAAGTAACACATTAAAAAAACCTTGGGTAATTATTAGAGAACAATGACATTGTTAGGCTGACTGGGCTATACAGCAAGGGGCTGTCAATTGGGGCTGTTGTGAAAGGCTGTCACAACATGGCTCCCCCATTTAGAGGCTGTCAATCATACGTGTTTGTAAAAGCCCAAGGACTTCAGGAATTGTTACGCCTGAATTTACCAAACACAGAAATAACAAAAGCACCTGACTCTCATGCAGACTGATACTATGGTTTATGCATACAAGTTCTTGCATAAGTGTTTGCCTTTATTCATCTGAAAATATGACACTGGGAACTTCGAAAGATTTATTTTTCAGCTAACTCATTTATGTCCCTGTTTTTTTAAAGTGTGTCAAATCTGGTAAGAAAAGTAAGTTTTGTAACTTTCCTTTGCTGTGAAGCACAAATGTTGGAGTTGGTATCCAAATAGCAGAGAGCTGGTGCTGGAGTTCTGCAGTTTCCTGGGGAGTTTTGTGCATTTCTGCACATCCAAAACTCTGCAGTAAATAACAGCTGCAGAATTTAAAAGGACTCGGGCCCCAGGAGACCAAAACCACCCCTGTGGAATGTTGTGTCTGATTATTTTTAAGAGAGCTGTAGAACACATGTAGTCTCCTGATTCAAACTAAAAGAAGTAGTTAGTTGGTTAGGGGGATCTTGTTTGTTGAGGTTTTGGTGGGGTTTTCTTGTGGGGTTTGGTTGGTTAGTTGGTTTGGGTTTTGTTGGTTTCGGGGGTGGTTTTTTATTTTGTTTTTCCTTTTTTTAAAAAAAATCAAATTGAAGAGCTTTAGTGAGATAATGGCTTTCTGACAATATGTTTCAGCATTTGAAAAAAAGGAGTTTCCTGTACTCTGCATCACCCAACTGCATCCTGGATAACCCAAATTTGTAAATCACTGCATTTTATAATTGAGGCCAAGCAGAAGCATGGTTCTGCACATTCAATGTTTGTGATGCTGTTTATTGCTGAGCATACATATAAATATGTATGTTATACATATATGTTTATATGTTATATAAATCATAGATTTCTACTTCTTTGAAACGTTTCTATTGAGGAATTGGTATCATTCCATTTTATCCCAGAGGACCAAGAGCTTTCAGGAGGTTTCTTGCTGCTCCAGTCCCTGAAGGAGCCTCAGCAGAGTAACCCTGGCAGTAAGCCCTGTCTAGGTGTGAAATTTCACATTAATTTTTTCTCCTGTTGGGAGCTTGACTTTACCAGACACAATATTGGGAGCACATTCCCTGAGTGCTGATGCCTTTCCTCCTTGGCAGCAGTAACTATTGAAATCACAGAATCACAGAATGATACGGAGTTGGAACGGATCTATGGAGGTCATCTAGTCCAAACCCCTGCCAAAGTAGGTCCTCCTAGAGCAGGTTGTTACACAGGAATGTGTCCAGGCAGGTTTTTAATGTCTCCAGAGACAGAGACTCCACCACCTCTCTGGGCTGCCTCTGCCAAGGCTCAGCCACCCTCAAAGAGAAGAAGTTCCTCCTCATGTTTAGATGGAACTTCTTATGTTCAAATTTGTGCTCATTTCCTCTTGTCCTCTCACTGGGCACCACTGAAAAAAAACTGGCCCCATCCTCCTGACACCTACCCTTTAAGTATTTACAGGCATTGATCAGATTCCCCTTCAGTCTTCTCTTATCCAGGCTAAAAAGACACAAGTCCCTCAGTCTTTGCTCATAAGAGAGATGCTCCAGGCCCTTCTTCATCTTTGTAGTCCTCTGCTGTACCCTCTCCAGCAGTTCTCTGTCCTTCCTGAACTGTGGAGCCCAAAACTGGACACAGGACTCCAGATGGGGCCTCACCAGGACAGAGTAGAGGGGCAGGATAACCTCCCTCTGCCTGCTGATCACACTCTTCCTGATGCACCCCTGAGGATGCCATTGGCATTCTTGGCCACAAGGGCACATTGCTGGCTCATAGTTACGCTGCTGTCCACCAGGACTCCCAAGCCTTTTTCCTCAGAGCTGCTCTCCAGCAGGTCAGCCCCCAACTTGTTGTGGTTATGTGCTTATATGGTTACTCCTCCCCAGGTGCAGCACCCTCCACTTCTTCTTGAATTTCATCAGGCTCGTCTCTGCTCAACTCTCCAGCCTGTCCAAGTCTCTCACTCCACGTCTCACACAGCCTTCTGGCGTGTCAGCCACCCCTCCCAGTTTTGTATCATCATCAAAATTGCTGAGGGCACATTCCATCCCTTCATCCAGGTCATTGATGAAAATATTAAAGGGGACTGGACCCAGTACTGACCCTTAGGTGACAATCAAGTGTCGGTGACACCACTAGTTACAAACCTCCAACTAGATTCTTTGGCACTGATCATGACCCTCTGAGCTCTGTCCTTCAGACAGTTTTCAATCCACCTCACTGTCCATTCATGTAACCCACACTTCCTAAGCTTACCTATGAGGATGCTGTGGGAGACTATGTCAAAGGCCTTGCTGAAGTCAAGGTAGACAATGTCCACTACCCTCCCCTCATCTATCCATCCACTAATGCCATGTAAAAGGCTATCAGGTTGGTGAATCCATCTTGACTACTGATAGCTTTCTTTTCCTCCATATGCTTTGAGATGACACTCAGAATGAGTCATTCCATCATCTTTCCAGGGATGAAGGCAAGGCTGACCAGCCTGTAGTTTACCAGGTCCTCCTTCTTGCCCTTTTTGAAGACTCAGATGACACTGGCTTTCCTCCAGGCCTCGGTCACCTTGCCTGTTCTCAAGGACCTTTCAAAGATGATGGGAAGGTGCCCAGCAGTGACTTCTGCTAGCTGCCTCAGCACTCATGGATGCATCCCATCAGGACCCATCAGACTTGTGGATATCCAATGTAATTAACTGTTCTCTAACTTGATCTTCCTCCACTAAGGGGAAGTTTTACTTTATCCAGACTTTCTCTGTTATCTACAAAGTCTGCAGCTGACCTGAACAATAAAGACTGAATCAAGGAAGACATTCAGCAATTCTGCCTTCTCTGCATCCTCTGTCACCATGGCACCCGTCTCAGTCAACAGCAGACCCACATTTTCTCTAGTTTTCCTTTTGCTTCAAATATACTGGAAAAAAAAAAACCTTTTTGTTGACTTTGACATCTCTTGCCAATTTTAATTCCAAGGAGGCTTTTCTTGTTTTATGCCTGCATATTCTAAAGGCATTTTTGTAACCCTCCCAAGTGGTAAGTCCCTTCTTCCACTCAGTGTAAAGTTCCTTCTTCCACTTGAGCCAATGGCAGACCCAGAGGTAGGAGCTCTTTGATGTTCAGAGGAGTTTTTCTTAGGTGGACCTGGACCACAGCACCTCCCCTGGTGGCATCCTTTCACCAAAGCAGTAGCTGCACTCACATAATTGGTAGCTAATTCAGTGATTTTTTAAAGCAAATGTTAATAATTAAACTCAAGTGGTTAATGAGTTTCTAGATAAAAGATCAAATTATACTCTTCAAACATGGAGTTAGAATTTTGTCTAATTAGAAGAAATATGTTTTTCTCATGAGGGGCAGTTGCTGAAGTGACAGTTTGGAGACTGTTGTGACAGCATTTGCAGAGATGGGTGCCAGCCAAAGAACAGAGCTTTTTTAGTGTCTCTTGTAGTGTAGTACTTTCTTTTGAAGGCATAATTATGTTGCATTCTTTGCACAGTTCATTAGGAAAAGAAAAACAAAGAACTTGTATTCCATGTGGTTGATGTTCACACATTTTTATCTTAGTGTGTGTGATAGAAGAAGTTGTTACATCCAGAGCGTAACATGGTGTCTCTCTTTCACTGCTAGCCTAATAACGTAAATAGTGATAAGTGAAAAACACTATTTCTAGCACAAAACTGTTATTCAGGAGTCCATTTTTTTTTTCCTGTGTGGAATCTTAAAAAGCGTAAAAATGTAAAAAAGGCATATGTAAACTAAAAATCTCAACAAGAAAGAAGTTTGAGTCAATTTGGGCCATTTTGATGTTTTGAAATCTGATTTCTATATACTTTTTAATATGACCTTTTTTTGCTGCGATTTTGTTGAATATAAAAATGAAAAAGTAATTTCAAAATTCAGGATTATTTTTGTTTTCAAACTGTAAAACTGGAATTGTCTCAACATTTTGCCCCAGTACTTTCTGTTGAGAAACGCATCAAAAATGTTTTCCCACCCAAAAAAAAAAAAGTTTTTATGTTGACATAACACATTTTTTTTGTCAAGAATAAAAAAGTTTTGTGGAACAATTCACAACCAACTCTAGTAATAAATATTCTCTTCATTACATTTTACCATTTGCAAATAAAGCATGTAAACAGGATTGCTACAGAGCCAGAATTTATCAGAGGTGTCAAGATAAAGCAGATCCATTTTCTTGGAGCATACGTAAGGCAGTCTTTACGGCACAAGAGCGTGGGAGAGAGTAAAAAATCTTATCTAGTCATTAAATGGACATAGCAGAACTGAACCATCTCATACTTCCAGAAGCTAGCAATTACTTTTTCACGTCTCTGTTTTTCTCTCCTTATACAAAGGAGAAACCCTAACAAATACATCCCAATACCTATAACCTACCTGAGACCAGCACAGCCCGTTGAACCAGTTATAAACGACTTAACCCCCATTTCTGTGTAGTGACACCCTGAACTGCCCTGACATGGTGGGAAATTGTCTCCATGACTTCAGATGTCCCAGTCTTGGTGTGGAGCGTGTTGAGCAATGCTTCATCTCCTCAAATGGAGAGAAGAATATTAATGACAGAAGGATTAAGGGTCTACAGTAACAGTTTGTGCACTTCCTAGCCTTAGTTTCTGCATTTGAAGAACCCCAAATTTTGCAGGTAAGACACAGAAAACTAAAGTACAACATAGTAACTACTAAGTTAAAAATACTAAAATGAAAAAACAAACTAGTATACTTAAAGTACTTTTTGTATTCAATTTCTCAACTTGTTTCTCTGTAATCAAATTGTTATATGTTGTTCATGTTAGTTCTGGCCTCCTTTCAGAGGTAGGTGTCTTCTCTGCAGCAGTGGAGTGGGGTGTGCAGGGGAGGGGGATCCAGGATGAGAATTCAAGATGCTGCTCCACAGAGCCAGATCCTGGAGGCCTCCCCAGACCACACAGCCTGTGCCAGGCCCATAGGGAAGTTAAGTGCAAGAGCTGCTGCTTGATTGGCTCTTCTTTTATAAAAGCTTGCACACCTGTGACATATACTGCAGGTATCTTAAGGATAATTTGGAAAAAAAAAAACACCAAACCTTCCTGCAATTCTCTGTTGGTTTACCCATGCTTACAGAAGCCCTTTCCTCTGCCTAGGGCAAAGGGAAACCTTTCCTCTTGCAGAAGCTGGAGAACTCGCCAAAACCGATCATAATCCCCTAAATTTGTAGTGAAACATAACATGGAACTAGTTGGATGGGGATGCTGCTTCAATTTTTTCATCCTTGTTGCAGTTAGGGAACTCTTCCAGTCTGCAGGAACAGAGAATTATATGTATTTTGTTTTATGTATTTTCTGTCTGTAACTCTAAGCTATGAGATTTGAAGTCATAGCAGTTGTGCCACATTTTGTAAAGAACCTAGTGGTACCCCAGGATACAGCTGTCATTGGGAAAAGGAAGGGTGGAATATACCATTTCCAGTTACATAGAAATATGGTGCTCAGCTCTGAATTCTGTTCAAACTGTCTTCCAGGTAAAAAAGTCCTTTCCCACATAACGGATTTAAGGCAGAGATTGTGATAGGGGAACTACCCGAAACTCAGGAGTCTGGGTCTCTTTCCTTCTCCCTCTTCCCCTGCCCTGGGTATTTTTGTAGAAAAAATAAATTATTACTGCGTTATTTATTACGGGCAAATAGATTGGGACAGAAATCGTGAATGGATTTTATCTACGTGTATATGTGAACATGTATATGCATACACACACACATATATTTTTATAGATATATTTATAAGCAAAAAGCTTATTACCTTCCAGCCTGAGCTGGATGGTAGTAAATTGAGAAGAAATCTCGATTTTCAGTGACAAGCCATTCTGGTAAGGCCCAGGCAAGGTCTGTTCTAGAGACCTCACAAAACAATACAGAGTTTGGTTATTCTGTTGAAGATCTCACAAGCACATGCACCAAAAAAAAAAAGAATCTCTTAAAATGAGGGCTACTGCTGGCATAGAAGAATTCCCTGATGTTTTGCTGCTGTCACTGTATCAGCTCTGCAAGTGAGGCATGTTGAAACATGGGGAGAAGAGAGGAAGAAGCTTAAGTGCACAGCTGCTGTTACTCAAAAATTAGGCTAAAGTGCATAAAAATCAGCACACCAGGCACTTGTGGATATGTATGGCTTTGTTTTTGATAGCTCTGTGTGAAGAACATCAGAGCAAGCATGCTTCATACTGCCTGTATTTATCAAAAGGTCTTCTAAATAACATTTATCTAAGCAAGAGAAGAGGTATGGGTATTATAAAAGTCTTTCATGTCCATTTCTTGTTGGGAAGAATTTTTTAGGATTACCGTTTTACTCATGTATTAATTGTGTTCATTTTGTATCGAGAGCCTGTGGTCTCTGTCTTCATGAAAATATAGGAAAAAAACTAAATTATGTATTCAGCTGCTCACCCCTGGGGACAAGGTGATCAGGTTAAAATAGCACGGTTCTGTTGGTGAATTTTGTCAGCCCCTGGCTGGCAGGGAAGTGGGCTGGTTTTGGTGGATCCAAGGGACAGGAGGTTAAGGTTTGTAGGTTTGCCTTCTTCCTCTGTCCCTATAATAGTGGGGGTTTTTTTTGTTTTTCACTTGAAACTGTTGTGATGCTGGCAGCAGAGATTAATTCCCTCTCCAAACCGGTTCTAATCTGGGGTCTTCTCACTGATATGGAAATGTGCCTAGCAGACTGCTGACACGTCTGTAGGAAGAAGGTTTATGAGTGTCAGAAGCATTCCTGGTTTAGGTTTGTCATGCAAAGTGGACATGTACTAAGTTTGTATAGACTTTGGTTAATGTTAAGTTTCTGTGGTGCTTTGTAGATATTAAAATAAAAAATTTCTAAAAATGGTAATGCAAAAGAGGTCTCTTGGCACTAGCAGCACTCTGAGGCCAGAATGTCCAGTGTTGTGGGATGCCCTGCTCCAGGCTTACTCCCTATTGTGAATATTCCTCTCCACCCAGGAGCAGTTACTCACTGCCTTGTGACACTAAAAAATAGTTTGTTACCCATCTTAGCAAGCCTCCATAGTGCTATCGGGGAAATTTGGCCTGATGGAGCTTATTCCAGCAAATGACTCATCCCATCCCATCCCAGCTGTGGCTTTAGCAGGCTTTGGATCCCACTGGCATCATGCTGAGAAGGGATGAGGTCCCTGGCCTGCTCACAGTGCAGTGTCTCAGGACCCCAGGGCATCCTTCCCCACTGCCTGGCATCTCCTTGGGTTTGACACAGTCAGGATGTGCATGTTTGATTTGGAAAAGAGCAGTATTGTGGTACCCTCAAAACTTAAATGCTAGCTTTGGAGAGTACAGTGTATTATTCTGGGGACATCTGCAGGCAATGTTGGGGTAGAAGGATGGTGTCAACTATAAATCTTGAACCCTTTCCTTAAATTTTAACTGTCCTGGATATAGAGCTTTTAAGAATCTCTCACTAAAGTTTTTGAGTGCAAATTCAGTGGGCTGGAGAGCCTTTTAGAAAGATGAGTCAAGTCCCTGAGATCAGAAAATTCAGAAGATAACGCACCCAGCTTTTATATTGTTTGTTTATATTTTGCTTTCTGGTTTTGAAGCCTTTAGGAGATGTATTTTTCATCTTTCATCTGTATCTGTGAAACCTCCTATCTCAAAGGACTGGGATTTAAAACACCAAGACACAAGATACTAACAGACTTATGAGGAAACACTGTGACAGCTGGCAACACTAGGCTAGTTTCATTTTTTCCCAAAGTAATATGAAAGCAGGAATCTGAGTAACTCACCCTGCTTTTACCTCTTTGAACTGGACTGTGCTTTTGTGGTTTAAAATAAATGATTTGATAATACATAGTAGCAAGTGGATATAAGAAGATGTTTATCAGAATTATTTATAAGGTTGTTTAAAAAAAAACACTTGGAAATTCCAGCTTTGTCCTGTATGTTAGTGATTCCTGTAAATAAATAAAATAAAATAATAATAATAAAAAAGCTTATCCATATTTTTCCCATTATATGTTAAGATTTGGACCTGTGAGGTGCTCTCTTTAAACTAGCTATGACAGGGGAAGGGGATAAAACAGGACTTGCCAGAGAAGTGCCTAGGGTAACAGCTTTAAACTAGCTATGACAGGGGAAGGGGATAAAACAGGACTTGCCAGAGAAGTGCCTAGGGTAACAGTGCTGAAGCTGGGGGTGAGGCAGATGTCATCACTGAAGTGCATCTACACCAGTGCACGCAACATGGGCAATAAACAGAAGGAGCTGGAAGCCATTGTGCGGCAGGCTAACTATGACTTAGTTGCTATAACTGAAACATGGTGGGACCACTCCCACGACTAGAATACTGTGATGGATGGCTACAAGCTCTACAGAAGGGATAGATGAGGAAGGAAGGGTAGTGGTGTGGCTCTTTAATATAAAGAGTGTTTTGATGTTGAGGACCTTGGGGTTGGGAATGATAAAGTTGAGTGTCTATGGATAAGGATCAGGGGGAAGGCCTTTAGGGGTGATATTTTTGTGGGGGTCTGTTATAGACTCCCTAATATGAATGAAAAGATGGATAAGGCATTCTATGAGCAGCTTGCATAAGCCTTTGACGCAGTCTCCCACAGTAGTCTCCCGGGGAAACTGGCTGCCCATGGCCTGGATAGGTATACTCTTCTCTGGGTAAAGAACTGACTGGAGGGCCATGCCCAGCAGGTAGTGGTTAATGGAGTTAGGTCCAGGTGGCGTCCCGTTACAAGTGGTGTCCCCGAGGGGTCGGTACTGGGGCCTATCTTGTTTAATATCTTTACTGATGACCCAGATGAGGGGATTGATTGCAGATGACACCAGGTTGGGAGGTAGGGTTGATCTGCCTGAGGGTAGGGAGGCCCTTCAGAGAGATTTGGATAGGCTGGATTGCTGGGTTCAGGCGAGTGGGATACAATTCAACAGGGCCAAGTCCCAGGTCCTGCACTTTGGCCATAATAACCCCATGCAATGCTATAGCCTTGGGGTAGNTAATGATAGGACTCAAGGGAATGGCCACAAGTTGCGCCAGGGAAGATTTAGATTAGATGTCAGGAAAAACTTTATCTCCCAAAGAGTGGTCAGGCACTGGAATGGCCTGCCCAGGGAGGTGGTGGAGTCACCGTCCCTTGTGGTGTTCAAGAAGCATCTGGACGAGGTGCTACAAGACATGATAGAGTAGGTTAGTGGGTAGTATTGGTGATAGTAGGACAGTTGGACTAGATGATCATGTAGGTCCTTTTCCAACCTTGTGTTTCTGTGATCTATGGTCTCTGTTTCTCTCCTGGGAGCAAGCTGCACTGCGTATTTGGCTTTGATGTAAGCTCTTGCTTTTCCTGTGTCTTGGGTTTTTTTATTTGTTTTAAATATGCAGATCATTATAACAAGAAAGCTACCAAAATACATCAAGCTCTCAGAAGCTAAACCCTTCTTCCAGCCTTTCTTCCCTGCCCTCCCAATCATGATCCTGCATGTTGGCATACGCAGTCCTTCTGGAGGTTGGTGATGAGTAGCCCTTTCTGTCAGCTGTTGAATGAAGAGGTTTTATCTCACTTGCCACAAAAGTAGCAGAAATCGTTTGTTCTCAGTGGGCTGCCATGGTGTGGGGAGTGGGATCAAGGGGAGAAGTGCAGCACCTATGTTTCTGAATGAATCAGCTGCTCTGATTCAGTGCTGGGTCTTGTAGTGTCTCAGGGCTCCTGTGCTGCAGCATAGCGCCAGTATTTTTGGCAGAATAAGGCCCTTCTACATCTGAATAACTACAAAAGTGCTTTTATCAAGAAAGTGCAGAGTATCATGTCTTTCAGTCTTCTAAATGAAATTAATGCTATTGAAGCATCAAATATCAAAAGTTTTGCTTGGTGCTGTTATGTCTTATGAATCCTCAATGAAGTTACAATCTCTAGCTTTGGAGGTTGGATGTTTTTCTGCTTTCTGCCTCAGTTCTGTGCTTGAACAATGTCTGTCCTCCCACACAGCTTAGCTGGGGAAGCGGAAGCAGGTTAAGTTCACATTTCTTTACTTTCGGAGCTTTTCTCTTCTGTGCCTCGGGCAGTTACCTGCTGCTTTTGTGAGGCTCAGGGCCCCACATTTGGTGAAGTTTCTGTGCCTTAGATCACATAGTAATACACCATAGTAATAAAATTTACACTATCCCTTGGTCCTCAGCGTATGTGAAGTCATGTGGCTTTGGTCATGAAGGAGGTGTAAGATAACAAGTCTTACCATGCACTTGCCATTGGCTGAATCGGGATCCTCTTTGTGTTCCATGGGTATTTTTGATTTATACAAAATACTGCAAGAGGACTTCTTGGGTTGCATCAGCTGTGCTTAAGTGACTTTCTCTAGTGCTTCAGAGGCATTTGGTTTCTAACATTTTGCATCTCAACAGCTCTCACAGCTACACATAAACACTGGGACTGCAGCTAGGCTCAAAATCCTCAGTTTTGGTCAGGAGCTGTAAACTGACATTTCTACACACTGTGTTTAATGACTGCTGGTTGTCTCCTCCATTCCTGATGTTTCTATTGGCTTGCAGGATGCTCCTCTCTTTGGAGAGCGTATCTGCCTTCCTCCAGTCATTCTTTCTGGTGCAGTATTGCTGATAGGTGTTCCTAGGTGTGTGTTTTGGTTGCCTGGTCTGGAATAACACTTAGACCTCGTTTTGCCAGATCTCCGTGCATTCCTTGAAGCTCTTGCAAAGTGTTGTGCAGTAGCACATCACCACCAGCCCAGTTTTTCCTGTCTACAGCCTATTGAGGTTCTCCTTGTCCAAAGGGGTTTTCCAGCAGAGAAGATCATCCTGTTTTGTGTCGGTATCTGTACTGAACGCCTTGTTTTTTTGACAGGTTAGACTGGCTGAAGGAAGTGCTTGAGTAAGGTATTATTTTTAATAATATTGAGAGGTCTGTTAATTTTGCATCAGAACATAAAACCTAGGCCTGCCTAGATTGTAACTGGAAACAAGGCTTGGGTCACACTCTACACAGGAATTTCCCCTGAATAAGGTTCAGATGTTCATGTAGCCCTGTGTTACGAGCTTCTGCATCCTCCCACCTTCCTCATCTTTCCATAAGGATCCTGTATTGACAGGAGGGAAATTGTTTAGGGATTTACAGATGCAGTTCATTAAAAGTCCTGGCAAGCTTAATTCAAGGATTCAAAACCATGCGTCTTGCAGATCAGCTGGAGTCACCTGCCCAGTGGCTTTTCCCCCAAATCATCAAGGAGATAGCAGGTAGCAGTGTCAGCAGGGGTTTGTACCATGTGCCCTAGTCTGAAGGTCACAATTTTAGCCTCAGCCTGATTGCCACCAGCCAGGCACTGAGGCTCACAGCAGCTCAGAGGGGTGGGACATGCTCCTGCTTAACCCCTGGTGATGAGGCTGATTTTGACCCCCCTGAGTAGTCAGTGCTGCTTTAGTGTAATAGCTGTTACTTTGATCTTAATATGCAAATCTTCCTTGAGGGTCACATGTGTGTGAGAGAAAAATATTACAGTGTAATTTAAAAATTGCATGATGACATTTGTTAGCTCTTCTGCACATGTAAGTCTATTATTATCTGTTAATTAATGGAAATAACATAATTGTTTCATTTTTAGAATTCTGCCGTTTATCAAAACATGTTTGTAATGGTTACACAGCCTGCTGTAAAGGTACTTAAAATTAAGTTACCTGGTCTGATGCTACTTGTTCTTAAATATTCCCGTGATCATTTCTTTGTATTAGTTGGTGGTGGGCTTAGAAAATTAAAATATAGGATGCACTTTAACTGTCACAGAACTCACACACGAATTGCACAAATTATTGCACAAATATACCCAAGCCCCATTTATGCAACTGCTCTAAAGGCTGGTCTGCTGACACAGGGCAGGAGATCTCCCTTCAGCTGGGATGTGGCCAGATAAATGGGAACTACATAGGAATCAGGACTTTGGGCTTCCCCTTCGTGGCTTTCTTGTTTGTTAATAGGTCAGTGGGCCAGCAAGATCAGTTAATCCAGCCTGCACAGAAGCTGTATGTGTTTGGCACATATACACACATGTCTGTGTGGGTGTGTGTCAGGAACGGCTGCTCCCTCAGACAAGAGCAGGAGCGCCTGCCTGGCACAGCGCTGGCTCCCAAACACAGCCGGGCTCTGGTTATGTCACATTTGTCCCCGCACTGATCAGCAAAGTATTTAACAGCCCATATGCCCAAAGGGACAACTCTTCTGCTGACTCCCCAGCCTCAGCCTATGCCTCTCCATGTGGCGCTGTCTCAGTGCCGTAGCTCTACTTACAAATACTTCTGCCGCAAAACTGTTGGTTTGTTTGAACTTCTCTAGCAAGAAATTAACTCTTTAAGCAAAGACTTCAGATGCCAGAAAAGGTATTGTGCCCTTCAAACTTACTTTTGCTCCTTGTGAAACTAAACATAAAGGAATTAAATTGCAGCTTAACTAGAGTCAGTGACAAAACTCTCATTCATTTATCAGTGGTGCCAGCACCCAAATTATTCTAGTTTGTGGGGACACCGACATTGTTAGAGATGAGATGTCAGGAGCTATGGACCTGCCCCATTGTTTCTCATGGAGTGTTTCCCTCCTATGAAGGGCTTGTTGTTAGCAGAGGAATGCAAGTGTTTCTCTTTCAAAAGTGCTTTAGGACGAGGGGGAAAAGATGTTTTTCCCCACTTAACAAAACTGATGGTTTGTTAGTTCCCTAACTCTGAGCTGCTCATGTAGATATTACCTTTCTGAAAGCAATCTAGTAATCGCTTGCAAAAGAAAATTGACTCCTTTAGAGTTCAGTTGCCGTTGTTATTAAAATGCAGACACACCTGATTCATATGTAAATTGTTTTGATAGTTTCATTATTTTTCCTTAGTTGAGTTTATTAAAAGTGCATTTGACCACGTCTCTGTAATATACTTGTGTGAGGTGCGGGGGGAGAGGTGGTACCCTGTTACCCGTTGCATGGGGAAGGCTCTTGCAGTCTCTGGCCACAACCCCGCAGTCATTTACAGCCTGGCTGGAAAACATTGTTTGAGGCACCTGACAAATTTCACAAACATTATACGTAAATGTAGGAAAAATATTCCTTTAAAACAGGCTGGTTTGGATCCTGTTTGAATGCTGCTGCTTCTGAATGCTAGTTTTCCTTCGTAGATTGTCAATTGAGAGCAGAAGGTTGCCTTTACATTACACTGTCTGCTTCTTTG
Organism: Nycticryphes semicollaris; assembly: GCA_013400055.1. Taxonomy (NCBI): domain Eukaryota; kingdom Metazoa; phylum Chordata; class Aves; order Charadriiformes; family Rostratulidae; genus Nycticryphes; species Nycticryphes semicollaris. The sequence continues at coordinate 518,290 of VXBJ01004369.1, read as the reverse complement.
TTAGTTTTTAACGTTCCTATTTTCTCCATCATTGTGATCCTGGTTTTGTCTTCAGCTTCCCTCGTGTTGTCATGTTCTTTGCCATGGTCCTAACCATTTTGTTCAATGCAGTCACTATCTGCCTACTTTCTGCAACACCTTCTGCCTCAGTACTGCCTGCTGTGCTGCAGCTCACACTCCTCCTGCACCATATTTGACAGATAATCCAAATTGTGCAAAACCCTGATTCCTTGTCTGTGCTCATAAGGAGAACTGGGTTAATCCAGATTGCACTAGCTTTTATAGACCTCCTTTGCCTTTCATGTCTGAACTATTTTCCATTATGTTTTGTCTCCTTCGTTTCGTTTTTCCTGATTCATTTACTGATGTCATAGATGACAGTTTATGTCATTGCAATTTGCTTCCATGACTATGACTCCTGCACATGACATCCGACTCCTCGCTAATTCACTTCTTGCATAACTGGGGGGCTGTCAGAGCTCTACCCCAATGTGCCATCTGTCTATTCTCTCAAAGTTAATAAGCCTTTTTCTTCTTGCTTCAGGCATGTTATACGCCCTGACTTATTCATAGATGATGGCTATTAAAATTGTCAAAAGCTTTGAAAATTAAATTATTTCTCTAAATGAAAGCCTGCTTCTAATCTCCTTGAAGATATTTCAATGCAATTGGCCTGTTTTCTAGTATCAATCAAGAGTAACTACACCGAGACCTCTCCGAACAGAGAGGCAATTGGGCCACCTTGTTTTATTGAACGCATTTGTGATTTACTGTAGTGTAAGAGCTCAGAATCTCAGCACAATGCAGAATTTACCTGGAACAAAGTATCCAGATGAAACTGACCTCTCATGGCGTGGAACAATTAGTGTGAAGAGGTTGGCTTCTTTGCTTTTAAAGTGGTGAAACATGCAGAAAAATTTGATGTTAATCATTATATTTCTCAAAAGGGCGGAAGGGAATTAAGGGAAAAAAAGCTACAGTTCATGATAGAGTTGCTACATCAGTCTAAGGAGAATTAACAGTGAATTATGAGTATGAAATAGGGCATTAACTGAAGTTGGATAACCAAAGTGGGGGGAACAAAGCTCAAATATATATAATTATATTAACAAAATCAGTAACAAATTCACTTCATACTGGAGTGTATTTTCCCCAGAACAATTTTTTGGGAAAAAAAGAAAAATAATTTAAGATTTCTAATAGTCAGTCTTTCTGGTTTTTTGGTTCTTTGTTACTAAACCCAAAGAAGATCGAACATTTTGATTTCTGGCCCCTTTTTTCCTTCTCTCAGTGATAAGGCCTAGGAAAGGAAAAAAGCTAGAATTAAGAAAATTAAAAATAAAGAAACAGTATTTTGTTTTAAGTCAAGCTAATAAGATTTTTTTAAACGCTAGGTAATAATATTTAATCAAAAAGCTGTTGTTGTTAGAACAAATTAAAAATAGTATTAAACAGTCCCTACGCTAAAAAGGGAAAGGAGTCTTCAAGGTGCTGGTGTACATGTGCAAGACACAGCTGATCAGAGACAGAAGGAAGGGAAAATGGAAAATGGGTGAAACTTGGGATAGCTTTGTGTCCAACTGATAAGCTTTTTAGTTTACAACCCAATGCTGTTAGTTATTTATAGTTTGTATTAATAGAATTATTAGTTCAGTTTTAAAAGGCATGCATCTTCTTCTATGTGATGTTTCAGCCTATTCGATGTGGGTGTTGTGTCCTGGTTTTGAATCACTGCATTCAATTCCCAAAGTAAGTGTTTTGGCATCATTTAAAAAAAAAAAAAATCAGAATAAAATCACTGCCAAGATCAATCTTTGCCAATCTCCCAGGTTTTGGTTTTTCACCCTAATCCTTTTTAATCTTCTCTGCAGCTAATTTCATGGCAGTTTTGCAGTTTCGCAGTTCATCTTTTTCTTTGGAGTCTGCCTAATAATTTCTCTGGTAACACCATATCAAATGGTTTAATGAATTTTGTGTAAATTACAACTGCTGCATTTGTTTTGCCTAGAGAATGGGGTGTTAAAGAACAAACAAACAAAATCCCAAGATGCCAAGTCAGGACTCTTATTATGTACACCTGGGAAACTCATGTCGCACTTTGTAGCACTTTCCTTGTATCTTCATGTCTTTAATTTTCCTTTTAAATCTGTTCTGAAATTTTTCCTGGTTCAGGTCTAAGAGTTTTATAATTGTGTGGATGTGGATTATTTTCCATCTTTAAGTGCAGGCACCACACAGACTAGTTGTTTATACTTTTTCAATCTGATGTCATCCCCTTTCAGGTCCGTATGGATCCATTTCCAAGGCAATAAAAGGAAAAGAAATAACAACAACAACCCACTAAAAATTGGAAAAAAACCAACAGCCCAAACCTTGCATTTTTGCAGTATTCTTTGGGTCTGTGGCTGATAAGTTTTTGGTTTGTGGTGGTTTGATTTTTTTTTTAATTTTTTTTTTTTAATCTCTCTAAGGAATTACTTAACTTCCTTTTATCAGTCTTTGTTCTCTAACATTCCTAGGATCCAACGTATTTCTCATACATTAAATAGCTATGTGAGAGCCTGTAAAAATGGAAGAAGTGGAAATATAGATCTGCCAGGTTATGGTGAGGAAGGCAGTAGAGCATCTCCATTGACCTTAAAGAAGAGGTGCGGTGTTGGTGGCAGAGTTCTGGTGTGTGAGAGGCTGCTGCGAGCAGGGCTGGAATCAACCCATGATTCCATGTAGTACTAACCCTTGGCTATTCTTGCTGTGAATAGCTACATTTTGGATTTAATTTTTCTTATATCAACTGTTATGTATGAGATATAGTTAAGTCAAGTAACTCATAAGTGTTTCAATAATCCCTTCTCTGACATTGTACAGGTATGTGAAAACACATATTTAATTATACTATTAAAGTAAAAGCCCCAAGTGGTTTGTCAGTTCATTAGGGACACGTTTTATTATGCTTTGTCCTTTGCTTTGCTTTTCTCTGGCTTACCCAATGCTGTGATTTTTGAAAGATGCCTGGGCAGTGCTGACAACAGGAGGGGCGTTCAGTGGTATATATTAATAAGGCACCAGCACATTATGTAGGAGGCCTCTATTAAGCATCTTATAATTTAAAGTAAATATCTCTCCAAGCTTTGAATTGGAGAGTTCTGCAGGTTCAGGTTCTTACTGGGAAATCAATTTAAGGGAGAAGAGGTTTTGTCTGTGTGACCCCGCAGGGAGCAGCCATGTCCTGGTGAGGTACCTGCTGGACAGGTGGCACTGCCTGAGCCCAGGGTCCCTGTAGGATGTGAAGGGGACATTCTCCCTGGATCATGGGTGGTGCAGGCTGTGCTCCATGCCACTGCATAATACAGCCCTGTTTCTTCATTAGAAAAAGAGTGATGTTACCAAACTGGTGTGATTTCAGAAGACAAAGCTGGAGTGGAAAGGAATCTACAAAAGCAACATCTTTCTTAATTACAAAATCAGCCTTATTAAGTAATATAAGAATCACCACCATTCCCCTAAAAAGGGGCACATGTGTTTTATGTAATGGTATGTGTATGTTCATGCCATGGCTCATGATCTGGCCTGATGAATATGCATGTTCTTCCTTTCCAGATTCACTGCTGCTCTCTATTATTATTGCAAAGAGTATACAATAATTTAAGAATATCAGGTTCGTTTTTATGGACTATGAGATTTCCCCAAAAATATAATTTGAAAATAAATCACTTCTTGATTATTTTTTATTTAGATGTACTTATTTACATGTGCTTTCCTACTCATGCATACGTACTGGTAACAAATGCCATGTATATGGTACCTAACGATTTATGAAGATACTCAGCCCCACACAAGATAAAGCACTGTGCTGCAAAAGCTGCTGAAAATTGTGGAGTCTTCTAGTTTTTAAATAGGCATGACTTTAAAACTTGCAAAAATTTAGCTACATGGAGCCAGTCAAGTGTTTCTATTTACAGCATTAGGGTCTAGAAATGAGCACTTGTAATGTTTGCTCCCAAAATATAACACAATAAAGAGCTGTCATGCTAAGCATTTAAGAGAGGAGAGAAAAAATTATTATCTTGTGAGTAGGAAAGAGTTTAATGGTATTTTACAACAACCCTGAAAAGTTAAGGGTAATAAAAACTACCACACCAGACTTTACACCAGTTTTACAGTTGATGTTTACCATCTTGTAAGGCTGAATTAAAAAGGGATTGAGGGAATGTCATCCCAGTGATAGCAGAAGTAAGGGGGTCTTTACAGCCACTAGAGCTGCCTTGGGGGATTCTGCAGACTTAAACCTCCATGTGCTGGGGAGCAAAGGCACACAATGCTTGTAGCAAGTGTTGACTTTTTAATACTGGTATTGAATGCTTTAAGTTATTTATCATTAATAAAAAGCAAAATCTCAATTTTAATTCACAATTAACTCCATGCACATTCCACACGGTAATAAGGGTCCCAAAATATACCTGCCAAGGAGGCTGATGGATGCTTAGCTGGTCTTTTTACAAAGATGAACTTCAGCCACTGGGGACGTGCTTATTTAAAAAAAAATAATTAAAAAACCAAATAGCCAACAACCATAAAAAACCCCACACCAAAATTGGGAGGAAGGAAAAAAAAGCAAACCTCAGTTTGGAATTATATTTGCACATAGCAACATGAACAACTATGGTGTAATCACTCTGAGAAGTTAGGACAGTATGTGATGAAACTCAAATTTATTCTGGTTTAGTATTTCTGTGTGTCAGAGCTAAGTGAGAAAGTTATCATTTCAGGGAGTGGCAGGTTGTGAGGTTCCCAGGTGCTCCTCCTCCAAGGGACAATAAAAAATACGGATGCTAGTCTTACCGCCAGAAGGTAGATTAAGATCTCTTCTGTGTGCTCCCATTGCCTTGAAATGTCCGGAAAAGAAATTAATGCCTTTCTGACTCAGTATGACGGAAGATACAGAGAGGAAAATTAATGCTATTTGTTTTTGGACAGAATGGTAGTGATTCATTATTATGACCCTACAAAATATCGTTGCTTGAGCTTGTGTCTGAGAAAATCCATTTTCCTCTTGCTGTGAAAAAGTGAAATATTCTTTCTTAGTTTGCAAGTAGTTAAATAATTGTGTGTTGGAATAAAAAAACCAGTGGTAAAAAGATGTGTTGGGGGAGGTTTCCTTAAGGTTTTATTAAGTGTTTTTTATACTGATATATCTCCAGTGCCTGCTGGAAAAAATTCCAGAATTTCTTGCAAAACTGAAGAGAGCGCATTGAATACTTCCTTGGAAAGAAAGTTCCTAATCAAATTGCTGGTAGCATGGTCCCCAGTTCAAGAGTGGCATTGGAAAGTATTTAAATACTTAAAATTTGATATAAGCACTTCCCTAGACTGCATCTTCAATTAATTTTAAAGTGGGTATCTGCAGAATAATCATTAGGTTTTGATTTTTCTTTTCCTGCTGCAGTGATTGTGAAAATGTGCCTTTGTGTTGATAGAGGAGGTATTGCTTTCAAAAGACAGGATGGTTTCCTGATGCTACCAAGTGATTAAAATGACATGAGGCTTTCTGCCACTTTTCAGAATATACTTGAACTGTGGGTTCCTCAGATGCCTGCAACCTCACCGAGTGACCTGAGGGGAGGAGCTGGCATCACTGTATGCACCTCTGCAGTGTGGCAGGGGCAGGGCCCTTGTCCCCAGTGGTGCAGACTGGAGTACTCACGCTTGTGCTTTCCCACCTGGGCAGGCAGCTTTATTTCTGGCCTTGGAGAAACAAAAGGGACAGGATGTGCTGGTCTTATCCAGGCTCAAGTGGTAGGGACAAGCACAGGGTGTGTATGTGAGGTCTGGAGCTCAAAAAATCCCGCAGGTTGGACAGCTTTGCTCAGAAGCACATTCCTTATGCAATCAGAGAATAATTCAGGCTGGAAGAGACCTCTTGAAGGTCTCTAGTCCAACACCATGTTCGAACCAGGACTAACTACAAAGTCAGATCGGCTGCTGGAGAGTAATCCCTAGCTATGTTTTGAGCAACTCCAAGGATGGACATCCCGTAATCTCTCTGTGACTCACTTTCCTTGTCTGACCACCCTCATGTGATTTCTTTTGTCTATTTCCTTCTCCTATTTTATATGTGATTTCCTTAGAATTATCACCGCGCCTCTTGTCGCTTTGCTGTGCAGCTGTTGGAAGAGTCTCACTGCATTCTCTCTAAGAACCAGCAGGTACCTGTAGGCAGCAAATATGGTCCCGTTTAATGCCTTCTGGGCTGAAGCAAATGTGGTGCTGAACTAAACTCATTATTTAATGTGCTTCAGCCCCAATCACCTTGGTGGTCTCCACTGGATGTGCTGCATTCTCACACACCGTTTAAAAATAGATCTGCGCAGAAATAGGTATGCATCTTAGTTGCAAGTGCCTAAAATTCAGAATTTGGTAAATATAAAAATACTGTTTTATTCAGTCACTAAAACTAAAAGGAGCCCTTGCAAGTGTGTCATGAAAAGATGTATTTTAAAGCAACCTTCTGTTCCAAAGAAAAATGAAAATTAATTTGGCAATGCCTTAAAAAACTAATTTAATAAAAATGCAAATAGCAGGAAATACAGAATTTGGAGTAAAGAATGAAGCCTTAAATCTGCCTTCTTGAGCCTAAACTGTGTATGCTGTTATATAATTTAAAATTATTTGCTGTTTTATAAAGGCTTTCATGGAGCTGTAACAATTTACGTCAGCTGGCTATGTGGCTCAGTTTACAACAATCTGCAACTGTTTTCCTGTCAAAAATTGCAGTACTTGCAGTTCAGTTTACTTGACCTCAGGTTTATTTTTAACCTAATGGACATCTACCACCAACGCCAAGGCTGAAGGAAAAACTTTTGGCTTAAAAATAAGTTTGATTAATAACTTGTTGGCTTTCATCTTCTTATCAATGAAATGCGAGTGTAACTCAGAGAATTGAATAGTGCTGATAATTTAGGAGAAAAAAACCAAAACCTCTTTTGGTCACATATGGCTGTTGTGCCTTTGAAACCTATCAGATATTGCCTATTTTGCTTGCTGGGAGGGAATTGCAGCAAGTCGCTGCTTTAGATCCTTACGTACTTTTGGCTTTTATGGCTTACCATGAATTAATATATTATTCTCCTCTCTCAGTCTGCCTCAGACCTGGGGTTTTTTGGGGGGAGCTAAATTGACAATCCTTAATTTCTTACCCAATTTCAAATGCATTTTGTTAACAGAGAGGTTGTGAGCCCCAGAGAGTTATTAAATGTTTTATGAGAGTGCAGGAGCTCTGCAATCTGTCCATGAGAAGCAGGATCATGGCTGGGGGCAGGGGAATGGCTCGAGTTTTCAGCAGGCAGCTGATTTTCTCCAGGAAAAAATATTCTGAGCTTTGGAGAGTAAAACAACTGGCGACTAATGTGCTTAATTAAAAGGAAAAAATAATTCTGTTTATTTCAAGAAAGGTTAGTTGGTTTTGTTGATTTTTTTTTTCCTTTTAGCAAGAGTAATGGTGGTAAACACTCCCAAAGGCATGTGAACCCCCCAGTGCCCCACCAGTATGGACTTAGGAACCACTGTGGGTTTTGTTTCCCTTCAACTTAACCTTCTGTAATACCTAAAAACTTCATCATAGCAAACTCTTACTTTAAATAATTCATGTGCTTTTGATAGAAGAAAAACAAAAATGTTTATCTAGCTTCAGTTTATTCTAAACTGGAATTAAAAACTGAAGGAAAAAACATACCCAAAGAACTCATTGCTTATCTCTATAAAAAAGAAAGAGTGGCATAGCCAAGGACTTGGATCTGCTTAATGTTTCAATTATAACTTTAAGGATTGTCAGCAGTAGATTGAACTGGAATTGATGATTGACCACAAAATTCAGTATTTGAGCTTTTAAGTTAGCTATGGGAAAAAACCTGTGGTTGGCACAGGTTTTAATTTGAAACTATGGAGATATTTCTTAAATATATGCAGAATTCATGAATAAAATGTGAATTTTATTTTTGGTACAGTGATGTGCTTAGAAGACTGAAGGAATTAGTAATAAAGTTTTACTTTGTAGAGACTGAGGGATGCAGTGATAAAAAAGGCAGATGATTTCAAGCCATAATCCATGCAAAATAATATGCAAGTATTAACAAAGTAGTAGATGGTTAATTCTGAAAGTGGAGCCCAAGCTTGATCATTGCTGTAGTCAAATTCACAAGAATAATTTTTCAAAATGAATATGCAAAATAAAATACTTCCTCTATTGATTTTAAGGCAGCTGAGATAGAATGGTTGTTGGGTTTTTTTTAACCATCATAGTCTTGGATAAAACCTTTTTTTGAACCACTTCTGAACCACTTCTGAAACCCTCGTTATCCTGATGGCCACTCCAAAGTATTCCTGCCACTTGGTACTATTCTGGGATGAATAACAATGATTCTCCAGGTAGTAAAAACTGAAAATAAAACAATAATAAAAGCCATGTAGAATAAAGGGGGTCAATGAGACTTGATAAGGACTCTAGCACAGGGTTTGTCACAGAAATGCAGTAAACAGAGCCAGAAGCATTGCCTCAGACCTAAGAGTCACCTCTCTTCCATGTAATGTTTTTCTTCCTGTTTATGCCAAGAGGTGAAGCTCCATCACTATTTATGCCAGACCTGACAATGGCTGAATTTAGACAACATCAACACAATGTGAGAGATTCTCTCCTCTTTCCTGCCTTTACAAGGTGTAGGGATCTGGTAGCACCCAGGGCTGGCTGTCAGTGGCAGCAAGAGCAAGGGCTGCCAACTTGTTTCTGTCCACTGTGAGGAACAAGGTGACATACAAAGCAGTGCCAGTATCTTCAATGAATGTAAACGAGGAGTCTGGGGGGCTACAGAGCTAGTGCCAGTGTCATGGGTTTTTTTCTAACATATCTTCTGCATATGTACCCAGTTATTTCAGGTATTCCATTTACATAAGTGCACTTGGAAATTGTTTTTTTAGGTGTCTCTGTGATTTCCTTTTTTTTCCCCAGTTCTGTAATAGCACAAAAATAGTCATAGTTCTCTTCATGAGAGTCACTCCACAAAATAGCCAGGTGAATGGGCCAAGATTAAAAAAGAAAAAAAAAAAAGATTGCAAATACATTTATGGAATGTAAGAGAGACAGACCATTTTGGAATTTGGTCCTGCGCAGTTATAAAATTAAACATTTTTAATTCAGGAATCTTATCTTGCAGTTATGTTGTTTTGGGGGAGATTTTATTATTAACTAAAGATCTGCACGTGTTCCTTCGGCAACCCCAGCTAGCATGTGCCAGGAACATCAAGCTTATTCACATCCATGGCGAGAGTAGTGGTAGTGTGACCTTCTCTGAATGTTCTAAGAACTGCGAGCTAGGAAGATGTAAGGCCGAGGCTGGGCCTTCTATTGTCTGTCGGCATCTTTGGGCATGAACATTCTGCTCATCCTGCCAAAGTGCATGATGAGGAGCACCCTAGTGTTTTCTGCACTGTGAAAAAGGGATTTGGAAAAATGGTTAATTTTTCTCACAGTTCTAAAATAAAAACTCTATTTTGAAAAAAAAAAACACCAACCAAATACTCTGAAGCATTTTGAAACTTTCTAGAGACTTTTTTTTAACTAGCTAAGTTGAAGAAATAAATGGTCCAGTGACTACTTGCTAATTCATCTGCCTATGCAGCTGCAAAATTATGTTCTGTGCACATAGTGCAAAACTTCTTCCTAGATATGAGGTTTAGAGACCCTTTGGGAGTAATTAACTATAACGCAGAAGCAAATCTGGGTTCATTGTACACACTGCTCATTTAATACATGTTTTTGTGCACAAAGTCCATTAGTAAGTTTCCAAAACCTCCACGAATGCTAAACATTTTATTATGGGACTCTGAGTGCTTTGTATTTTGCATAAAATCTAATGTAATCCTATGCATTACATTTATCTTTTGATCCCTGGGTAGCAAATTGCTATGTCACATGTGTGCAACAGTGTATTCAAGGGATAAAATCTACCTTTTATTTAGTTATGTATTTAACAGTGATGGAACAGCTCTTTTCCTGTGGACTACACAAAAAGTTGGGGATATGCTCACCATGAATTGCATGCTATTGATCTTATTCTACTTACTGGTCAACTTCCATAGAGCGTGTGAGGTTTCTTCTTGTTGTTCTACTGACTGCTTTCCTTCTGTGCTTTAGTCCTGTGCTGTAGGTGGTTGGTGGGATCCTGACTCTGGTGTAGTGGAAATGCAAAGCAAAGCTGCTATTTCCATTGGTTGTACAGCACTGGCAGTCAAAATGATTGAGCTGTGAGGATGTAATGTAGCCAGAACTGGGAATACATGCCCTTTGCCTCAGCTGGGTGTAGGCAAGTGCCTGAAGTTAAGAGTATGTTTGATTTGCTGGATTGGGTCAATGCCAGAGACTAATGGACTCCTCCAAAGGCAGCAGCATGATGCACTCTGGCTTGTTTTCCATGGGCAGGTGGGGATGTAATCCGACTCACCCTCTCCATCAACTACTCTGTGAAGAAATGTAAGTCACTTTATATACTCTGAGGAAATCTGTCCCACCAGGTGTGTGTGGTGAGGATGGTGATACTGGGATGTGCTGGGCAGCAGGCTTGGCTAGTGGGCTGGGCTTACTGGCTCCACTGTGTGCTGGTGATCAGCATGCACAAAAACAAATGAAGAAGAGCAGAAATAACTACTCAACTTTTATGAAAGGTTGTTATTTCTCTTCCTTTAACTGTTTGTTACCTGTTTGGAGAGATTGGCAGCATAGTATTGTATAATGTTACCTAACATGTATTGTCTTATCCACCATTTATTTCCCAACAAAACCGAAACTATAGTCCTCGTTATTATAGGAGAGTTAATTGTTAACATCTGATGGCTTTTACAACACCTGCGCTTTATCTCAGAATATGCACAATATATCCAAACACTTCCATTTAAGCACACTGGTTTACATCATGTTTATGGTGGTGGCACTATCTGGATTGGTTGGGATTTTGTCCGATTACTATTATACACAGCAGTGGAGTATCTGTGAAGTGGCTATCAATTGGAACATATTTTGCTCTTCAGACTTGCTTTTGCAGGTTTCACAAAACATTTAATTAGTGATAATCAGCTTCTAACCAGCCAGAGCACACTGATGTGATTCTCTCCCTCTCTTTCCCCATAATTGTAGGCATCATCTGTAACCGTACGATAAATTACTTGCAGTCTGGAGAACATCCTAGCCAGCAGGAAGGGAGAGAATAAGAATGTGATTTGCATGGGGATAGAGAAGCTGTTGTGTGTGCTGTGATTTCAGTGAAGAGTATGCTTTTTCTTTCCCTTTCAGAATGGTGAACCTTAAGACCAGCTGGAGATTGCAGAGTCTCCTTTCCTTCAAGGCTGCTGGCCAGTGGTCATCTTCCACCACACCCAAGGAAACTAGAAGAGCTCCATGCTAACTTCTAAAAGGTTTGTTCCACTATGGAAGATCAAATTATCTTGTGGCTCAGGCTTTGTGAAGTTCGGCACCTTCCTTGGACCTGCAGTTTGGAAAAGGGATCATCTCTGAGGCACGGTTAAGAGACAGAAAAAACAGTCCCAGATGATGAGCACTTTAAGTAGCACTGGAATATTACTCAGCTTAACGACAGTGTCTGTTACACTGGATTTTAGTTTGCATGGTGGTCTGATGGCTTGGTCTTTAAGCAGCAATTTGACTCTGAATCAGAGTTTGCCTACATCAGATCCTCTGAATGCCTCTGAGAAGGGTGAAGTGTCTCGGATGTCCATGAGGGAGAAGAACTGGCCGGCCCTCCTGATCTTGGTCGTCATCTTGCTGACTATCGGGGGAAACATACTGGTAATTATGGCTGTGTCCTTGGAGAAGAAGTTGCAGAATGCCACAAACTTCTTCCTGATGTCCTTAGCGGTGGCAGACATGCTGGTGGGTATCCTGGTCATGCCTGTGTCCCTCATTGCAGTTCTGTATGGTAAGTGGCTTACCTCCTTGTTTGACTAAACGCTTTTGCAGGGAATCCCCTGAGGCTGTTGCAATCTGCTTTGCCCAATTTTTTCATGTGTTGGTAGCCTGAGGAGTATCAGTGTGGACTCAGACATGGGTCTGTGCTGAGGATCACGCTTTGCTGGGAGCAGAGTTTTTTCCTGTGCTGCTGGGAATGACATGGGAATGGTGTTGATATCAGGTTTTTTTATTACAGAGGTCACTGAGAGAAGCTGCAACAGTAAGTCAGCTTTTTACCAACCAGGGTTGGACTGCCCCAAAACTTGCTAGGACACCAGAGGTTAGGGAAAAGCTGAGGAGTGTGCTCATGACTGATCCAACTCTGAGCCAGGTCAGAGTCAGTCTTTGAGCTCCCACTGGTAAGAGTGGAATCTGAGCACTGGGGATGTAGGTAAGAGAGCAGGTTTGCGTTGGTAGATTTGGCATTCCAAATACTAGACTTCACTCTACTCCAGAGCTTGGCTTGTGCCTTTCTGGGGGTCATTGTGCCTTTCTGTTCCTCAGTTTCCCTGTCTCTCACCTGAGTACTCTGGTTGAAACTACTTTGATATCTGCATGTATAGGTGCATTTATTGCTCCCCAGCTATTACAGGGCAGGTGTATTTGTGCTGAAGTGGGGCATTGCTCCTGCACCCCAGGGTAGAATCACAGTTAGCACTTTGAGGGGGTAAAATGTCTAAAACCTCCAGCTTTCTCATCTGTCTGAGACTTTGAATCTGATTTTTTTTATTATTATTATTTTCTTTTATGATCTCCATCCCTGGATATTATAAAGGGGTATTGTGTTCACCTCTGTATCTCTTATCACCGTGTTTGTATACGCACATATCAATATAATGTGTGTGTGTTTAATAGATAATGCTTAATCTTTTTTGAAGTCTGTTTTCTGATTTTCTTGGAAAAGTATTGTTAATATTGATATTTCTTGGAACAAATAATGCTGTTTACATACAGATTTGATTAGAAATTGGTTTACTGTCCTATAAAGTAAAATGTAGGGATATTTATGTGACTTCTTCCCTTGCCTAAATGATTAAGTCTCACAGAGATTCATTTCTAAAACACATTGATCAAGCATACGTAATTCCAAGGATTATATAACTTGTCTACAGTGAGTTAAATCAAGATGTGATTTACGTACAGACCAAGCCATTGAGATCTTATGAATAAAGCTTTTTTATTTTGAGCTGTCAGGATAGTTTCATCTCTAAATTTTCTAGGTATTACAACGTGTATTTTATTGTTAGCATTTTACTCCAGTTCTCTGTAGCTTGAAAGGGAGCATATAAATGCTGAATGATTTGATTGACCTGCACTTGCATAAATTCTGGGTTACCCAGTGACTCTAAAAAGGGGAATTTATGGAAGTGATCGTCCTTACATACATACTTCCTGAGTCTTTGGAAACTAATGGAAATGGATTTTCTGTTCTGCCTAGAAAATGATTACTTAAGGTCTTTTAAAGGTGTAAACCGTGTTGCATATTTAGAGGCAAGTAAATATCATTGATCTAGAGAGGTATTGTAATTATTCCTCTTTTCTACCAGAGCACCAGTATTAGCTGTTAATGGCCAAACACTTCTTCACAGGCAAACAGCACTAAGCAGATACCTTGTTTTGGCGAAAATTATCATTTCAGCATAGGCATCGAAAATTTGTAGGAATCCTGTGAGAAGTGAGAATAGCTGGTGCTATTTGAGGGGTGGGAGGATGCTGCTGGACCCATTCCAATTTCACTGCCCTGGGCCTGATTGGGAGCCCTGGCTGGGCAGGAGCAGAGCAGGCGTGCTGCCTTCAGGCATTGCAAGGGGGAGAGGAAATGCTCTGTACAGGGTAAATGGAGCTTCAGAGGAACTTGGGGACTGATTTGAATAGGACTCCTGTGAAATCACTTTTCTATATTATTTAAGCTACTAATTGTGGAAGTAAGCAGCCAGGGCTTTGCCACTCCAGCAGCAAGGGCAGAAGGGAGTAGTCTGTCCCCTCTCCCAAGGCAGTATTTGCTCATGCATACTGAAAATAAGCACTTGGTTTGATATCCAGAAGCTAAAAGACATGAACTGACTGGGTATGTCTGAGAGAGAACCAAAGGAAAAAAACTGATTGTGCCAAGGGTATTGCTGCTATTTAAACCCACCATAGCACGCAGATACGGTTCTATGGTCATCTAGAAAAATTATTTAGGATGGAAGACCTACAACAATCTCAGTATTTGGTAGTTCATGTAAATAAAATTTGCGTGCAAGAGCACAGAGGGAAAGCAGGTTAAACCTGTTGCTCATCAGTTCTTACATCTTGGACCAAATACAGCTGGGTCTTCCTCAGCTTCATGTATGCTGGAATCACCAAGCTTTCCAGTCCCACACCCATTTCTAGCTTTCCAGGGAGTGCAGATGGCTGTCTCCTATATTGTACTCCATTTGGTGGACCAGTTCTTGCAGATGCGTGAGACAGCTGCTGGAAAGGCCCTTGGCAGAGTCGCAACATTAACAAATGCTGTAGTTACAACCAGCAGCCTCCAGAGACCATCACTTATTCTTGAGTCTACCTTATCTGGTGTTGGAAGTAGCAGTTCTGCACCATTTGTACATGTTAGTTTTGAGGACAAAATCTGGCCTTTTGTGTAACACAGAAGTGTCTTGGCTTAGTTTGCTTTGAGCTATAGTTTTTGGAAAACTGGTTCTCCTTACAGCAGTCTGAAAGCACTCTAAATGCCATAATGGCTGGTAGGACAGTGGACTTTATCTTGATTTCTAAGAGCTAGAGGTCAGCAATCCAAACATACAAATGCTTTTGGTTTTATATTCTGTTGGAGGTGATAGCACACAAACCAGTATCATTGATTTGCACATAAGCAGAATTCCTTTGAGTGTAATGGGGTTCATGGCCATGGACCGATCAGCGAGAGTGTTACTGCTTGGAGATGTAATTGTGAATGTTCAGTCATTTACACTCTGTGTATTTTACCCTATGTGTCTGATGTGGCCTAGATATTATGACACTGGGGTGTTTTAAAAGCTACCATGCACTTTATGGAGAAGTGTATGCAGCACATAACTTCCAGATTTCTAGAAGTCACTTTTAATTTATGTAATCAGAAAGAACATTAAAGAATACATATAATAAATAGAAAAGTGATTAAGTTGCTTTTAAATTCGCACATCAGCTCTCTCATTCCCAGTGATAAATTCTAGTTTGCAGTTTTTCTAAGTTCATTTCTTTACTTTTCAGCTAATGAGGTAGAGGAAGTAGATTTCATTTCAAGCATAACCACAAAATTGAATAAACACCCTCCACAAAGACTTCTGGTTTTCCCTGGTTTTCTTAATTAAAAGAAGTAAAAATTAAGTTGTCACTAAATTCAATAATTGTATTACAAAGGAAAGGATGGCAGGATGCATCATCCTGGATTTTTCACCAATTAGTCACAGCTCTGATATACTTATCAATTAGTCTTCTTGGACTAATCCATGAGTTGCATTTGACAACTTAGAATGTTTTCCATGGCATGCAGTTCCTAAAGAACTAAACAAATTAGCATGCTAATTTATAAGCAAGTGTTGGGGAGAATAAATGAGAAATTAATACCATGTTTAATCTCAATGGTGAAACTTCTGATTAATAAAAAATACTGTTATTCTGTGTGTAATGGAGATTGTCTCCTCACCTTGGGGCATTTTAGGGACAAGCAGTGGTGGGTTTGCATCATCTCTTTAGTGTTCATGGGCCAGAGAGAGACGGCTGATCTTTGCCTAGGAGGACTGGTGAAAGAATGTGAGAGAATCTCATCAGCTGATCTGAGAGGAAATTACAGGCGGCATTAAACTTTCCTCATTCCAATGAAACAAGTTCACAGCTGTGAGCAAGTTGCCCGAGTGTGGCCAACAAGTGGCCTGCACACTCATCTGCCGCTCCAGGTGCCAAGGCTTCTCTCTTCGCTTTGAATTTCAAAAACCACTGTAATGCTGGCAGCCTGACGCAGCTTCCAGAAGACTGGTATGAGATTCAGCATCCATTAGCCCCAACTGCTGGAGCAGCTTTACATCCAGATTATTGTTATTACTGATAATTATCATCATTATCATGTGCTGACAGAAACATACTGAGCACTTGTGCAGACTTGGCTGTTTGTTCCCCTGCAGAGGGATGTGCTGTCGGTCAAAGAGCCTGTTCTACCCCCTTGTTTCCCCTGCCCCAGGATGGTGCTTGCTGTCAGCAGTGGATGTCCTGCAGAGAGACCTGGTCAAGTGGGACAAGGACAAGGTGCTGCTGAGTTCGTACCTGAAAGGACAGATGGAGAGTGCCCAGGGTGTTGCAGACCTTTGGCAGTGCCAAGGCATGCTTCACACCTTCATGATGCTGGGTATTTCCTGAAGCTGCAGCAAGGAGCAATGTCCTCTTTCAACAGCTGGGGCCATCTGTGCTGTCATCATTTTTTTGGGAGGTTTTTAGGTTTTTTTCACCTACTGATAACTAATAATGACTCTCAAGGTACTAGTTAGTATTTATTGCTGCTGAGCAGCCACAGGCACCGGTGCTGAAGTGCCATGTGGGAAGGATACAAGGAGTTAAACGCAGTTGTTGTTTTGGCCCTTCATTCTCAAAAAAAAAAAAAAAAAACCAAAACAGAACAGAGACAAAATGAGAAGTGCTGTTTCTTATACTGGAGTATCTTTAACTCTTGTAGTGTATTCGTTGTTGTGATTTAAGTGACTGCAGTCGCATGTATGTATTGGTCCACATGGATTAATATCTTCCCCTTCTGACAAAGTCCTGGCTTGGTTTGTAGCTGGTTATTATCTAATGTAGTCATTGCCTTATGACTGATGTGGTGAACTGGTGAGATCACCCTGCATTATTTTAAACATGCTCAAAACACATCAATGATCTGGAAAAATGGTAAACCCTAAATCTGTGACCCGTCAGTAAATATTTTATCCCTGACCTGTCACCAGCTGCACTGCTTTGTCATTGTCCTCTCTGTGCCAGGGCAGCGTCGTCCTGCTGGAGCTGGGCTGCTGGACGGGAATTTGTCCGCCTTGGGGAGGACCAAGGATGTCCCTTTCCTCTCCCAGATAGTTTAACTGTCTGTGTTACTGTTAGTCGTAACTACTCAGCTCCTGATGGGGTCAGCTGAAATTTAGATGTTCTGGGATTCTGGAGCCCTCCCAACCTGGCTGATGGGCAGAGCTGGGTGGTGGCATGGCAATGGAGAACAGAAACATCATCTTGAGGAAAAGAATGAAAAGAGCACAGTATCACCAAGGTTCCATCCCCAGACAGCACTGGCAGCATCTCCTGGCACAGTTGAAGCTGAAACAACTCTTTTAACATGAATATTTATCAGGTTTAGCATTTGGGCTCTCCCAGGGCTACACAGATACTTAATAATTGCATCTCTTGATACTGTAGCGAGGCTTTAAATATTTATATGATTGATATTAAGTATTAACATGATAACTGTCAGAAGAAAGGTGGAATCTCACCTTGTTAAAATAATGCCCGTACAAATGATGCCAGAGGTACCTTCACTCAAAAGGAGCCAGAATGGAGCAGTACTGGTTCCTGTATGTGTGTGCGGCCTCTGATCAACAACATGGGATGGTGAGAAGGAGCAGAGGGAAAATAAGTTTTTTATGGCTTATAACCAGGATCCTTGGAGAGCAGCTGAAGGAAAGGAGAAAGCAAAGCCAGGGACTGGCCTAAGGCAGTGAAGACATGGCAAACGCCTGCAGCAGATCCTGGAGGTGAGGGTAAAGGCTGTGTGCTGCCAACCCAACCCCAATGTGAAATAGAGCAGGCTGAACCTCCCTCGGCCTCGAAACACCCACCCTGAGGACACTGCATCTCAGCAGCAGTTCGGGTGCATTTATAAGGAAATTTTCAGAAAGTGGATGGGTTTCAGTTCTCTGATCCCCGGTGGCAAATGCTGCAGTTCTGATATGCACCCTGAGGTCTGGCGCAGGTGATGCTTAGAGGGTGGGTGGTGCTCTGACCATAGTCCAGGAGCCCTAGGGTACTGCTGCAGGCATGGGAGGAGGTGCTGTTAATATGTGCTTCCCTTCAGAAGAGACAACAATGAAAGGAGAGTGGGAATGATTTAAAAAAAAAACAAACTACATAGTTACAGGGACCCTAAGCCTACCACAAGCTGCATGAAAATAAGAAAGGCACTAGCAAAATGTAAATGGTTACTGTTATCTAAAATATAGACTAAGGTGTTAATGAATGGAAAACCCTGGAGAGTGAGTCTGGGGTATATCTGCAGGACCAAATCAGACTCAAGGTCCAACCAAACTAACATTTTGCCTCTGGCAGGGACCTGAGCACAGTGATGGATTTTCCTGTGCCAGACCAGATGATTGGAGGGTGGCCAGCATGACACCCATCTACAAGAAGGGCTGGAAGGAGTATCTGGGCAACTACAGGCCCATCAGCCTGACCGCAGTACCACAAAAGATCATGGAGAGGATCATCTTCAGTGAGCTCTCATGGCAAGTGCAGGGCAGCCAAGGGATCAGGGCCAGTCAGCACGGGTTCATTAAAGGGAGGTCCTGCTTAACCAACTTGATATCTTTCTATGACCATGTGACTCACCTTCTGGATCGGGGGAAGGCTGTGGACGTTGTCTACCTGGACTTTGGTAAGGCCTTTGACACCGTCCCCCAACGCATTCTCCTGGGGAAGCTGGCAAATCATGGCCGTAGGGAACTGGGCATGTTTAGTCTGGAGGAGGCTGAGGGGAAACCTCATTGTCCCCTACAGTTACCTGAAAGGAGGTTGTAGAGAGGTGGGTGTTGGCCTCTTTTCCCAAGTGAATAATGACAGGACCAGAGGAAATGGTCTGAAGCTACAGCAGGGAAGGTTTAGATTAGATATAAGGAAGAATTACTTTACTGAGAGGGTGGTCAGGCACTGGAACAGCCTGCCCAGGGAGGTTGTGGAGTCACCATCCCTGGAGGTACTTAAGAAATGTGTAGATGTGGCACTTGAGGACATGCTCTAGTACCTGAGATTGTTGGGTGTGGTGGTTGTTGTTATGGTGGGGTTTTTTTTGGTGAGGTGTTACTGGTGTGTTATAGTGGAGTTTGGTTGCCTGGTTGGTTTGTTTTTTATGGTTGGACTCAATGATCTCAAAGCTTCCTTCCAACCATGAAGAATCTGTGATTCTGTGGCTGTAACAGAAAAGCCCTCTCAAGGGGTTGTTTCTTCCTGGGCTACATAGGCTGGTATTTGACTTGCGTCCTCTGTTATGAGAATTATATTCCTGGTTATCTGTGTGCCTCAAGGTCTTTTTTAGCACTTTGTGATATGATATTCAGGTATCTAGAAATGGTAATTTAACACATCCTGCCACCTCACAGTCCTTATGCACATCTTGACTGTACCAAGTTCCAGATGGTAGTCACATTACTTTCAGAAATTATTTTTCATGCATGTTAATTTTAAATGCATGACTTTTCTGTTTGTACTCAGTAACTGCTACAATTTCTTCTTCTGGAAGAAGAAGAATAGAAACACCTAAGCTGCTTCCATTGTCTACTGTGTTATAAACTCAGAGACTGGGGTTTGTGCTCCCCATTGACACTTTATACTGGGGATCTGTGCAATGAAATTTATATCCGAGGGCATGTATTAGTTTGTTATCTTTTGCCACCAGTAAAATCCACTAGCTGGGTAAGCCATGTGCTCATCCAACAGCTTTTATTCCCGTTGAAGTACCCACAGTTCTCTTGTAACCTCGGCTAACCTAAATAATTCTGTGGAATCTAAAACCACCCAACTTGATTGTTCACCCTCTTACCAGTTTATTAAACGCATGGAAAACTGTAGTTCAGATATTAAATATCCTGCTGCTCAATTTTCTCCACATGAACAACTGCCTGTTTTCC
This sequence comes from Nycticryphes semicollaris, assembly GCA_013400055.1. Classification (NCBI taxonomy): domain Eukaryota; kingdom Metazoa; phylum Chordata; class Aves; order Charadriiformes; family Rostratulidae; genus Nycticryphes; species Nycticryphes semicollaris. Next base: position 498,388 of record VXBJ01004369.1, on the reverse strand, counting down.
TAATGTGACAAATGAGATTAAGTTGTGGCATGTCTGTGTTGCTGGTGGGAAAGAAAGCTCTGGATGATGTGCCCCGAATCCATGCAAAAGCTTCTCTTCTCCTACCAGGTTTAAATTGTGCTTAGAGTGAGGGGGGGAATATTAAATATCCTCTTGGATACTAGCTGTATCCTGTTGAGTTGTAAAATTGACCCTGGTTGTAAAATATTTTGAGGCAGCTAAATGCTAACATGCAGGATTTTCCAGAGCCCCTGAATATATTGCACGCTATGATGACACTCTGCTGGATCATGCTTGGACCCTGTGTAGCTTTAGCTTGAGTTGGTGGAAACTGCTGGCTTTTGGTCCAGTGAGAGTCAAGTTTCAGCTGAAGAGCTGAAATTGGCACAGGAGACACCAGAGTTTTCTAAAAGTGCAGTTTTCCTAGAATAAGAGGAGACCTTACTGAAAAGTAAGAGTACTGAAAGAGAAATTAATCCTTTGTCACTCAAACCAGGATATCCATACACATAAACTTCTTCTTAATTTAATTTCTGACTCATCTGAGATTATCCGTGCCTTGGTTTTGACTTTTTAGCTTGTGTATTTTATTTTTGGTTAAAATTTTTTATGTTGAACTTTGCACAATAAAGATCGAAAGCCAGACTAGTGGGGAAAGAGTCATCATCTGAGCAGTGCAAAGCACTGAAATAAAGACCATAGCACTCCATGGTACTTCAGAGTTACCTTCTTCCTACTGTTATTAAGGCAGAATTGCTTTTAAATATTGTCACAGGGTTTTAACTTGTTCTAGCCTTTTGTTATTCTTTCCCATTATTTTGACATGTATTTTTATTGATGTCTTGCCTAAAAATGTCCTCAGGGTCTTTGTATTCTTTTGTTATGAGAGATAAGAAATCAAATTTGGTATTTGCAGAATGGCACAGGTATGAGCTCGATTTTTGTCTGACTGATGTAATTCAACTTGCTCATCGAAGTAGCAGCCCTATACCCAGGTTTGTCACAACAGGCAGGTTGTGTATTACTCTAGTGTAATATTCTCCCTAAAGTTACATACTTCATATGAAATTAGCACGAATCTTTCTTTCTGTGTCTTTCATTTTCTCATTTAAAGTCATTGAAAAAAATGCTGGACACGCTTCTGGAAGCCAAGACACTGCACTCATAGCCCTTGGTGAAGGTGGGTCGAGGATATCTTTGATTTCTATTCTTCTGTTGTCTTCCTCTATCGCAACAGTCCAAAGAGAAGTAAGGATATTGGGTGGACTAGGAATGTAGAGGACACACAACTGATGTCAAATCATGGGTGCAGTTAAGTGGCAAAAGGTGCTTGTGTGGGCACAGCTACATCCTGATAGAGCAACATGGTGCTTAAACTTGTTTTTATTTTCAATGACATAACATGTCACTGGTAACATCTGTACTGATTGTTCCTGTTGTCTGGGAACATTCAACTGAATTGGCTTCTTCATACAATCCTTCCTAAGCCCTCTTGAAGTTTTTGTCCTCATAGGGGTGAGTGGGAGAAAGCTCAAAAATGAGCAGCCCATAAAAATGGAGAAGTGTCATTTCCACCTCTTCCACGGTGAGCCGCTGCTGTGCTATTTGAAACAGGACTCGAAGACACTGCTGATGGTGAAGTTCTGGCCTAGGAAGGAGACAAAAGCTTCTTGGTCAAGCTTATTCCTTGTCTTTTATTCTGCCAAGTTTCTCCTTTTGAGAATGCATGGATTTTGGTTTCAAGGATTGCAAGTAAGGGAACAATCCATAAATAAATTGTATAAATTCAAGGAAGCAAGTCAGGGAAATCTTTGCTCCCTTGCAGAAAGACTGTTGTCAATTAGGAGGTTTATTTTAATTATGTTAAAGCATTACTTTGAGTTGAATTTGACTCCTGAACAATTCTCAACATAAGATGGCTAGAGCTAAAAGTGCTACAGAGTGCAATTAGCTCCTCTGGACAGTACTTTTGCATCATTTCTAGCATCTCTAGGATATGTCTTTCTTCTAGTAGATTAAATTATAACGATCTTCAGCATTTGACCTACCATCACTTCTTTGGGCAGATGGTAAGGACTGAGCTGTTTTTTCTGTGTGTGCTGCAGCTGCAGGGACAGATTTAGAAAGCTTCTGGCTTCTAATATAAGATGAACCAGCCCTATAAAAATTCATATTTTAGTAAAACCTTGGCTTGCATTATAAATTCCTCCTAAAAAATTGCGTGGGACCCACTGTAAATCTGCTGTATGGAAGCTCTTCTCTCTCCCTCAGGACAAATCTGTCCCTTCCTTAGCAGGCCTCTGTACGGCAACAGCAGCTGGCAAATTTGGAGAACTATCATGGCAAGCAGGACGCAACAGCCAGAATTTCAGAATATTGGGAGGGAGAGGAGCAGGCAGGACTTGCTATTTGTGCACCCCAGGTATCATCTGCATTGTATCTTTGGAAATCCTGTGCCCTACAAGAAAGGACTGCAGGCAGCTCTTCGTGTCAGCAATTCCTGCTGTGCTTGTCTGCCTGTCCATCTGAGTCTCTGCTCCAGCCCACGTAGGAGCACAGCCACACCAAACCCTGGCCCAGCCCAGGGCTTTGCTGGCTGTGACGTGCAGGGGCTAAAGTCAGAGCAAACCTCTCGAGACAACGGTGCATTAGTGCAATCAGCCATAGCTATCAGGCAGCCACCATGATGTTTTAATACCCATCTTACCTGCACTGCCATCTGTTACACAAGGTAGAGCAAGTGACCTGGGTGTTAATAACTGGCTATAATGAATGCACAAGTGTCCTTCCTGGGCTCTCGGCAAAGCTTCATTAACTTCAGTTATGGACAAGAAGGTCACATTCCACAAGGTGTACTCTACCCTGTGCTTTCCTTCTGAAAGTGAATGCTGTCACTATTCATTACACGCTCTGGAAATGAACGCTGTGCTCAATGAAGTTGAGCTCAGTGAACCTGTTGCTGCTCTGCTGTGGCTGGTGGGACCTGGTCTCCCTTGTGCTACACACCAGCTGATGCCCCATGTTGCAGGAGAGTGGGGATCAAGGGCTCTCTGTAGCCACTGCTCCGGAGACACGTAGCATACTGAGCGAGTGTGTCATGACAAGACTGCTCAGAGAGCTTTTGTCTAAATGCATTTTTGATTAATATGTGGTGCATTGCCAAAACCAAAAACTCTGTAGAAGTGTCTCCATGTCTACAGTGCTTCTCCCGGGAAGCTGGAAGAGGAATGGGTTGGTTCTTGTTGCTGGTGAAGTATTTTTGCAGCCTGTGACAGTCCAAATCCCTATTCTGCCAGCTTCATGATGATCTGTTGTGCAAAAAGTTTAGCCAGTAACATAATAATCACTAGGGTGTATCAGACTATATCTCAAGCTGTAAAGTACAATTTCTGTCTTGAAAATGTGTATTTTTTTTAACATTCTTGCAAAAATCTTCAAAGGTTCTTGTGTTTTTTCTAATGCCAAATAAAAAAAAAAATACAGCCCTGTAATACTGCTGAGAAACTCAAATGCTGTCCTGCTCAAATGTCACAAGCCACTCCAGTGTTGGGAAACCTCGGTGGGAGCCTGCAGGAAACAGCTTGTGATCAGAAAGCACCTTCCTTCAAGGAAGGAAATCCATCTCTGGCAGAGATGAAGACAGCTCTGCCTGAGCTCCAGGGTGCACCAGCTCCATGTGAGCTGTTCCCCATCCCTTCGGTATTGCTTGGGTTCACTTGCATGTGGCAAGTCTTGTCTCTTTTTCCAGGAAGAGTGCGAAGAACCACTTGCCTTAGGTCTCTAATTGTACTTCCCATTCTCCTGAGCTCTAGATGATGCAGTTTGCTACTGCAAAGAGGCCTTTCCCCAGAGTAAATCAAAGGCAGCCTTAAGAGAGAGTTTGAATAGCACCATTCTTACCTGCTGTGGGCAGAATGTGGGCAGTTTTGTGCCAGGTCCTTATGACTAATTTGAGCTCAGCTGCAATCCACGTTGTGGAGCATCAGTTAAGGACACTGAGGACCAGTTTTTGCTGTCAGATAACAGAGACAGAACTATTACTATTTAATTTTTTTACCACCTGCCTCTTCCTTGTTATTTCTCCACTCTGAACCACGTGTGTATCATCCAGCTCTGGTTTCAGCCTGCTGCTTGGTAGAGGGGTTCTTTATTGCCCACCCATGTTCATTCCCATTGACAAGGGGATCTTGTCCATATGCCAGCTTTAGGAGAAAGCAACAGAGAACAATAAGTATTTTGCATGTGTAAACACGATTTTTTTGTTCCTCCTAACCTCTTGCTGTTGAGCAGCTACTTTGCCTACTGTGGGTTAATGAAGCCTTTCTCCTGTAATCTGCTAGAGCCAAGGCTGCTGAATACAAAGCTTAGGGTGCTCAGTCCAGCACGGATGAAGATGACAAAAAAGCCTTGAACGGCTTCTGTTTCTGGTAGCTTTCATCAGGATGGCTGGTCATAGAGAAGGCTGTGTGGCCACTGAAGTATCTTTTGATACTTTAGTACCCTTTGAATCGGTTTGTGTTAATTAAATAACACCCCTCTGGAGCAGCTCCCAGGGGGCAAGGGAGCCCTGGGTATGACCTCAAGAGCAGGCCCTGGGAGCTGTGCCTGCATCCTTGGTGGGTGTCAGGCATGAGTGAGCCATGTAGGTACCACGTACCAGTCTCTACATGTTACAACACTGCCAGGGTAATCCTGGCCTTTTGCAGAAAAATGTGCTCGTGGCCCCGATTTTCACAGATTGTGAGGGATGCTGTAGAGGCTTATCATTTGTCCTGTGAGTTTGACAGGTGGGATTTTTTTTTGTGGGTGGAGCCTCTTGCAGAAAAGTCTGAAAATTGGTTGTGCTAATCCAGAAAATGCGGCATTGAAGCATGAATCCATATCTCTGAGATGGAAAAAGCCAACCTGTCAATTAGAAAAGCTAAATTCTTTCTTTTTTTTCTTTTCCCTAAATGTAGAAAAATGAAAAACAAGAAAGCTGAAAAACAAGAATGCTAAAAAACATCCTAGATTTTATTTTCTAATGTGTTACTGCCTCTTTTGCTTTGATCTGTGGCAACAGCGTGCAGGTAAGAAACATCATGTGATATTTTGCCTGTGTTTACAGGCGGACCCAGGGAATTGCTTCCTACAAGATGCACCAGGGGAGACCCTGACCATGCTCAAGTCAGAGGGACATTGTCAGCAAATTCAGACATAGGAATATAGGAGTGAAAAGGACTTGCTGTGTCCTGTTGTTGCTACCAAGCATTAGTAAGACATTACATCCTCTAGATCCATTTCCTTCCAGGTCTGCCTGCTCTTGGGATGCCGAAGCCAGGATCTGTATGTGTCAGTGTGTAGCAACAGAAAGCCGTGACAAATCTCTGAGCACCTTATTACAAAATCAAAAAATCCATCTTTTTGCCAACTTCAACTTTCTTACAAGAAGAAGTTTTTAAATAGGAGATCCCAATGCTGCAGAGTGAAAAAAGGAAAGTCTCCATGTACCTTTGTACTTTGTGAGAAGTAAAAGTCCTTTGCAACTTTCCTTCAAATGTTGATATACTGGGCTGCTTCCCCTTTGCAGTTTTAGTCAGGGAAACCTGTTACCAGTATTTCCACTCACCATGGTGCATGCTCTACCATGGTGCAAGAAGTCAGCTAGGCCCATATTCTCTTCTAAAGCTGTGGTCTGAAATAAAGCCAGAAGTGAATTGGCAAGGAAAGCCCGTTGCAGAGCAGGTTTCTGTAACAAAGCCTTGGTGGGCACTTGCTAAGTGGAGGCAGGTTTTTTGCACCACTCCCAGGTCCACAGCTCAACTGGAGATGTGATCTCACCCTAGCACACTCTGTGGAAGCAGTCCAGGGTAAGAACTAGCTATGTAAAATGTCATCCAGGCATCTCCTGAAGATGTTTCCGTGGATGAAGCCTCTACAAATGTGGCAGAAAAGAGCACAGGGTCCACCTTTGTTCTCCTCCCAAGTTCTTGAGAGGTGAAGGAAAATGTTAAGATACTCGAGATGATTTCAGTAGATGAACTCCTACTTGCACTAGTTGAACATATGGCCTTATAGTTTTCTAATTTACCCACAGCATGAATGCTGCACCCAATCAGGGAGCTATTTTTCATATTTTAGACACTAAATTGCACAAGCATGTCTTGCCTGCCCAGTGTAATTGAGAATTGCTCATCCAAAATAAATCTTTTATATTCAAGTATGACTCATTAGAATGTTTTTGAATAGCACAAATTTAAATGCTGTTATTTAATGCAAATAAAGATTTAGATCCAATTACATTTTTTATTTCATCTTTTAGCTAATTGTTTTTGGAAGCTGCAACGGATTTTAAAATTCATGGGAGTGTAAAGCCCCCAAAACCTGAAGTGTGTACAGCCACATTTCTGTTTTACAGGAGTACTGATGTCGCTTTAAATACAGCAGAAGTTTTAATGCTGTCAGTGCAATCTTCTCATGCCCAATTTCCTTCTAGATCAGTGAAGCTAAATGTGCTTTAAAATGTATGAAACTTTGTTTATTTTTTATGAGAGTAGCCTGTTTAGACCCAGTAGTAGCTTTGTAAGTGCATTGCCTCATTGTAATTAACTTTTTGAATTTTGTTGAAAAGAATTATAAACTTACATGCTTTGTAGCTAACCAGAAATTAATACAAGACAATGAGAGAAACAGAATTGTTATATATAAAAAAAAAGACCCTATGACAATAAGCTGTTCCAGAGAAAATTTGCTGCTTTGTAAAGGTGCCAGGTGGATCACCACGATAACAAGCAAAATGAAGACAGCTAATGTGTTTGCCGAAGATAGATATAGCCTCATCTGAAAGGAAGGACAGCACCACCTCTGGGCAACTGGGGCCATGTGAGACACAGCCACCCAGTCTTCCTTAGGTACGTTTAATCCCCTATTCTTAAAATTAAAGTTTAAAGGAAAGAGAAAGGATTTTACCAGAATTGCAGACATTTTACCAAGCTTGAGTTTATTTCAATCTATGGCATTGTACATGTGTATTTACCTGTGATAGCTTCTTACAGAGGCTTTTTCTTATATATGGATGCTTAGTCACAGCCTAGGTGCCTCTTTGCAAAACTCCCCCGAGTTTGGCTTCAGCTGCAGCTTGGGCTTCCCTCATTCTCGAAGTCTGTTGACCCTCTGGAGAAAGGCGTGGTTAAATGTGCACTGCCTCTCCAGCCACACCATAAAGCCTGGTGCTCAACCAGCATCTGCTCAGTGAGCAGGAGAGCTGCTGGTGACCTGGCGTTTACTTCTATTGATTTTTGTAAATGGTGTCTTCCTTTTTTTTCCTTTTTTTTTTTTTTTAAAAAAAAAGGGGGTTGGGGGAAACCAGAAAAACGAAAGAGGGAGCAGGGAACAGTAAATTCCACAGAAGAGCAGAGTGGAAAGGATAGCAACTCCTCTTAATCTTTACCCAAACATTAAGTTAACTTAGGAAAGTGGGAAATAAAATATTCTCCATTTAGAGGTATCTTATGTATGACCTGGAGTTTAAAACCACACAGTGACCACAGCAGCCTGGCCTGAGCAAGTAACAGAGGAATGCATCTCAATGGCTTCATCCATTCTGTCCATCCTGAACACCCAGTACTAGTTATTACTTTTACTTCTGTTTTCTCTTACCCATAAAAGGCTTTGCTTCCCCTCCTAAAAGGTGCCTGCAGCTAAATCTAGCAACACTTTAACATACCAAATATCTAGGATGTATTATATCATGCTGAGAACTTGCTATCTCTTCTCACTCACCCCAGCAGAGTGAAACTGGGATGAGGAACTACTTAGTGGCACATGTTTCTCAGCACTTGCCAACGAGAGGTTGTGATTTCCAGGCACGGTCTTACTTGCAGTCTCCTTGTAAAGATTAACATATGGCTTATTTTGCTGTGCTGGCTGCAGCTGCAGATATTGTAGAATGTAAGGGGAAATGCAGAAGGACTCCAAGGATGGTCAGCTGTATTCTGTAGTCTGTATTGATTTAACGTGTAATTGAATCTCTTTCATTCTTCTGCTTGGAAATTAAGAAACTTGGGAACCGTGTTGTTGTATGCAGATAGATGTCTCATGTCAGCATTTTGATGTTTGGTGTATTTGTACGTCCCATCATCTTTCTTGGTGTTACTGTATTGTGTTATGGGCAGCATTTTGTGAAAATAAGTATGGTTTAATTTCAACTTTAATGTTATGTGATTAATAAATTAATATTGAAATTTATTGCCTAAGGGCTCAACCCAAGTGATGGTGACATGTCAAGGCTCTGAAGAACAGACTACTGCATTTTTAGAAGAGGTGCATGTAATGGGCAACCCAGTCTTTGTGCTCATAAGTATTGGAAAATCACTGCTGTTATGCAGGCCAATACATATATAGACAGCTGCTTTACACACGATGGGGAAAAATACAAGAAACAAGGTGAAATCTCTGAGAAACACTTAGATGTATTGTAAGACAAATATACCAATGTAATACATTAATTTGAATTATGAATGTTTCCAGGATTCAGTCAATTAACTCAGAATTAACTCAAATTTTTCTTAAACTTCCTTTCACATCTGTCTGTTGAATTGATATAATTAAATTCTACTTAGCAAATTATGATTTTAATGTCTCTATCCAATTCACATGACATATCCCTTGAAATTCTGGTGTTAGAGTTGTCTAATAATCATTAAAATATGCACAAATATCCTTGTAGGTTTGTTCATTTCCCTTAGACCTAATGGTAAGAGTAGCATTAATTTCCCACTTTCTGTTTTATCAGCACATGCTGGGAAAGAGGCTCTGATGTCATTCATCTGCTTGGGTGGTAATTAAATGGAAATTACATTGATGGAAGTGTAGCCGCATGCCAATTGCTTGGCCTTGCACTAATTTGCACACTGCCTCATTGACGCAATACAACTGTCTTCTGAATGGACTGCTCAGAGGAGAATCAGAATGGATCCTCACTAGCTTTTCTGCCAGAACTGTCACTAAGGATGCTAATAAGATTGGGGGGATTTGTGCACAAGCCTGTCATGGAGCCTAGGCTCTGATTACCAATATGTGCTATATCAACATTTTGGTTTCATGCATTAGTTTCAAATACATATTCCATTTTTCTAACCCTCTCTGTTTTCTGGCTGTGCTGTCTTGCTGTTGGAAAAACTATAATTTCTGCAGGAACTCTGATAAGAGACGTGACAGCAGTGAGTGAATCTCTCCTCTGAGATGACATCTTGGTTCTTAGATCTAAAAGGTTCAGGGCTGCAGTGTTCAATGAGTTCATGCACAAACATGNTACCCACTGGGGGACACCACTAACCACCTAACACCACTAATCCTGCTCCATTAGTTACCACCCTGATACCTGTCACGCAGCCAGCTCTTAATGCACCTCACTGTCCCCTCATCTAGCCCACGCTTCCTCAGTTTCCTAACGAAGATGTTATGGGAGACAGTGTCAAAAGCCTTACTGAAGTCAAGGTAGATGACATCTGCTGCTCACCCTCATCCAGCCATCCAGTTATAACATCATAGAAGGCTATCAGGTTGGTCAAGCATGACTTACCCTTGGTAAATCCATGTTGACCACTTCCAATGATTTCCTGTTCTTTAAGATATTTGGAGATGACATCTAAAACAAGTCAAAGTCGCTCCATTACCTTCCCAGCGAGGCAGGTGAGACTAATCAGTTCTCTAGGTCCTCCTTCTTGCCCTTTTTGTAGACCAGAGTGATATTTGCCTTTCTCCAGTCCTCAGGCACTTCTCCTGTTCTCCATGACCATTCAAAGATGATGGAGAGAAGCCCAGCAACAACATCTGCCAGTTCCCTGAGCACTCGCGAGTGCATCCCATCAGGGCCCATGGACTTATGGATGTCTAGTTTGGCCAAGTGGTGTCTAACAGAGTCCTCCTCTGCAGAGGGAAAATCTTCCTCTCTCCAGACTTCCCCTCTTGTCTTCAGGGTCTAGGATTCACAGGGGACAGCTTTAGCAGTGAAAACTCCCCTTCAAACCTAGTTTAAAGCCCTTTCAATGAGCCCTGATAATGCTTGTCCAAGGATCCTTCTTCCCCTTCTGGTTAGGCTTTCCCCACTTGTTGCCAGCAGGCCTGGTGTCCTGTAGATCAACCCATGATCAAATAAACCAA
>VXBJ01004369.1:355607-487610 GCA_013400055.1 Nycticryphes semicollaris | reverse complement strand
TCACAGGGGACAGCTTTAGCAGTGAAAACTCCCCTTCAAACCTAGTTTAAAGCCCTTTCAATGAGCCCTGATAATGCTTGTCCAAGGATCCTTCTTCCCCTTCTGGTTAGGCTTTCCCCACTTGTTGCCAGCAGGCCTGGTGTGCTGTAGATCAACCCATGATCAAATAAACCAAAGTTCTGCCAGTTGCACCAGTCTTGGAGCCAGGAGTTAACCTGCTGGCTCTTCCTGTTTATCCCCTCGTCGACCCCTGCAATTGGTGGTATAGAGGAGAACACTACTTGTGCTCCTGATCCCTTAACCAGCTGTCCCAAACCTAAAGTCTTTCTTCATTTCCCTTAGACTTCTGGTATGTATATACATATATATATATGTTATTTTTCTGTTATTTTTCAGGCAGTTTGATTTCCATTCCTGTTGACATGTTGGCAGCAGGCTCTCTTCTCCAGCTGTGCTGGAATTATCAGGATAGACCAAGTGTTACCCTGACCAATCTGTTTCTACCTTCTGATGTATCAATTTTTTCAATGTGTTTATTTTAGGTAAATTTTGGGTGTTCCACTTGTTTTTATAAAAGTCTATTTTCATCCCTAATGAGAGGCAGCAACAGTAGAAAAAGATCTTGGTGCTGTTGAGATATGTAAATTGTATGACAGGGTTTTACCATGCCTATTTGGCACCCACTGGGATGCAGAAGACTGTAAATGTGTCTCTGACACCTGTGAATATTGACGGCTAGTTTTAGGAGGCAGCAGAGCTCTGTCCTTAGGTCCACGTGTTTGTTTTAAATGGTAACTACTTCTCACTCCCCTATTTAAATTTGGAATTTGTTGGGTAAAATTTTGAATTTGCCATGTAAGCTTTATTGATTCCTTCTAATTGGCTGATCTGAAATGAATGGAAAGAGAGATTGCATTTGAATGCGGCAGAAGCCATAAATTGTGAGTCTACTTTTCTGTTAGAGTCTAGCTGGCTGTCTCCATCCAACACGCACAACAGAACAACATGATTTGCTTGATAGGGTGAGTTGTTGTTGACAAGTATGAACACAGGAAAAAAACCCTCCAAGATGAAGTCCTTTAAACACACACTGTACATTTTACCTTATCTACTTTCCATAATGATTTCTCCAAGCTTTTTCTGGGGTAAGTATCTCTTGTGCCTTGGGAGTAACTAGTTCTACCATTGCACCCATATTACTTATGTAGTCATGTTAAATCTACGGCACCACTTCTTTTATTAATTTTTGCTAGATTATTACGTTAACACATTATTTTATTATTAGTTAACCCTGGTTTTGATTTGTAATCAAGTGCAAGATTACTCTGTAATAATAGTATAATCGTGGTAAAAAAATAATGTTTGCACTTGATGACAAAGCAAAAACAAGTCTATCAAAAACCCCAGTGGTGTAGCTTAACTAAATATAATTTCTTTAGTTTCCTTTTCCACCTCATGAGATCACTATAATCTTCTGGGTAATAGTATTCCTTCTAATATATCAGTACACCCACACCTCATTTATCCATATTAAATTAAACTTCTACTTTGTGTTAATTGAACTCACAATAGGCCCACAATTTCTGTAAAACTCAAAAATGAAGGAGTACAAGCAACTGTGGTGGTCAGAGGTTCAGTTTCTACTTTGCTTCCAATGTCACTTCATCCTTTGTTGCTGTTTTCTACACAGGCCTCCTCCAGATTCACGAATGCAGTGTTTGTCAGTGAGGGACATAAAGCCAGGCAGGATTGATATTGCTGCCTGTTTGGTTCTTTTTTCAGGCAGAGGGATATCCCCTGGGTTCCAGGATGTGTGGATGAAGGTATCTGTTAGCTTAGTCTGAGGAATCTCTCGATCTTTGGGTCTGTAAAGAAAGCGGTTCTGAGTTGACTCTTACATATTCTCATGCAGCGGTTTGACAGCAGCTTGGCATTTTATAGGTGGTAAATGCTGCATTAGGAAAGCACCATAATGTAAGATTAAATCTTATTCCAACTTCAAGACTTTTATAGTAGACTCTGTTAGCAGTGAGCAGTTTTAATTAGTTCCAGTTGTGTACAAAACACTTCTATAGTGCAAATCCTTAACATAATATTATGTGGTTTGATGAGTCGGGCTGTCACACTGGATAACAAACTGGTGGCCTGGAGTAAAGGGCTGATTTCAACTCAGAAGCCCTGTGTTCCTCAGAGGTATGGGACAGCTTTGCCAAGGTACAGCTTCCCAGAGAAAGCTTTCCCGGGGCTGCTCTGGGATTCTGGTGACAGGGTGACCTTTCCATGGACCAGGCAGTCCTCTCGGAGCACCAGGCTCCCAGCTGGGTTCTCAGCTGGGCTGAAGGAACCAAATCCCATGGGAGGGCAGGGGCTGAGTCTCTCATCCCTGGCATTGGCTACTCCTGAGCTGAGGACAGCATTAGCCTGCAAGCTCTGCAGGCAAACAAGGAAGAAATACTGCAACATGCCAAGGTGAAGTCCAAAGCCTTTAGCCCTCTGAGGCTTAATGTAGAGACATTCCCAGACTGTGATTCTGTCCGTATTTCCCCACAGAGACGTTTGATTAAACACGAGCATTTAAAGCTCGTGCTCCCCACAGAGATGGAAGTGAAGCAGATCACGCCAGGGGCTCTCTGCTCACAGGTCTGCGTCCCATAGATGTCTGGGATGTTGAGGAAAACCTCCTGTGCCACTGGCAGAGAAGCCAGCTTGCTGGCAGGCACCACGCAGTCCAGCTAATCTGCCCATGAAGCTTTCAGACTAGTCCTGCTGAGGAAAATTATTTTTCAGGGCTGTGAAAGGAGGCTCTGGGGTTACTATGGCCTGGCAAAACAGAGAAACATCTAAGTATCATGGGATAACAGGGGGAAGAAGGACAGGTGGGAATTTAAGGTTGGCTGTAGAGGGAAGGGGACTCCAGAGTTTGGAACGTACTGGAAGATAACAGTTACTGAAATGTTGTTTTACAAGTATTATGCAAGATTTGAGAAGAGCTCGAGCAGTTAAGTAACTTGGTCTAGTTTAGCTGCATTTGTTTGCTTCACCTCTTTTCTACATCCTATTCCTCAGTTAAAAGAAAGTTATCAGCAAAAATCCCCTAAGTGTAAGTCTGGGTCATACCACTACAAGAATTCTGGTGAATAACTGGGTGCAATCTAGGAATTGTTCAGCAGGTTGTTCCTGTATAGAATTGATTAGAAACACATGCATTGTCTAGATTGTTATTAAAATTATTAAATAGCTGAATCTTGTTTGCATACTGAATGAATTCTGTTCTACTCCTCTTTCAGGGAAGGCCAGTTATTCTACATTGCATTGCCTTTAAATTGGGGCAGACTGCACGTGCACAGATCACTGTGCTGACTTGGTTTATCGTGGCAATTAAACTTCTAGAATAGTGGTGCTTGCTCACATTGCAGATTGCTTTGGGATTAGTGTAATAGTGTTCACAGCAAATTATTTCCTTGAGAAAAAACAATGAAGCTGCTGTTCTATCACCTTTCAGACTCCCACAGTGAGGGTTTCCAGCGGGATGAACCCCACCCTGACTCTTCCATAATGCAAGGTCCTTGGTCAGAAGCAGCCTGGACAGGGTGACAGAAACACTTAGCAAGTGGGAGGTTTGCATCTAAGGTATTTGGTGATGGGAAGACAGTGGATAGCACTCAAGGATATGGAGCAGAATTTCTAGGCTTCTTAGCACCCCCAAATAATTGCTTTTTACAGTGGCATCTGTGGAGCAACTTCATGATGGCATTACTACTGTTTCTAATCATGAAGAATCAGAGATGCCCATTGGCTTGGAGGGAGCTAAAGAGGGAGTGTATTTTGCAAGTCCTTTGCTCTGAGAAATACCAGAAATGGAAGTAAGCATCTGTGAGCATGACCAAAATATGGCTGATTTCCCTTGCTTGAAGTGATTTCTTGCCATTGTCAGTCTCACAGACTGCTTGTACTGGCTTTTAACCTTATTAGACAAGCAAACTGTGACTCACGCTGGCATGAAGTCTGCCAGACAATTAACCTGCTGTCCCTAATAGTTCTCCTGCTGTTAAGCAGGGTGCACTGGACAGTAAGAAGGAAAGCTGACTCATTGAACTCCTTTGATATCCCTAAATTCATCAAAGCACTCAAGTGTGGGTTGAACCTCCCTTTGGCATTAGAGGGGTGTAGCCTCGCACTGGGCTGAACCAGAACAGGGGCTGTGTCCTGGTCCCATCCTGCAGCCTGCGACTAAGCAGGAGGCAAAACCATTGCCACTCTCAAATTGAAAATATGCTTTGGCCTCACACTATATCCCAAGATGCAATTCTTTATTTGCCCACACGCAGGGGGAATGAAATACAGACCAGGCATGCAAGGTGTACCAGGATAACAAAACTCCTGAAAACACCTACATCTGTATGCTCAGCGTTAATGCCAGCGATTTGCAGAAGTTGGTTTAGAGGAAGTAGGTCAAATCTTACTCAATTGGCTATCTCCCTGGAATATTTAGTAAAACCATTGAGTAGTTAAAGATGACAGACCTGTGCTCTCTGAATACGGAACACTTTACATCAAATTAAGGAAATCCTTATTATGTCTCTTCCCAAAATCAGATGTTTTATCAGGATTTGGAGGCCTGTTTTTTCAGCTGCACTGCCAGGAGGGAGCCCTAGCTGAGAAGGAGGATTAATGCCAGGTGGGCTCCCAGAGAGCTGTCAGGATGGCACGGACAGCAGAATTGCCAGAGTTATGCTGAAATCAATCCGAAGACCTAAAAAATTCCCCTCTGTATGGTTTAGTGTTCTCTCAGTAGCCCCAGAGCCAGTGCCAGGGTAGAACCAGAGCCTGAACTTTGTTTGACCTTAGAAACTCTGGGTTTGCAGAGATGGCTGCTTTGTTACAACTAAGGTAACTGCTCAGCACCCAGCTGTAATATCAATAATGCCACATCTTTATCAGTTCTGAATTTTAGTTTTCTCTGTATGTTTCTTTGTATCTATATGTTTTGGCAGCTATTTCTTGTGATAATGGGTCTTTTTCAGTTTCATCAAAAATAGGGAAAACCACCTGTCATTGTCACATGTTTGTGCACTTTGTTATGAAACAGATTTTTAGAAAATATTTATATTTTTACATTCAGAAGGTATTCATTTGGGAGTCTGTGTTTGCTCATGGGCTTGTTTTCCAGTGTGGTGTTGGTTCCACTGTTGATTAGTTGTTTAAATAATGGATGAAGGCTGATCCATAACCTGCATGAAGAATATAAAAAGAGAGGGCACTGTCTTGACATTGTGCTGACATACAGAACATCAGTAAAAAGAAAGTGTTTACTGGTGTGGATATTTTGTTAGACTATGTTTTCATTTAGATGAAGTATTATGAAGAACTTGTATCTCAGAATTGTGTGAAGAGATTGTATCTCTGTTGGAGTTAAAATGCTGCAAGGAACCCTTTATACAAAGTTGGTGATGCAAATCAATTAATCGTACCATTGCCCCATTAACTGTCTGTATCACTCAATGTAAAAATTCTAGATATAGCTACAGATACTTAAACTGTGAGCAAAGAACATTGGTGAGCCTAGAAATTTTTCCTCCGATTCAAAGGCTCCACCAATAAGTTGAAAGATTAATGTAACACATGGATTCATGGAATGAGAGACGGTACTGTCTCATTCAATTTTTCAATAATTTGGTATTTCCCTAAGAGAAGAGATGCTACCTTTGGGATGGCAACAGCGGTCTCTATGTTTTATTCTTAGCAACATCTCATTTTATTGGAAAGGTTGTTTTAAGTATAGTGTATGGTAAAGCTGGCTCCTCTCATTTAAAATATTACTTAAATGATATTCAAGAAATGTTTCCCTAGATCAGATAATTACATCCATTCTGGCTTTAAATTTGATTCTTTATTACAAGTCCTTTCAAGGCTGCAAATCATTGCTGTAGTGGATAGAAAGCAAAATTCAACAGTTATTAAAAATTCTCAAAACAGCATAATGGGTACAGTTGTTTAATTTGCAATAAAATACAGTCACATCAATTAATCACTACAACTTGTGAGCTAAGAACCAAAAGGCCTTTGGAGGCACATTGGCTCCACTGGGGGTTCTCTCAATGGTGGGGGGTTTGCAAAGGAGACCCCACCATCCTGTGCCCATCACCTACTGCTCCCTGCCATGGGGCCACTTGTGTCATCCTGATGGTTCCACAAAGTGAAAAATGAATCTCCCAGAGGAAAACCAAAGCTCAGGAATGGTGGCACAGCCCCGCTTGGATGTGATTGGTGACAGAGGCTCAAATAAAGCCTTTGTGTGGTGTTGTACTAAGGCCAAATAGCATCTTCCAGGCACAGAGGTTTGAGTTGAGGGCAGGGTGCCATCGGTGGTATCACCACACCATGTTGGGACATAGTGTCACCCTCCTTTTCTCACTTGGTAGCTTCTTCCATCCTCTTTGCCATCATATCACCTAAGAGCCCATCCTCTGTTGAGCATCTGTTGCTGAGCCCACAAGAACTTGGACTTGCATCACTCAATAGTAGATTCCTTCTCCTAAAAGTCATCTTCATCCTTTGTATGTAGATTATGTGCTTGACTGTGCTCAAATATCTGCTATTTAAGGGATAAAGATTGCTTTAGGATAGCCTTTTTTCCCTCCAGAAAAATGCAGGCTAGAAACTTAAAGGTAAACTCAATTTCTCATGTAATCCAGCACCCAGGAGTTCACTATGTCAGAAAAACATTAAATTCCACTCTACTGATGATAAAATCAGAAGCACTGGTAGTGCTGGCCTTGAGACCAGCTGCTCCTCTAGCCAGGGAGCAAGGCTGTGTGCGTGGTCCCTTTCTGTGGACACACTGGTGATGGCTACAGGGGGCAAGCAAGACATTCTGTATTTCTCAGGCATGACTGAGATTTTTAACATTCTCAGCTGCGTGACTCTCAGAGTGATAGGGATGTCTCTGAGTCATTTGTCTAGTTAATTCTGAAGGAAATAAATTGGCCAAAATAGAGATACGTAGCTTTACACTTACTGATGCAGTATTTCAGTCTAAGAAATACTTTACTTCATAGATAAGAGAGAGGGAAAAAGAATAATTTAACTTCTTTCATTCCCGTGGGAATAACGCAGTGCAGTAATGTTAAAACTGTATGTAATTGCTTTCTATTTTTGTAAAGCCTGTGGCAACCATGAAACTTTAAAGTGAATCCTGGAAAGTCTGGTTAGTATAAAATGCTTCAGCTGCTATATGTTAATGCATATATGATGCAATGGGGGTAAAAAGACTTTTAGCAGTGGGCAAGGGTAGGCTTTTTTCCACAGCCCACAACAGTGGATTTCCCTGGAATGTGTGAAAGGATCTTCAAAAGCTGGAAAATCTATCAGAAAGTTACAGCTTTTGGGTACATATTCTGGGTTGGAGTTTCCTGTTGCTGCATGCTGCAGGAGAGCAAGGAGACCTGAGCCAGCACCGGTATCAAGAATGTCACTCTTCTGCTCATTTCAAAAGCATGTATCCTCATTTCTCAGGGAATTTTTGTCATTGACCTTTCCAAGAGTCCAAGCGCTCCAAAGAGCAGTGGGTCAGTGCACAGTCTGGAACAGATGCAGAGAGTGGCCACGGGGTGCTGCCAGCAGGTGGTGTGTCACCGTATTAACTGCTTGGATATTGTACTCTGTACAGGGATTAAGTCATTCAAACATAATGATTCCCTACCATTTTTAGTTCAATTCATTCAAGGCCTACAAGTAGTTAAAGCATAATGTAAATACACTAAATATAGAAACCCAAAAGGAGAAATATTCCATGAGTTTTTGGCCAAGCCAATGAACAATGTTAAAAGAGGCTGTATTTGAACAGATAAGCATCTCTGCATCTCTTAGTTCTGTTTTTTTCTATATATATATGCATCACATATATGTGTGCGTGTATGTACATACATATATGAAATATCATTTTGAGTCTAAAAGAAAAAATATACCCTTATTCTTCCTGTGTGATCTTGAAGGGTAGTTTTTACCCTTCTGTCCATGACAGTAGGTATAAAGCACTGGCTAAACAGAACAAATGGGTTCTGAAGCCTTTTCCAAATTCCTGTGTAGGGCTGGAAAACCCTGTTGGTTGATTGCTGCAGCTGACTGTGAGTTTACCATTAAAAATTTCTGAAGCCACAGGATGAATTTTACATAACTCTGGGCTTTATTGTCACATGAGCAGGTATATTGTCACTATTTTTCCTGATTTCTACTGACTGTTGCACTGCATATTCCCAGGAGGTATCCTGGGGCAGACTGCGCTCTAGAAGTAGTAAATATGTACAAGCAATAGTCATTTTTTAAAATGTAAATATAGTGAGACAGTCCATTTGTAGTGTGGGGTGTGTTTGTGTGTACACACACTTCCTGTCTACTCCAGGTTAGCACAAAAAGCTGGGCAAAGCTGGTGAGATTTTGTTCGAAGCTTTGGGGAGAAGGAAGGGGTTTCTGTCAGCCTCCACCTATTCTGTAGCCCCACAGTTCTTTTCAGCCACAGGTTCACAGAATCACAGAGTATCAGGGATTGGAAGGGACCATGAAAGATCATCTAATCCAATTCCCCTGTTGGAGCAGGAACACCTAGATCAGGTCACACAGAAACGCGTCCAGGCGTGTTTTGAATATCTCCAGAGGAGACTCCACAACCTCTCTGGGCAGCCCATTCCAGTGTTCTGTTACCCTCACTGTGAAGAAGCCTTTCCTCATATTTAAGTGGAACCTCCTATGTTCCAGCTTGCACCCATTGCCCCTTGTCCTGTCATTGGCCGTCACTGAGAAGAGCCTGGCTCCATCCTCCTGACACTCACCCTTTGCATATTTACAAACATTAATGAGGTCACCCCTCAGTCTCCTCTTCTCCAAGCAAAAGAGACCCAGCTCCTAGAATCTGGACTAATTCTCTTTTACCATTCACCATAATTAATTTTGCTTCCATTTGCTGTGTTTTGGATTATTCAGTCACTTCCATCTGCAGTAGCTGGTAATTTTTGGCTGCTGTGCAGTGAACAGTGCAACAATAATAATAACAGTATTATACCATATGTTTGACACATATGCATAAAACCTCTGACAGAAGTAGTTAAATTTCATTGTTGCCATCTTTCTTGGTGGAAAGAACAAAAAATTTAAGGGAACTCTCAGCCAACAGCAAACTAGGTACACACAGAGATGGTCTGCAATTTTGCCAAAATGCTTTTGAGCTTCTGTATTTTGCTGCCAACAGTTTGTGTCCATCTCAGGTGTTCAGTGACACACAGGAACTGTAGTTTGCTTTTTCATCCCAGCGCAGGAGGTAAGTCCCACCTATGGACCAAGATTCCAGTTAAATATGAGCGTTTCACCCATGTTTTCTGTGGCGAACGACAGCATCTTGGGTTCCATGAGCTGCTACTCAGCGCTGGAGGCTGAAGCAAAACACACAGGCATTCTGCACAACCTTCCTTCTAGGATTTCATCCTTATCAGAGTCAAAACCTAACTCTGATCTACGAATTGTCCAGCAGAAACTCCTAGCATCCACAAAATGTCTGGTGGCAAAACAATCTGCAGTTTGATTACACATTGAGTAAAGAAATACCGCCTTTTGTTATGACCTGCTGGATTCATCTCATTCCCTTCACCACACTCCTATCTGGTCTACCAGTCAGTACATTACATATATGACTGATTTTAAAGGCACAGATTAATTTGAGTTTCTTACAGAGAGTTTGGGTTTTGCTTACCCAGGTGTTTAGTACTGTTTCGTTCTTTCTGGAGCCAAATTTGGACTGAGATTTCCATTGGAAATGCAATTACTAAAGCTTAGAAGCACTGGAGTCCAAGAATTCATTTCACTCAGTCATCTGCACTTCTAAATATATGGTAATTGCTATTCTTTGTGTGTGAAATGAGAGAAAATAGAACAAATTATAGAAATGTTACCTCTTGCAGATAGGGTACTTCTGAGGATAAGACTGTTTGAGAAGTATAACATCATTAACAGAACTTTTTTTTTAATCCTTGTTTGCATCTTGGCACAGCCACAGGACACATTTCTTATGTTTTGTACATTTATTCAAAACAGAATTAGAATTAATTTCTTCTCTTTTTGTACGGATTACTGGCTTTGTAGGCTGTGTAGGTGTTTTTCAAATGCACACACCATGCTTACTTAAAAGCATTTCAAGATAGTATATATTATGCCCTTCCTATCGAGGTATAGTCATGCATTACAAGCTGCCTTTCTACAGATTTCCAGTGACATTTTATTGTTGCAGATCATCTTAGGAAACTTCTTGAAAAAGTTATATGTCTCCTCACATAACTGCTTTTTCAGCCAGAAGCATAATGGAGTGCCTCGGGATGGTAAAGACTAAAAGGATTAGCCATTAGGAGTTCTCTCATATGACCTCTGTTTTTAAAGCTGTCCTGACAGTTTGCCTGGTAGGAATTCTGGGCAGCGTGACTTTGACCAACTGGTGGCTGTGGTTCCTGCAGTGCCAGGGCTGACAGCAGGCAACACCTACTAACCTCACACCATGGGTATGAATGTTGACTGTCAATTTTGCTTCTGGTAATTCTTTGGTTGTGATGCCATTGCCTAGGTCACATCAATAGCAGAAGTTGTTCCAGGGGAATCAGTCATGGGAAGTGTTTGGGTAGCTCAAAGGAAGAAGAAAGGCTATTGCGTATTCAATAGTGCTGAAAAGGTGGTTGCTGTAGAAACCTCTTCCAGGTCTAACAAATGTCAAGAACCAGACTGTAGCCACTGCAGCACCATAGATCAGACTGGAGATGCTCCCAAGCACTGGGAGCCTGCCGGCCTGCTGTTCTTTTCTGGAGACAGGGGTATTTCCTGGCCATCTGCCTGGACATCCCCATCCCTGTCCCTCCATGCACAGTCACCATCAGCCCACATGTGTTTGCAGGGCACACTCCCTGGTGTTTTCCTCCAGGTCTCATGCCCACAGCTCACTTCAGCCTTCAGTATGGGAAAGCTGGCTCTGCCAACTCAGAGGGACAAAGCGTGAAAATGTGTTTTAGCTTGGGCTGACAGCAGAAGCCTGGGGCTGTATGGGGAGTACAGTTAACTCTTGGAGGAGATTAGGCCTCTTCTTCCCTGGAGCATATGATGAGGCACCATCAGAGACCCAGCAGATCAGAGGGGTGCTTAGCTGGAGCTACATTGCAGGCTGATGGCAACTAAGCTATTGCAAAGCGTGAATGAGAGGAGGCACAGGATTTGATTGTAACTTCATAGTTTAACAAAGTTCAATTCAGTGGTACCACAGAGGTGCCTTTTCAAGCAAAGATGCTCCAGACACAAAATGCTTTACTTTTTCCTTATGATGAGGACTTCTTCAATGCTTGGTGCTTTGGAGTTCAGTCCACATACAGTCCATCTAGTAGGGGTGGTGCAAACATGCTGACATCAATGGTTTATCTCTCCAGAGCTAAGGTCTTATTGTGTGGGTTTCATGAGTTACCTCGCACTTCTTCTATGGGTTTCCCCCTGGTGAAATGAGCTAAATTGTCCATCTTCTCCTGACCTGCTCTTTGTGAAGGGTTCCTGGGCTTCACTGGGTCAATTTGTAATAGTTTGGTCTGGTTCCGTTCATCTCATGTTTCTGCGTGGAAGATATCCTGGGTGTTTCTAGGCTGGGTAATTTGTTTCAAAATATGCTTTCCATTTGAGGGATGGAGCTTTATTGTTCTTAATATAATGTTGATTCTGCAGAGTGATGTTTCTGATCCATGGGGTAACCTTTGAGAGATAGCCATGTTCTGAGTGAAGGCACAAGAATATCTCATTATTTAACTATTATGAAGTCTGTCATGTTTTCAGCTGCTATAGACACTGTTGATCTGTTTTGATAAGTGTGTTAGAAGCCCAGAGCTTGGCAGGACATGTTATTGATCTCACACAATCCATTCTGGGCATTAGCATGGCAGTATCATTCACAAATCAATTTCTCTGAGCTTTAATTTAAATACCAGTGCCCCATGAGGTTCTTTCTGGGTCACTTTTCTTCTCAAGCTGTACTTCAGCACTGAGTAAACTGATTAATAAATGCAAGCACCCAAATTAGCTGTGTGCCAGCTGCTGCCAGATGTAGCTATCTAGTCTGCTCAGTTTGCTGGCATACTTGTTTCTGTGAAGAATAATACTCAGTTCTGCCTAACTTCAAAACCGTTTTCAAATTTCAGCCTCTCAATCCCAGCTGCTCTCTAAGGAGGCAAGTACTCCTCTGTTATTAAGGCACACTGCCTGGGAAGAATATTTCAGGTGAAGTAGTGTAATTTAGCTAGTTGTTAGACTGTGTAGAAAATCTGTCTGCTGCCCTTCTCCTCAGCAGAGAGAAACTGAGAAGTCCATACCAGGAGAGCTTTAGGAAGGATTGGGATGAAGTTAATGCCACAAAGCACTGTGCAATACATGAAAAGAATAAGATGAGGCAATTAGAAATGAATGTAATAATTTGGTAAGGATATGGAGGAATAGTTAAGAGCAAGAAACAGAGCTAGAATGGTCACTTGGAGGCACTGCCAAACTGATGTTCCTTTGCCTTCAGCTACTGCTCATGGAAAACAGATGTGTGGGAACTGGCTACAGGTTTATGGAGTGTCTGGAGAGGTTTCTTTGTGCAGTCCTCATGCACACGCCCCTTACTGGTATCATAGAGTTTAAAATATTCCAACAGTTTCTCAGAACGGCCTAGCTTCCCAAATTATTTCCTTTTCTTTTTTCCTTTCATTTATTTTCTCTCTATGTTTCAGATTATGCTTGGCCTTTGCCTAAACAGTTGTGCCCTATATGGATTTCCCTAGATGTGCTCTTTTCAACTGCATCTATTATGCATCTCTGTGCCATCTCTCTTGATCGGTATGTAGCAATACGCAATCCCATTGAGCACAGCCGCTTCAATTCCCGCACCAAGGCTATTATGAAAATTGCTGCAGTTTGGACCATATCCATAGGTAAGCAATGTGGCTCACGATCTTAACTGTGTCTTAATGAATAATAGTGTTGCTCCAATTTTAATTTTGGATTTTTAAGAGGATACTCAAATTAATTTACCTGGCCTGCATGCCTGAGTATAATAAATGATTACTGGGAAACAGAAATCTTTCATTGCACTTGGTCAGTGACCAAAATAAGTAGTCATTTTTCAGAATCCCACCACTACCATTGCTGAAGTATTGCTGCTGTGTAGGTATCAATATGCTGATAACAATGTTAACACCAACAAAAGGTGCTATAAAACTGCCATGAGAACCAAGCAGGAAACAGCGTTACCAAAGGCTCTGGGAGCAAACCTCAGCCAGTAGCACTGATGTGCTATGGACACTGTGGTGGCTGCAGTGAAACTCCCTCAGATTCTGGTAGTGGCTGAAGAGCAGCAGTGCACGACTGAAGGCAGGTTAACAGTGAGGTATTTAGTGCTCCTGTGCAGTCTTTATCGCTTGTATTATGTTCTGTCAACAGCTGGATTGCTGCTGGCACAGAACTAGCAAGTTAGAAGTCACAGTAAATGAGGGGGTAGACAAAAATGAAGACACTTTTGTATCACTGATAAAAAGCGATAAATAAAGCATCAGTGAAATAAGGAAGAAAAGGAAAAATGGTACTAAGATTACTGTAATACTAGGAATTATGTGAAGAAAAATATATTTTGGGGAATTCTTTCAAAAAGGACATTTGGGGCATAATCAGAATTGTATGACCAACTCTCTGTTGTATTGCCTTTTTTGCTTGAATAAAATGCAGTCTTACAACGATTTCACATTTAACTTTTCTTTTATAAAACAGTTGTCACTTTTAGCATTGTACTGCAAGGAAAAAAAATCCTTCAGGTGCTCAAACTTTCCTTGGGTTTTGCCTGCTTTAGAAGTGGAAAATGACTCCGGATGTCTGGGTGCTGCAGGGGCCATTTTTGAAGAAGCTTGCCATGGAAAAAATGACTATGGGGAAAAAAAAAAAAACCAATAAGGGAAATGTACCTTCTCTGCTTATGAATATAACAAGAATATCTGTTAGAAACGAATTGTTGCATGCCACAGGCCTGCTACAGTTCCTCTGGGTAGTACAATCCACAGTGAAATTGGATTAGGTTTAATCAATTAATTTAAGGTAGTTTGTTGGATTTTTTTAATTATTATTTTAAACTCTGTGTGCTGCCCGTTTGGCATAGGAAAGCAAGCTGCTGAATTTAGCACATAAGCAGTGAGGTGTGGGATGCTTGGGCTGGGTTTGCAGGGGCAGTTCCCAATCTGCGCCTGTGTGCAATGCAGGGCAGAGGGAGCAGCCAGTGCCCCCCGTCCCCCACCCAGCTCAGCAGTGAGCCCCACAAAACCCGTGCAATAAGACTGCCTGCAGCTCACTTGAAGATCTTTGCCTTGCATGTTGCAGACATACCCTTAGAAACTTTGCCTAGTGCTGGCTGTGACTGCCTGTACAAGCACCTTGAGTGCTATGTTGTGGTTTAGACTGTGGATCCAAGGAGTAAAGTAAAGGAATGAGTCCTTCTTGCATGATTCACTGAGCAAGCAGGCTTGTAAGCAAAGCTGGGACCTGACCAAGTAGTTGTAAAGAGAGCCATAGACCTACCTCTTCCTGGAGCTACTGGGTGGGGAATGGGCTCAAGATGATGAAAATGGTAACCAAGAACTACAGTCCACCAAGAACTACAGTACCTGAGCCAGGATAGGCAAGGTGACTGTACTGCTGCAGAGTCCAAACAGCTCACCCCTGCTCAGCTTTCTCAGGTGATGTTTAACAAGTCTGCATTTATAATAGGATGTGAAACAGGTGAAATAATAAGCAATGAAAGAAATAGCTTGGAAAGAAGGTGGAATGGCACTTTTGCAGGCACGTGGCTCACCAGCCCTCAGTAAGGCAATGGGTGCTGCATTTATTCCCCAGCTTCCAAAAGTCTTTTGGAAGAAGCTATGAGCAGCTGCTCAGCGGGATGTGGGCAGCGCGTGATGTTTTTGGGGGCCAGCCCCAGGCAGTGATCACCTCCCCAGCTAGGGTTGTGTGGCAGTGTCCTCATTTGTCCTCCTCTGCTGGCATCGTAGCTGAGAGGTTGTGCAGCATGTCTGGGCTTTCTTCAGGTTCTGTTCACTCTCTTTGATGTGGGTATAGCTGTCCTAGGGGAGTTTTCATTTGCATTCCTTTTTTTTTGAAGATACACACAGAATTGCTATTCCCCACAGAGTCTGTTCAGGGCACTGAAATGCTGTTGAATTTCCACCCTTCCCAGTGCATGTGGTAGGGCTTACCCATTTACTTGGGCTTTCTCCAGAATGCTGCATTAAGTGGAGAAGGAAAAGTACTCTTGGTATGTTTCTAGTTTATTTTAGCCTAACTATTTTTAGTTCATAAATTAATTTAGAACAGACACAGGAGTAAATTGAACATGGACTGAGAGAGAAGAACTCACCCAAAGTGTATCGTTGCTGTCTTCAGCTCTTACCTACTCATCACTTGCAAGGCCTGAGGAAATCCCAGGCTATTTTTAGGAGGATGAAATAGGTTAAGTAAAGTCGCTCGCCCTTCAGTATTAAGAATCAGAAAAGAATTTGTGCATTTCTGTATGTGATTAAGTATTGAATTCAAAGCAGTACCTGGTCAGTTGGCATTTCCTAAATCCTGCTTCAATAGACTGAAGAAACTTTTAAATGCATCCCATGTAAATAATCCTGAATTCAGTTCCTGAATCAGAATTTAAAATAGGAAGTAAAAAAGCATGTAATTTATCTTAATTTAGTAGCTTTTGCATTCCGTTTTCCTAAAATGTTAATGCTGACAATGAAATATATGATAGAGTTTCTTTGCTCATTGAGCTATGAATTTGGCAGGTTGCACAAGTCTAAACCTATAATTAGTTGGTTTTGTTTTTTTTTTTATCAGGGGAACATAACAGTCTTCCTTTCTGTGGACAATTGCTTTATGAATGGGTCTTTTCAAAAGCCTTCTTTCTTCCACATTAAAGTACCTCACAGCCAGATGTCCTGTGTGTTAGCAAAGGTAACCTGAGCAAGACTTTTTATGTTCAGTTAGAGAAAACGTGGGTGCTGTGAAGTTTCATGATAGCATCATGCTGAGGCTGGAAATAGAAACGTACGCAGCAGAAACATCCACACAAATGAAAATGAGAATGAATTCTAGATGTGACGTTGCTGCCAGAATCTTTACGTTGTTTCAAGACTTCAGATTTGCACAAATGCAAGCACAAAAGTTTTCACTAGTAACCTGTGAACTTAACCATCTCGGGGACATGTATCCCGCTCTGTGTAAGGTGGCCTTGGGCCACCCTGGCCAAGAGAGGGGATCCCCACGCAGCTCTCAGCAGGAGTGGTGAGTAACCAAACTCTGTTGCCGAGGGTATCAGCTGCAGTGGAGGTAAGCGGCACTGAGGGAAAGGACCGCGGCAAAAAAACACCTTCAAAGGATAGGCAAGGAGCTCTTTTTGAGGGCTTTGGAAGCCGGTAAGCGACTGGTCTGTGCCGGACCCAGGCAGCTTGTGAGCGGGCTGCGCAAGCGGCGTGGGCAGAACCATCCCCCCAGCCCCGGGTGAAAGAGGCCTGTCAGGAGCACAGTGACCGGTCGCCGGGCACGTAGGAAGCGCGGAAGGTGCAGGGAGCGGCAAAGGGCAAGCAGGGAGGAACCTGAAGCTCTGTCAGCTTGACAGGTGAGACCTCCTTGGAGAGGCAAGCAGGGCCAGCGCCACGACCGGCTCCGGCTCCAGCTTCAGCTCTGAAGGAGCTCCGCGCGCTTGGTTCTCGCTTCTCAGGGGAGCAGGGAACTTCCCGCCGC
This sequence comes from Nycticryphes semicollaris, assembly GCA_013400055.1. NCBI lineage: Eukaryota > Metazoa > Chordata > Aves > Charadriiformes > Rostratulidae > Nycticryphes > Nycticryphes semicollaris. The sequence goes on along the minus strand of VXBJ01004369.1, from coordinate 470,792 downwards.
GGCGGGCCCTAGAAAGGGGAGGAGGGGCGGCTCGTTAATGCGCCTGCGTGGGTGAGTGACGCAGCGGGGGAGGGTTGCCACGGCAACAGCGGGAGATTCAAACACAGAGAAACACTCCGGTACGAGGCAGCGGCTCGGAGAGGCCAGCCCTGTCGCTAGCCAGAAGCGGGTTGGGCAGGCTTAAAAAAAACCTAAAAAAACCCAAAAAAATAGTCTGTTGCCCGAAGAGATGGAGCAATGGTTACAACTCGGCAGAAGGCCGTTAAAAAAAAGGTGGGTACCCAAACAGAGGCCACACACAAACATCCAGGCATCCAGAGAGCTGGCTGCGGTGAGTGCTGGAGGCTGGCACTTGCAATGGAGGATGGTGGAGATAACACCTGTGTTAGGTCTGAGCAGATCAATGATCGGCTTAACATGGTGGATGAGGATGAACTGAAGGAAGAAGTGAAAAGGCTACAATCTATAAGGGAATCTGAAAGGAAGTTAGATTTGTGGTACCAGGCTGTGCAGATCCCCTTAGCAGAGGGAAGTGACCCAAGGAACAGGGAGGGATGGGTACAGGCGCCTGTTAGAAGAGGCAAGGGAAACCCCTCACTGTCGCCCTCACCTTTCCATTTGCCCTTGCACAACAAGTATGGGGCACTGGAGGGTGAGGAGAAAGAGAAGATAGAAAAAACACCATCTGGGGGGTTACCTAAAGCAAATCAGTCCCTCCCTCACATCAGAACTAGTACCCTAAAAAAAAAAAGAGGAGGGTAAATTTTATTGGTGATTCCCTTCTGAAGGAAACAGAGGGCCCCATGTCAGCTGGATCCTTCCCACAGGGAAGTCTTCTGCTTCCCCAGGGCCTGGTCAGAGATGTTACCAGAAGGCTGCCTAGTCTGGTGCAGCCCTCTGATTGCTATACCTAAGTAGTTATGCAGGTGGAAAGCAATGAGATTGATACAAGAAGTTTAAAAGCAATCAAAAGGGACTTCAAGGCACTGGGGAAACTGGTTGAGGGATCATGGGCACAGGTAATTTTTTCATCAATACCCTTAGGTAGGAATACTGAAAGGAATAGGAAGTCAGGCGTGATTAACAAGTGACTCAGAGGCTGGTGCCACCAACAATCAGGTTCTTTGATCTTGGGGAACTTTATATAGCACCTGGTCTGCTAGCATCAGATGGAGTACATCTGTTTCGGAGGGGGAGAAAGATTCTGGTGCATGAGTTGGCAGGGCTTGTTGAAAGGGCTTTAAACTAGGCTCAGAGGGGGAGGGGGTTACACACAGGTACACTAGAGACGAGCCTAAGGACAGCCTTCAGCCTGCCATTTCATAAGAGGCGGATGAAGATGATAATATCAGAATGGTTTGTGGCAAGTGGCAGGATGACATCAGGGTTGGAAGGATGGGGTGATAGCAAGGGCTTCCAACCTGTTGCACTGATGCATGCTATGAACACTTTAGCAAAGGCAAGGTCTTGCTGAGCTGGACCAAGAGCCCCTGAGGTAAGAGGAAACAGGAGGGCAGCTGCCACAAAGCACCTTGGGGGATCAGTGGAGTGCTCCTCTAAAAAGGCGACATGGCTGGCAGACCAACTGAAGTGCCTCTATACCAGTGCACGCAGCATGGGCAACAAACAGGAGGAGCTGGAAGCTATCCTGCTACAGGAAAACTATGACATAGTAACAATTACAGAAACTTGGTGGGATGAATCCTGTAACTGGAGTATGGGCATTGATGGCTATAAGCTGTTCAGAAGGGGCAGGAGAGGAAGAAGGGGTGGAGGTGTTGCCCTCTAAAAAGTGGCTAGAGTGTGAAGAGTTGTTGCTAAAGAATAGCCACGAGCAGGTCGAAAGCTTATGGGTAGCAATTAGGGACTGGGACAACAAAGGGAGCCTTGTGGTAGTAGTCTACGATAGGACGCCCAACCAGACGGAGCCTGTTGATGCCTGCTTACTCCCGCTTAAGGAGGCATCGTGATCACAGGCTCTTATCCTGCTGGGGGATTTTAACCACCCTGACATCTGTTGGAAATGCAGCACGGCTGGCTGCAGGTACTCCAGGAAGCTCCTAGAGAACCTAGATGACAACGTCTTGAGACAAGAAATTAACATCCCTACTTGAGAAGAGGCCCTGTTCATCACAAGTGCAAGTGAAATCATCAGGGATGTCAAAGCTGAAGGCAGCCTGGGCTGCAGTGATCATGCCCTAGTGCAGTTCACTGTCCTAAGGAGATTGAAACCATGNAACCACCCTGACATCTGTTGGAAATGCAGCACGGCTGGCTGCAGGTACTCCAGGAAGCTCCTAGAGAACCTAGATGACAACGTCTTGAGACAAGAAATTAACATCCCTACTTGAGAAGAGGCCCTGTTCATCACAAGTGCAAGTGAAATCATCAGGGATGTCAAAGCTGAAGGCAGCCTGGGCTGCAGTGATCATGCCCTAGTGCAGTTCACTGTCCTAAGGAGATTGAAACCATGAGAAGCATGGTTAGGACTCTAAATTGTAAGAAAGCAAACTTCCAGCTCTTTAAGGAGTTAGTAAATAGGACCCTGTGGGAAATGGCCCTCAGGGACAAGGGAGTGGAACAAAGCTGGCAGATCTTTAAGGACGCTCTATAGACACGAAAGATCCAATCCCCACATGTAGGAAATTGAGCAAGGAGGGCAAGAGACTACTATGGTTGAGCCATGACCTGCTGGTCAAACTAAAGGCCAAGATGAGGCTACACAGGAAACAGAAGAAGGGACAGGCATCCTGGGAAGAGTATAGGGACGTTGCCCGGCTGTGTAGGGATGAGGTCAGGAAGGCCAAGGCACAGCTAGAACTGAACTTGGCAAGGGATGTAAAGAAAGGTTTCTACAGGTACATTAACCAGAAAAGGAAGGTTAAAGAAAACATACACACACACCCCCGCCCCGATGAGCAACAGTGAGGAACTTTTATCAATGGGTGAGAAGAAGGCAGAAGTTCTCAACTTTTTTGCCTTAGTGTTCACTAGCAACCCCTTTCCTCCTAGTTCTCATGTTGATGGCCCACAAGTTGGAGACCAAGGTGATAAAGTCCCTCCCACTGTAAGTGAAGACAAAGTATGTGATCAGCTGAGGAACCTGAAGATACACAAGTTCATGGGACATGATAAAATACATCCCAGAGTCCTGAAGGAACAGGGTGATGTAGTTGCCAAGCCTCTTTCCATGATATATGAAAAGTTGTGGCAGTCAAGTGAAGTTCCTCTGGACTGGAAGAAAGGAAAAGTCATACCCATTTTTTAAAAAGGGTAGAGGGGAGGACCTTGGGAACTACCGACCCATCAACCTCACCTCCATGCCTGGGAAGATAATGAACAGACCCTTCTAGATGCCATGCTTGGGCACATGAAGGACAGGGAGATGATTCAGGACAGACAGCATGGCTTTACTAGGGGCAAGTCCTGCCTGACTAACCTAGAGGCCTTCTATGATAGTGTAGACAAGGGATGACCTATGGATGTGATCTGTCTGGACTTCTGTAAGGCCTTTGACACGGTCCCCCACAACATGCTGCTCACCAAATTGGAGGGATGGGTGGACTGCTCAGTGGATAAGGAACTGGCTGGATGGTCGCATCCAAAGGGTGGTACTCAGTGGCTTGAGGTCCAGATGGAGAGCAGTGACAAGTGCTGTCCCTCAAGGGTCCATGCTGGGACAAGTACTGTTTATCATTTTGTCAACAATATAGACAGGGGATTGAGTCCACAATCAGGAAATTTGCAAGTCAGTACTGGGACCAACACTGTTTAACATCTTTGTTGATGACATTGGCAGTGGGATCAAAGGCGCACTCAGCAAGTTTGCCAACGACACCAAGCTGTGTGGTGTTGCCAACACACCAGAGGGATGGGATGTCATCCAGAGGGACCTGAACAGGCTGGAGAGGTGGGCCCACGTGAACCTCATGAGGTTCAACAAGAGCAAGTGCAGGGTTCTGCACCTGGGCTGGAACAATCCTCATTATCAATACAGACCAGGAGATGAAGTATTAGAAAGCACCACTGGGGAAAGGGACTTGGGGGTGCTGATGGATGAGAAGTTGGACATGAGCAGGCAGTGTGTACTTGCAGGCCAGAAGGCCTATTGCATCCTGGGGTGCATCAAAAGATGTGTTGCCAGCAGATCCAAAGAGATGTTTCTGCCACTTTGCTCTTTGAGGTGGGACCTCACCTGGAGTACTGTGTGCAGGTCTGGAGCCTTCAATATATGAAGGATATGGACCTGACGGAGCCACAAAGATGATCAGGGGGTTGGAGCACCTTTGCTATGAAGACAGGCTGAGGGAGCTGGGGTTGTTTAGCCTGGAGAAGAGAAGGCTCCAGGGAGATCTAATAGCAGCCTTCCAGTACCTGAAAATTCAGGGTCTACAGGAAAGCTGGGGAGGGTCTGTTTACAAAGACCTGCAGTGACAGATGGGGGGAAATGGCTTCAAGCTGAAGAAGAGCAGATTTAGATTGGATATTAGGAATAAGCTCTTATGAAGGTAGTGGAACACCGGAACAGGTTTCCCAGGGAGGTGGTTGAGGCCCCTGCCCTGGAGATATTCAAGGTGAGGCTCAACGAGACCCTGGCAACCTGGTCTAGTTGGGGGTGTCCAGGCTGACTGTGAGGAGGTTGGACTAGATGACCTTTGGAGGTTCCTTCTGGCCTGAACCATTCTATGATTCTAAATGCACACCATATAATACAGGAGAAAGTAATGGCTAATAGTAATATAAAATAAATATCACTTTGGAAATGTGAATGAAAGAGCTTCAGTGATCTGGAAGGGTGCACACGCATTGCTTCTGATATGAAAATAAGTAAAACATATTAATTCTGAAGCTCCTTGTAGCCCAGCTGTGTACCTGCTGTCACAAAAGGGTTTTTCCTCTGCTTCCCAGAAGTTCAAGGTTTGGTCAAAATTACACAAGCCACAAATTTCCCAGCTCACAGTTTTACATCCTTAGTAGCAGTGTAAATTCAATTTACTTGGTAAGTAACTGAGGTAAGGCCATCCTTTACACTCGGCTCTTTGTATCAGTGCCATAAACAGACCCCAGATTGTTTGTTTCTTTGAAAAAGAGAATGAGTAACAAAAAAGGGAACACGCTGTTGAATTATGGAAAAACCATGATATGTGTTGTGTTAAAATTGGACTTTTTCTCTTCATTCTCTCTCTTACTCACTAATAATATTATAATTTTGATTTCAGGTAGATATCCACGGTTTGTATATGTAATAAGCCATTCAACTTTGAAAAGGAATTTTACATCCCCATTTAACTTTCATACAAATTCATTGTCTTATTGAGATCTATTTGTAGAAGTATGAAAGATGTGTGCAGCCAGGCTCAGTAAATGCTCAGATTAAGTTATACTATGTCTCACAGCTTTTTTCTCCTGCCCCATGTGTTCCTCTCTCCTGCAGGCTGGGCAGTCCATGCATGCAGGTGATCCTTAAAGACTCTCCAGCTATCAGTTAAGGCTTCCCCTCTCTCAGTGGGGATAATCCCTGTGGGAAATGATACTCTGAGGAATGTGCTTGGAGTGGCACCGCTGCTAAGGAATTGTAGCCTCCTTATAGGCTAAGAGCATGTGGTGCATGGAGGTAAAAGGGGACTGGAGTAATTCACATAGCCTCCTTCAGGCCATGATTTTAGAGCATGTTTAGGGTTTGGGGTTGTATTTTTGCTGATCTGACCTGGGATCAGTGACTTTCTCAGCAAGCCATTTGTTTGCTCCCGTGAGGCATGCTTGGTCCTGAGCATCCCCTGCTCAGCACTGGGCAGTGGTTGCTCCTGAGAGACTGTGCTTTGGGAAGGGAGTACACATCCCTCAATCTCTTTGTAGCCTTGTCCAAACCAACCTTTGCACTTTTTTCATGGGGAAAAAGAAAAATGGCAAAAATGCTGCTAGTGTAGAAGACAGCAGTTATAAGGTCAAAATGCATTACTGGGATTTTCCTCAAACCTTTCCCACCGACCAGGCTGATTCAGTTTGTGGCTCATCACTTGGAGACAAGGAAGCAGTGTGTAAGGCAACTATTGCTGGCAGAGCAAAAATTAGACAGGCACTCTTCCCCTCCTGGAAAAGTGTACAAATTCCTGTCTTGGAAAAAAAAGTGTACAAAGTCCTGCTTTGGTAGGACAGTAATGTTATTGCTGAGAAAAATAACATTATATAACATTGCATGTTAATAAAGCTTAGGCTGGTGTTAGTTTCTCTGCAGATATGGGAGAAATTTATATTCTTTCTTTGTATGTTTTTTGTTTAATGTTTAAAGTCTGACAGTGTGTATTTGACTGAAATTCTTCCCTCAAGAGCATGAGGGCTATAGTTCATAATTTCTGTAGGTAGAGGTGCTGCAGTGGTGGCAATTGTGATAGCTTTTGTTAGCTTTATTTAGTGGGCACTAAGACATGACACTAAGGTTTCATCTGCCTCTTCTTTCCCGTTTGTTTTAGTTGACTACAAGGTTATTTTCTCTAAAGACGTTATTTTGCTTGAGTATTTGAGTTATTGAGAGTTTTGAGTCTTGATTCCCAAGAGTCAGATTCCCAGAAACTGATGTCCCCGGCACATCAGCAAGAGTTATCAGGGTGAGGAAGACCATAGCAGCTGATAACAAGCTGAGTTCCTAGGTTGGGATTTGGGGTGGTGATGATCTGTGAAGTGCTTTGCACAGATGACAGATTGACCATCCCACCACATCCATTCCCCGGGGCAAGGGAGCTGTTGGTATCTCCCGTTTCAGGTTACTGATCCTGAGCCCCAGCTCAGGCATCCCTGTGTGATTTCTCAGGGAAGGCCAGCCCTGGTAGCAGGCACCCTGCTGACAGGGGCAGGACCCTTTGTGATCAAATGCATCCTTGTAAACATATGGCTGAGCAAGAGAAGCCATTTGCCCAGATAGAAGGGTGGGTGGGAAAATAATTTCTTCTCTCTTTTACTGGCATGTGCTGGTTTTCCATCTGGGCTTAGCTTGTTCAGTGGTCTCTCAAGGTTTAGTAAAGGTCAGCAGCTTGTTCGAGCTCAGACAGTAATTATATTCCTCTGTTTGTAGTTGTGCTTGTTGTGGGCAAATCCTTCAAAGTTCAGCCCCCTTTTATCACTGACTTAAAAGCAATAGGGCTAGCACTGCTGCTTTATTTAGAACAGTTAAATAAAACTAGACCTAATCCAGCCTTGAAGGTGCATTGTTGCTGTAGTAGCACATGAAATGCACTGCATTTATGCTTCTGTCATATGGGGAATATATGCAATTTTTGTGGTTTTGAACACTTCAAAAGCCCACATTCTTCAATTTGACTCTGAAGAGCTTTGCTTCCTGAAACCAGTGCCTTTTCTTTCACAGTGCAAGTCAGGAGGCTACTGTCTGTTGGGGTTTAGTTCTTGCTGTCTGTTAGATATTATTAGAGAAATGTGCAAGAACTTTCAGAGACATTTCTGTTAAGAAACCAAACAGATTTGGTTTAGTTTTATTTTCCCTCTTCTGAGAGAGTTAGGGGAGTCAGTTCCTATTTCCATGAACAGACTTCCATTTTAATGCGTATTTACAGAAGCTGCTAACATCCAGGTGAATATCCCTTAAAGTTGTAACCCACATATGTTTGGTATAATAATAAATATGAGTTTAGAGATATGGATTTAAACATGCAGTGTTTAGCATGGACAACAGCAGTCTTGGTTTTGCAGCATGGACCATAGGCTTTGCTTCGCATGCAGCTCTATCTCTCTGCTTTTTTTTTCTTATTGTTTGTAAATGCCAGGAGGGTGGTAGTTAGGTCCAAAGCCCACCTGCATGAGCAAAGCCCTTGCCATGGACCACAGTGGACTTTGAATCCGGTACTGACACCAGGAGAGGTGATCCCTGGCGATCCCTGCAGCAAAATGTGACCCCTCGTGTGTTCAGCCCGGAGAATCCCACACATGGAAAGACAGAGTAAACCCATAGGCAGGTCTCTGTTTTCTTTAGTGAGGTTATCGTCTCTAGAGGAAATCTTCTTGTATAAGAATTCTGTGAGAAAGAATGAAAAATGCTTCCTTTCTTAGTGGGAATAACCATCAAAGTCTCCATCTTTCCAGTAATCTCTATCAGTCTCGTGGGCTTCCACAGAAGAAAACAAGATATCAAATGCAAAAGCATTACTTTTTTTCATTTAAGTCTCAGTTCTGTGAATGTCAATTTAGACTTTTTAACCATTTTTTTTTTCCTCTGGAGCAAGCTTGTAAGTGTTTTACAAAGCTGGATTTATAGTCATTTGGGTTTCATTTTATTGAGAATCTGTGAACCACATCTGTTACTCTGTGTCCATGGTGTCATCTCAGCTCCCTTTGGTGAACCATTCTGCTTGCTTAAGAACATCTTTAAAGCTGTCAAGAAGCAGTTAGGACAACAACTGTAAATGAATTTGTAATCTGGAGGATCTCTGTCTTGCTTCCCACTCCTCTGTCGGACAGAAGCTAAAGGAGGGTAGAAGAGAAAAAAATCACATGAATCTTCTCCCTTGTGAACTGCTGTGGTGAAAAGGGATCTCCTGCTCAAGCTGCTGCCTCGCAGAAGGGTGCAGAGAGCTCCCAGAGCTGTCTGGGAAGGATCAAGTTCACACAATCATAGAATTACAGAATGGTTAGAGTTGGAAGGGACCCTGATGATCATCTTGTTCCAACCTCCTTACCTGGGCAGGGACACCTCCCACTAGACCAGGTTGCTCAAAGACCCATCCAATCTGTCCTTGAACACCTCCAGAGATGGCAACCTAGGCCATTGTCTCACCACCTTCACAGCAAAGAATTTATTCATAATATCCCATCTACGTCTCTCCTGTTTCAGTTGAAAACCATTACCCCTTGTCCAATTGCTATACTCCCTGATCAAGAATCCCCTCCCATTTCTCCTGCAGCCCCCTTTAGGTACTGGAAGGCTGCTATAAGGTCTCCCCGGAGCCTTCTCCAGGATGAACACCCCCAACTTTTTCAGCCTGTCCTCACAGTAGAGGGGCTCTGGCATCTCTAGCCCTGCTCCAACAAGTCCATGTCCTTCTGATGTTGGTGACCCCAGAGCTGGAGGCAGCAATTCAGGGGGGTATCCCCAGAGCAGAGGGGCAGAGTCCCTACCCTCACCCTGCTGACCACCCTGCTGGGGATGCAGCCTGGGGTGTGTGGGGCTTTCTGGGCTGCCAGAAAAGTTGCTGGCTCGTTTCGAGCTTCTCATCCACCAACACCCCCAAATCCTTCTCCTCAGGGCTGCTCTCCAGCCATTCTCTGCCCAGCCTATTTTTATTCTTGGGATTGCTGTGACCCAGGTGCAAGACCTTGTACTTGGCCTTGTGGAACCTCCTGAGATTCACATGGGCCCACCTCTCCAGCCTGTCCAGGTCTCTCTGTTGTGTTGACCACATCACACAGCTTGGTGTCATGAGCAAACTTGCTGAGTGTGCCTTCGATCCCACTGCCAATGTCATCAACAAAGATGTTAAACAGTGCTGGTCCCAGTACTGAGCCCTGAGAAGTGCTTCAATCGCATCATTCGTTCATGGCTTGGTGGCTAGTGGTGGCTGGTTCTCTCTTCTTACAGGGGCAAAAGCAGTTGCCCTAAGCATTGCTCAGACATCAAGCGAGAGGACCAGTTTGCTCTGAAGAGCAAAGTGTGATATGCAATAAGCTTCCAAAGTGTTTACCTTGCAAGATTTTGTTAGTAGATGCAACTAGAAAATGCCTCTGAAGCTGGAGTCCTCATCTCACTAAATCAGCCTGACATCTGTTGATGAAGAGTTGAGTTTGTCAATGCAGATACAAGGCAAAAGCTCATAAAATGCTCCATAGTGGGGCTTGAAGAGCTGGACAGCAATAGGCTTTGGAGCCTCTTGCCTCCTTTGGCGCTCACTGTCCTTGCATTGCTGTAGTAAGATTGGCTTTCTCTGACCAACTGGCCTTAATTCTTACATTATGAATAGTTACAACCACATTGTTGCTACTATAGGTTGCTTCAGCCAAGTGGAGTTGAATGCCTTCTCCTTGCTTGTTCAAACAGCTGAACTCAAGGCAGGCATTGGTGTTTACCTGTGCTCAGGTGCTATGGGAATACATGGTAAGCACATGGTAAGCACATATTGATCAGGGTAACCTTATTGAAATCAGGGTGTGAGCTGTGTCTCCAAGCACATGCATTTGGGATTGTGGTAGTAGCAATTTTTCAGTAATTCTGCATGAAGGAAGCCCCTCTGGGATGTCTGAGACCTTCAACACTTCTCACTCCTGGGGTGGTGTAGAGTTAGTCCCTGCTGCCCAAGGTGTGTAACAGACTTAGTTCCCTTTACAGCTGGATTGTGATGTGGATCAGTGATAAATCTCATATTAAAGAATGTGTTACAAAGACAGGCATGAGGCAGAAGGAAGCACTTGAGATTAGTTTGATGCTGTCCGTTCAGCAGTGCTGTAGGCTGGCTGGCAGCTGAATGAAGGTGTGTTGGTAGCTCCTCCAACAGTATCTTTCTTCCTATGGCTGTTAATGATGGGTTTTTCCTGAACTGGAGGAAATAACTGTTGCTCTCTCTCTTTTGTGCTTTCTCAGTTTGAAGCCCCACTTCATTATGAGAAGTGAGGGACACTTCCATTCCAGCAGCTACCTCCTCATTCCCCATCATCAATGCTGAGCAATCTCATGCTCATGCAGAGTTTTAGACCACCATCAGTGCTCTTGATTTGCATATTCCTCATATCCCAGAACTGAGTTATTCTTCCCAAATGTACTTTATATGCGTGACCATGAAGATACCCCAAAACCTCATCTCATTTCCCTTGGCTAAAGCAATAACATTAAATTAAATTATGATGACTTCATGAAGGAACCATTATTCATTTTGGAGTTTTATTTCAAAAGGCATATGTTACAGAGGGCTCTAAAGCATAAAATTATCCATGCAAATATAATCCCGGTGTAATACCGTTGATTTGGATTTCTTCTTTGTGTAAAGACTGCTCTGTCCACCTCCCACCTCTTCCCAAATGTCTCTGGTTTGATGGAGCCAAGGCATTAGAAAGATGTCTTTAATGATAAAAATTAAATGGCTTGATGGGATGAAAGTTATTTTGGTCACAGGGATTTGGCATGGGCAAGGTGACAAGGAGACAGGGGTTAACATTTTAGAGAGGAGGCAACTGCCTTGGCAAGCCTTGGTAGGCTGATAAACATGAGCCTGTAGGGGAAAGACAACCAAATCCTGGTACTATCGTTGGGTTAAGGAAACATATGCTATAATCACAGAAGGCATTTTTATTCATTACTTTTCAGAAGAAATTCTTTCATTAGATTACTAGCAAATGGTAATGACAAATTGCAGGTGTATTCTCCAGAATCAAAGAAAACACTTAGATGGAATGGGGAAAATGCCCTGGTTAATCTCTTTATCATGCTAGTCTTTCTGTTCAGAAACTCAGAGTCCCAAAGGATTAGTTCTAGGAGACCTGTGCTGTTCACAGCAACCCTAAAAAAGCAATCCAGATACAAGAGTGGCCTCGGCATTGGTTATTTCTCAGGTGAAGGAGCTAAGGAAGGGCATGGCCAGTCCCACAGACAAGTCTGCAGAGTGCTCACAGGCAGCCAGGTGGCCAGTGGGCAGGAAGGGGAGAACAGCAGACATTCTACTCCACTCTAACTGCTGGGATGTGCAGGTGTTTTCCTCTCTTTCAGAGGACAGAGAGGAATTTGAAAAGAAATGTAGCTAGATAATCAAAGACATAAAATTATTGGCATTAGGACAGAGTAAATAGAATAGCATTCTTCAGTTCCAAAAGAGATGTCAGACAGTAGGGATGGTAAAGGTCTATAAAATCACTGAGAAGTGGAAATGGTGACCAGAGAGTGATTATTGACTGTTTCTCACAGCAAGGGAACTGAGTGGAGTCAAAGGAAATTTAAAATGAGCAAGAAATACTTTGTTCACATGACAAATGGATAAGTTGTGGAACTGAATGCCTTCGAGTATTGTGGGGTTATAAATGAGATTAAGAACTCACAGAAGATAGGTCTCTCAAAGGTTATTTTAAAAACAAGGTGTGGATGCAACTTCTTGCTGTGGAATTTTCTGTGCTGTAATACTGACAGCTGCCCCATTTTGTACCATGGCCCTAAACTTCTGGCACCTGCCAAAGACCAGGACAGGACTAGATGAACCCATGATGGTCTGACTAGCTCTGGCCCACCATGGCTTTTCCATGTTGACATACCCAGGTTGTGATATTGCAAAATATGGTGTTGCTTTTGTTGGTTTTGGCTGCGTCTGGACAGATTTCTTCCAGAGATTTTGGGTCTGTCCTGATGTAGGACTGAGCTCCTCAGATCAAGGGAAAAAATTTGGATCCCAGGAACATGAAAAATATTCAAGTGAGATCCGGTTCTCTGGCACTAGTCCTGCATTCAGTCTTCTTGCTGTCCCCACAGAAAGTGCTGTGCCACCAAGATACAAGAGAAATTGCCTCGACGCGTGCAGTGATTCTTGAGGCTTAGTACTCTGCCTAGTGCTGAGGAGTAGCTGGAAGCTGTGCTCTAGTTACTACAATTGAGTCATTTAAAGTTTCATTCCTTTTAGCCAGGGGGTTTGTAGCTGGGGTTCTGATTTCAGACTGTCATGTCAATCTGATTGCCAGTTCAGTTACACCTTTTCTACTCTCACGTGGTCTGTTGTTCACATTTTTAGTCCCATATTGAAGATAGATGCGTAGGAATTGGGCAGACGCTGCAGCCTGTTCACTTGATTATGTACTTGCCTTCTCATGGAATTCAAGCAGGACTGTCTCTATGGTACTTCTCACCTTCCCACTGCTTGCAGGTGAAATGCCTGCGCAGGCAGAGCTTGCAAAAACTCTTTTGTATTTTAATAATTTTCATCTTTGAAGTTTGCTGCTGTCTACCATGTGTCAGTGATTTCAAATCCCCCAGACTGGCAAGCATGGAGTGGCCTGCTGGAACAGAGCAGGGTAATAACTGCCTTTGCTACACCCACAAATAGCAGTTAACGCCAGAAAAAGAACTCAATAAAGGAGCACTGTGTCAGCTGTGGAGCACAGCAAAGCTGCAGTTGTTCCTGGCATGGATTGTTCATGCCCTGGATCTGTGCTCCCAGGAGCATTTTTAGATGGGTTTTCCCTTCCATCTGGAAGCAGTAACTTCTGTTTCAAACAGCTTTGGGCAGCAGGCTGAATGTGTGCAGGACCTGTACCATCTCTGCTGCCTCTTTGGAGCTCCATACAGCAGGTAACCATCTCTTTTTTGGTCTCTTTCTTCTAGGGATATCTATGCCCATTCCAGTCATTGGTTTGCAGGATGACTCCAGGGTGTTTGTAAATGGGACCTGTGTCCTCAATGATGAGAACTTCGTCCTCATTGGATCCTTCATGGCATTTTTCATCCCTCTTATCATCATGGTGATCACATATTGCCTGACCGTCCAGGTGCTGCAGAGACAGGCAACAGTGTTCATGTGTGGAGAGGTTCCGAAGCAGAGGAGGAGCAGCGTAAACTGCCTCAAGAAGGAGAACAACACAGAGAACATTTCAATGCTTCACAATCATGAGGGGGCATCTCACTTGAACTCTCCTGTAAATAAGGAGGCAGTGCTTTTTCGGAAAGGAACTATGCAGTCCATCAACAACGAGCGAAGAGCCTCTAAAGTCCTGGGCATCGTCTTCTTTTTGTTCCTCATCATGTGGTGCCCATTTTTCATCACTAATGTCATGTCTGTCCTTTGCAAGGAAGCCTGCGATAAAGATCTCTTGAGTGAACTCCTTGATGTGTTTGTTTGGGTGGGGTATGTTTGCTCTGGGATCAATCCGCTTGTATACACACTCTTCAATAAAACCTACCGCAGGGCTTTTTCCAATTACATCCGTTGCCAATACAAGACCAGTAAAAAATCAGCACTGCGGCAGAATCAGTGTCTGAATGTTACTTCAACAGCTTTATATGGGAAAGATCTGACTTTAACTAGTTATCGAAATGGCAATGAACTCAATAGCATGGAACTAGATGAAGTTGAGGAGGGCCTTGAAATGCAACCAGGGACTTCAGAACTCTCCATAAACAGCTGCAATGTTGTAAGTGAAAGAGTGAGCTGTGTGTAAAGGTGGCTCACAGAGCCTTTTGCTACGGTGTATCTGTAGCCAAAATATATTGTGTAAAAATGTAAGTGTTGGTCAAAGAACAATGTAAATATTGCATTCTGAACAAAGCTTTCTTTTTTTTTAAACAGAAAAAAAATAGTTATCTTTCCAGTCCAGTACTTAAAATCATATATATTAATATACTGCAGTGAAGTTTAAGGTTCTATATTTACTGTTAATACTAAATCAGAATTATTAGTTACTTTGCATATGTCATGGAAAATGTTTGAATTCTTCTTCCTCTTCCAGTGCATGAACAAAAATGCTGAATATTTATCTCAGGTGGCATTTGCTGGAGTCCAGAATGGCACGTTAATAGTTATATATCAAATACATGCTATTAGACTTGGTCAGTATAACTTTCTTTTTCAAGTTGACAGTAAATATATACTTTAAATCCTCACCCCTATTTGTGCTGTGTAAAGACTCTGCAGAAACCTGGTAAGAGGTGTGATGAAACTGTAGTGGCTCTGCAGGCATCTGGCCAGATGTGGCCTGGCACAGGCAGTAGCTTGCTGCCATACTGGCGCAATCTTGCACTTCAGGGGACCTCTGTTCAATTTTGACTCCCTCTCCAATCCTGCTGTTTTCTTTCCCTTCCCCAGGAGGGTCCAGCTCAGTATGTCAGGTGGGGAATGCAGTTCTGGTGTGGCTTTGCCATCCTGGCTGGGATTGCTTGCACACTTGCAGAAGAAGTATGAGAAACAGAGTGCACCCCAGTTACCTGCTTCAGGCATTTTGTAAATGGAGTGACTCATTTATAAAAAGCCCTCCTTTAGTCTTATTAGGTAATCATCAGCTCTGGGATGGAGCAAGCTGTACTCAGTGTGGATGGCACTGCCTTCACAGATCGCTTGGATCATGAGGGTCATTGATTGGCCCAGAGAAGAGCGCTCTGGCTTTGTATGAGCTCTTGTCTTCTTGCTCCTCACATCTATTTATTCCCTACCTTAGTTTATAATTTGCTTTTATTTTTCAGCATCCTGGGACTTGCAGCACTGATGATAAAACAGTTTTGGATGTAGAGCAGGTGCGGCTGTATGTGTGGTGCTGGTTGGGCAGTGTGGTGCAGGATCCACTGCAATGCTCAGGAGAGAGACACAAACGAGAGTCCCAGCTCGTTTCTCCTGTCTCGGGTGGGAGTTGGACAGGGTATCTGATTGGAATCATTTGCTGGTGACATGGTTCAAAAACAGATGGTGAACAGAGACAGGAAGGAAGCAGACCTGGAGCTAGTCTACATGAAAGATTAATCTCAATTAACTTTTAAATTTTATTTATTTCCTTTCACTCCCAAAGTAAATTATAGTATATCTTATTATCACCACTTATATCTTAATGAAAGCATCCACATTGGGATTTAATGCAGTTTAAGTATGCTGCTTTTAATTCGCACCATGTATAATTTGAATTAATTTTCCGCTGTGTTCCTGTGTAAACTAAACCTCTGAGGCATCATGTCTTTCTGACACTACACTTCTGGGGTGATGACTCTCATGCAGTTTTCCTTGTGTATCATTCATAAGGTTTTTACATCCTCATTAACTAATACACTGATGCTGCAGTGCCCATCTAACATTGTTGAATTTAGCATCACTGACAGTCTTTGGCGATGAAAATCCTCAGAAGATAAAAGCTTACGCTAGACATGGATAAATTGCATTTTACTCACATGAACTGCTTGTTCTCTAAGCTTGCTGTGTTCATCCTGCCAGCATTAAGTTGTAGAAGAAATGGAAAATTCTGCCAGTGCTTTAGTGTACTCTAGTGCTGTTGCACGACCTCGCTGAGGCCTCCACCGAAACACAGCATACAGGCTACATCTGCTGCCAGGCTACTCCCAACTTGAAGCCTTGATGTTGATGGCCCCATCTTCTCCCTCACCCCTGGGAAAAACCCATGGTACTTCCATGCACGCAGGTAAGGCATCCCTGTGCAGAGCCATGTGGCAGAGATGTGCCATGTGCCACCCCACTGATACTGCCACAGGCTTGGATGCTTGGGAATCCACTTTTCTCTCCAAAACGTCTGGTAACCAATAGGAAAAGGACTGGCCAAAGACATAAATTTGTGCCTTCAGTGACTGTGCTTTGCCCTGAGTGAGATTTCACTCTCTCAAACAGGACAGAAAAATCAAAAAGATCACACTGCTTTTTAAGTTCTTTTATTTTCCCCTTGGGTGAATTTGTAGCACATCTTTTCCAAACATGTGTATGTGTGTGTGTATATATATGTGTGTGTACATATATATATCTGCATACATATGTATTTAAAAGCCAGCCACAGACTTTGAAAGCATTTAGCAATAAGTTGAATTACAATGGCTTCTAGCACATGTGTGAATAGCTCATTTTCCACAGTGTACTCAAACTTGGGATAAGTCCACACACAGGCATTGTCTTCACATAGAAGCCTTCCTGACTTACCCTTGCCAGTTCTGCTGTATGGGCAAAAAGGGAACCTACTGTATTTGGATGTAAATAATGGGAATTGAACAGGGAACTTACAGAATTTTTATACATGTTTTTAAAAATTTCAGCACCAGAACTGTAAATACGTTGAGCATCGCAACTCAGCTGGACCCATACTGATGTACATCACTTGTTTAGATTAGCTAACCAGACAAGGGGACTGCCTTCCAGCGCCTGCGCTCTCTCCTGACCAGCGGGTGATAACATTTCTGTGAGTGGTTAAATACTGTCACTTTCCCAACTTCCTTTGGGTCATTCACATCAGGGTTTTGTGATGCTGCTATTAATTTATTAAAGAAAGTTTGTTGGTTTAATCACTCTTAATTTTCTTTTCATTGTCTATCAGAAAATAAAGGAACATGTCACCTCTTTCTTTGATCTGTCCCCAGTTAAAATCCCTCCTGAGTGACAAATATGTCCTGACCAAAAAAACCCCACAACAGAAAATGAGGATGACGATAACTTTCCTTTTTCCTCCCACACTTGAAGTATTTCCCACAGTTAGTCACAGAAATTAGTGTCAGCAGATACCCTAACACTTCCAACTGCAAATCTTGTTAAATACAAAGACAGTGACACACTGTTCCCCCTCTTCTCCTTGTTCACTCCAGGAGTAATCTTAAAAATGACGTTTTTTAAATTACCTCAAATTGAAAAATGGATTTAGTTCTCTGCAACGTAACCAAAGTCAGGTTGTCCCCACAGCACCTTTGCTTCTCCTTAGCTGTGGTCATTACCCATGGTAGTGCTTCCAGAAGCCCTGCCCTGGAGCTGCCTGTGGGGAGTAACTGCTGTCAGTTGTGTGTGAGTCCTCAAACCTTGCTCAGGTATGGTTCTGTCTTATGAGTAGTGTGTGTGGTGGTGGCTTGGTTTGAGTTCAGGCTGGACAAGTGAAAATAGTTCCTTGAACATGATGCTGTGGGCTGAAGTGTGCTGGTTGCTTTGTTTCCCAAACCAGATGGGAGATGGCAGGCTCCTGTGAGCGTGAGTGTGCATGTAAAGACTCCAACCAGAAAACAGACCACCCTGTTCAATGTGCATCGGGGAGTCTACCCCTGAAACAGTACCTTCTCCAGCTCAAGAGTCTCGCAGCCTACCCCACCAGAGGTCAGACACGAGGCTGACCATATTTACTGAGGCACAAAGCCTTGTGGCTGAGCAACCTGACTTCCAGACCTGAGGTCATATCTGTGACATAGTACCACACAGCCAAGTCTGGGCTCTAGCATCCATGGAGTCAGCCATGGTGACCTCTGAGGGCCCAAAGGCTGTCCTTTGAGGGCAAGAGCCTGCTCCTTCAGTCCTGTGCTCACTGAATAGAAGAGCAGCTACCCAGAGGCTGTGGCATCTGGGAGGGGATACAGCTCAGAGCCAGTGCTGAGGAACCTTGAGGCGTCCCACCTCAGCATGGCTCTCCTTGTCTAAATGACTTGTGAGTCAGCAGTAGTTTTTATCTGAGTGATAATTTGAGATGCTAATGTCACATGATGTGTGAGTGGTCAGCCTGAGTAGTGTGGTTAGTGCCTTTTCCTCTATAGAGATGCTCACGTCCACCATCCATGCCTTTCTTCTGGACAGCCCTACTAGAGTGGAGCACAGCCAGTGCTCTTCTCTTCCAGGTCAGCAGGCTGACTGCAGTCTTTGATGTACTGAGGCCATGGCAGCCTTGGGTATGAACACCCAAATTCCAAAGGAAAACGATATTTTAAAGAAAGCAAGAAAACCACAAGCAGGCTCTTGAGAAAGGTTGTTTAGCTTTGAGTTAATGAGGGGTGTCTGATATTCATGCAGACAAATTATGTTCATCTGGCATTCTAAAAGCAGTGTCTGTCATGTGATAAAGACGCTTGTGTCTCTTTGATGGGTTTCCTCCTGGGTCACAGTATCATTAGGGTAGCTCCATGCCAAGCCAAGAACTGCTGGGCTTTGCCTCCATTTCATATTGAGGTGGAAAAGGCATCAGAAGCATTTTCCTAGGGAAAAGCATACAAAGACCACCCAGTTGTGGGCAAGTGCAGTAGAAGAACAGAGATGGACAGATACCTGCACACGAACACACACCTCCCAGAGCCACAGAGAGAAACAGGAGATGTCATCATGCTTCATTCTTCCATTGAAAAATGGAAACAGCTGAACAGATGGAGAGAAAACCTGTGATGAAGAGAACAAATGCAGCTGTAGGTGTCAGTGTCAAATGTGGGCTGTTCTAGTGACAATGTAGTGATGGGGGTGCATGTATTAAAAAACTGCTTTTTTTTTCATTTTTAATTGTAAAGTTGTTATTGACTGTTCTGCCTCTCTCTCATTTTTCTTTAAGTCTCAGGATCTTTGACTTGTTTGCTTTTACCCACACTGATACTTGTGCTCTGAAGCTGTCAGCAGTCAATAAAGTATCTACGTAATGTGTCATTCCCTCTTGGCTGTGCAGGGATGCTTCAATCCCTTAACGACATGGAGAGTCTTCAGGTGAGTGGTTTTAGATATATACAAGACTAACGCTGAATGCAGCAAGGCACACTTGCCAATTAAAGAACCGCACTAGAAGATCTTTAATGAACAGTCAAGTGCATGAGCTACACACTGAAAAGTTTTGCTTAAAACTGCCCTAAATCCTGGGTTCTGCTGAGAGCAGGAGGCTGTGTCGGTACATGGGGAGGGTTCTGGCAGTTTTCCCCAGCAGTTTCCTGGAAGAATGGCTGCTGCTTTGTGGCTCCAGTGGGCTGCTAGCACTCAGGAGTTAGGTGACATAGAAAATTAATAATTCAGCATCACACAGGGGCATGTTAAATCCCCTCTTTTGAACTTTCCTGTGCTTGAATCATAATAAGTTCAACAAATTGGATAAATTAATGTTTATTAAAATACAGCCTAATTATCCAATATATGTTTTTAATACGATTTAATTGTGGCATTTTAAGTTATTTAAATTGCTGATACACTGAAATGATCTGTAGGCTCTGCCTATTAGACTGCTTGCATTTGTTAAAGTTTAGAGAAGTTTTACATTTGTCTGTGCTGCTGATGTTCATGTTCCCAGCTGCAAAAGAACAGGTGGGTGCTGGTGACGGATGCTCATCAACACCACTGAAGATTTTAATCAGAGTCCTTTTCCTTGCCCAATGTCTAGAACAGCTCTTCAGCTTTCCAGGAAGGAAGACTTCAGTGGCTCTCCTGCGGAGCCCACCCTTCCGAAAGGTCACGATACTGCTTAAAGCAACAGGTAAGTGCAAATGCCCAGCAGAGATCTCAGCTGTGCTGGGGTTTCCTCCCTTATAGACACCAACAATTCATGTCCCAAAATGTCTTCAGAGGGGATCCACAGATCACAGAGACTCACCCATCAAGCTATGGCAATGTTTAGACCCCTCAGCTAAGCACTCCCCCTTCTTTTTTTGCAGCCACAAGGCAGGCATGCAGGTGGGCCAACTTTCACAGGAGCATTCAGTCTATCTTGTACCTTTCCCAGGTGTTGATACAGAGAAAACTGCTTGCACTCTCTTCCAGGCTCTTCTACCATGGCATTTAGCAAGGTGGTGGGATGCGTTCTTGACTCTGTGCAACAAAGCAGGTGATGCAGCAAACCAAGGTCTTTCGCCAGACCTTTACTCCTAAGAAATAGATGGGACTGTGTGTTGGGCCTGAGCAGCAACTCCAGTGATAGGCACAGTGGGAGAACACAAGCCCAGACAGGGGCATAAAGAGAATGAGAAGCAAGTAGAAAGCTTGGCTTGTTCCTCCTAGCATCCAAAGATGAGTGACGAAAGCTCTCCATCAGGACATCAGGGAGTGCATGTTCTTACTTAGGAGGGAGAGGAGCTATTTAGGCTGGAGGAAAAAAATATTGGCATACAAAAAGGGCTAGAAATAAACTAGGAATTAGAAGCAGGTTTCTAACAAGTGGAGTATTCCAGGTCTGGAATGGCCCTTTCTGATGAGGAAAGAGTAACAGCAACCAAAAAGCTTATTAAGGGCTCAGCTCTTGCATTCTTGCAGGAACCGATGCCACGGGGTCTGGCAGGAGGGCCCAGCCCAGCCTGTGTCCTGCTGGTAGAGCCCTGGCATCAGGACAGCCATTGGCCCAGTGGCACCTCCCAACCCCCAGCAGCATGTCCCAGTACCTGGGATGAACAAACATCTTAAAGCAAGAACACTTTTTTTATGCTATGGTCCTTCCAAGTCCTAGCAAAGCCATGAAAAATGCTACGTTTTGAAGGAAGGGAGACAAGGCCATGCCAAGTCAGGGCATCTCCCACAAGCAGGACAGCATGAAGTCAAGGGATTTTGAAGGCTGTGTGTTCCCAGCCCTGAGCGAGCCCCAAATTGTATGAAGCAATATTTAATTTGCATTCTCAGAAGCATCCAGAATCAACCAGTTTGGCTAGCCCAAGCCTGATGACACACACTCACTGAAGTTTTATTTAGCCACAACAGCCTTTGAACACTGAGCATTACTGGAAACTGTCTCAGTCTGCTCTCAAGAGCATTGAGGTATGTCCTGTGGGGCTGCCATTAGTTGGTGTAGCTGAGAAAACTCTGGGGAGCAGCTCTAAGGGCTGAGAGCCTGCTTTGTGCTAGCACTGTCTGACTTTTTTGATGCTTGACTTTGGTGCTGCATTTCCAACCATGCAGCCAGGAACTTCATGCTTTTGCTTCACTAAAATAAATTGTGTTGTTGGCGTTTAAGCTCTCAGTTGTTAAAAGTAAATTCAGCTGAACCTGGCAGGCAGCAAGGTTATTGTTTTCTCAGTGTGAATGTTTCTAAATAAATTGGCAGCATGGGCACAAACTTCTGGGCAGCTACCAGCCAAGACCAATTTGAGAGTCCAAAAGGTTGGAACATATTTCCAGTTCAAGAGTTAAGAGCTGGAACATCACGGGATAAAAGGCAAGGACTGTCCTCTCTTGGGCTCTGTGCATCAGATGGAGGGGCCTCTCAGTGGCACAGCAGCTCTTCCAGGCTACCAGGCTCTGCTTGTGAAGATGCGAAGGATGTTTGGGTACCAAGAGGCAGGATGGGAACCTGCATGTCTCTGTTGTCTCTGTTTTCTTGTCCTGGGTAAATTTTCTGCAGCCATTCCAAGGAGAAAGCTGTAAACACCAGATGGCTTAACACACTGTTTGCATGTTTGATGTTACTGAGGTTGTGCCTGTGTGTGATGGTTGTGCAGCGAGTGGCACTTGGGGCGGGCAGGGCAACATGTCCACGGGCAGCTGAGGGCCTGTAATCCTTGTGAAGATGAGGTATTACACAAGCAGAGTGGCAGACAAGGCTTGCTGTGGACTCCGCAGCACTTGGCACAGGCACACAGGTGGATCAGCAGTGGATCCGGAGCAGGATGGAGCTGGGGTCAGGTGGACATTTAGAGTGGCACATGTTCACACAGGGTGCTTGGCATCTTCAGTTTATCTGGGGTAAGTGCAACCTTTCTTTCCAAACGTGGGCAGATAAATAGCTCTTCTGTGCCCTGAGCCTAACCTTGTTCCTGAGTGGTGAGAGGCTGATGTGTTTACAGGTTTTAGCCTTGAAATACAGAGATTTCTCTCCCAAAAGCATCATGTTTCTGTTTGATATGCATGCTTTCTCCACCATGTGTGTGAATTCCAGTGAGGGATATTCAACCACCCTTCATTTTTTTTTTAAATCATAAAGGTACCTAAACTAGAGTGAATGTATTAAAGGAAGATGGTCCCTGTTTGTAAAAAATACCCTGGTATTTATTACTTGGGGTTTTTTTCCTAAATGAAAATGACTAAGTGACTCTTGCAGGACCCTGTTTTTTTGGTGAAGTGGGACATGCCTTTACTACTTCCATTCACAGCTTCCCAGGCATGGAAAGAAAAACTATAGTTTGTAGATGATCACTGATGACCATGGCTCAGAGCCTCGCACTGCAGCTGCAGGAACTTGGGAGGGGCCTTTCACAGCTTCTAGCAAAGGCAGGGCGGTGCAGCCTCATCCTGTGTCTCAGAGAGGGCAGAGGTGCTGCACAGGCTCTTGGCACTGTCAGAGATGAGCACAGGCATTGCTGGGGACTGCAGCAGGGCTGCCACCATGGCTGGTGAACCTCTGGGATTAAGGTTGCATCTGTGCTCAGCTCTCCATGGGGTGGGACCTGCTTCAACATGGACCTTGTTTCCAGAGCAGAGCCCTCAGAAAAGGAAATGTCAAGGTCGTGTTTAGGATTTTAGGACAAGAGGAAATGGTCTCAAGTTGCACCAGGGGAGGTTTAGATTAGATATTGGGAAAAATTTCTTCACCAAAACGAACAGGCTGCCCAGGGAAGTGGATGAATCACCATCCCTGGAGGTATTTAAAAGATGCATAGATGTGGTGCTGGGGGACGTAGTTTAGTGGTGGATTTGGCAGGACTAGGTTAACAGCTGGTCTTCATGATCTTAAAGGTCTTTTCCAACCTAAACAAATATACGATTCTATGATTTTTAAATTAGTTTTCCTTTTTTTTGATATGTGTCTGGTGGCATGACACTTGCCAAAATGGCATTTTATTGCCTGAGCAGAGCAGTCCCACGGTATGCCTGGATGGGGATCTAGAACAGGAGGCAGCAGCTCAGCATGGCTTGGAGGTGAGTATTCAGTTTTGGTATAAGCCTTGTGGTGGCCATCATTTCTCAGCTGGTTGTTTTCTCTCTCTGTTCTCTGGGAAGAGGATCCTGACACAGACAGTTTGCAGAGCCATTTCAGCTGTTCAGAGAGCTCAGCCACAATATGTTGCCTCAAATTGTTTTGTTAAGCACATGCATCAGCTGCACTTGTTTGCCTTGAAGCTATGACAACCACAGACCCTCCTGAGAAAATTCAGCTTCTACATAAAGAGCTTGACAGTGATCTCAAATTTACCCTGCTGCACAAGGCAGTAAACCTGCTGTAGCCCATGAAGCTCTTTAGATTTTAGTTTATATCATTGGCTACTGCACTCCCAAAGCCTTGATATCTGGAAGCTAAAGCCAGAAGGGCCGTGCTGCTTTGTGTCCTTTCAAGATCTAGGTACTCCCTAGAGCTGCAGTGGGTCAGGGATGGGTATGAGACCTGCAGAGGCTCTGGGGTGGGTGCTGAGACCCACAGTGGCTTAGGGATGCAGGAGCATAGTGGGGCAGGGACATAAAATGGCCAATCCTCCAGTTGGAGCCAAAGGGGTATTTCTGTGTGTGCTCAGTGGCAATAGCGTGGGACAGAGGGCAGGGGCTGTTTTTGGCTGGCACGCACCTTGGGAGTCACAGCTCCGCAGTCACAATGCCATGAGGGGTGACATTACCTGGCAGACAGCCCTGCACTGAATGACAGAGTGAAGGTGAGACGCTGCTCTGCTTAGCACTACCAAAAGAACAAAACTCATCTGTCTTATAGTTAGAACCATTGTCCCCTCTATTTAATTTTCATGCACTAAATGCTGAATTTGGGGGAAGCGATGCACCACCTGCTTTCCTCCTCCTCCTTTTCTCCTCCTCCTCCTCCTCTCTATCCAAGCATAGATGCTGACACCAAGTGGCCATGGAATTTCTAGTGCATGTATGAGATACTGAAAACTTCTGCAGGGTTGCCTCAGCCAGTGAGATACCTCTTCTCTACCTTTTCAATTCCTCAAGTGCAAAAGAAACAAAATGTTCCTGAGAGATGTCAGCCTTTCTTTATGTCTTTCAGCCATTGGCAGATTATAATGGTTAAAACACATCAAAATCTTGTATTAAGAGGCCAGTCAGATAAATGAAAAAAATATGAGGGTGGATAATGAGGAAATAGAAGGTAAACTTGTTTTCAATGGTTTTTCTCTTCTTGGCAGCTTGAAAATAGACCCCAGTGAGAGGGGTTATTTTGTGAGTTCAGAGACTGTGGTGACCTTGGCATTCACCTTCCCTGTCTTGCTACTTCCCAAAAGCGGTTAGAATATGACAGACACAAATTGATTTTGCATTTCCCTGCAGCAAGCACTGGATTGTGCTTTCATATGTTTGACAAGTATTGACATTCTCTAGGGAAAAAAAACTGTAGGAAAGGTTGCTTTGTATTCTTCAACAAATGGCTCTAAGACTTAATCAGTGAAAGACAGTAAAAAGACCCTAAACTCAAGGGTATGCAAAGGAGTTCTCTTTGTATGTTTGGCAAAAACATGCCTCACCAGACATGTGGGGCTAAGACAGTAAAAACACTGGGGAATCCAAACATGAGCTGGGAACAATAAGAGCAGAGGAAGTCATCGGAGGGACTTTGAAAGTGCTTTACTGAAAATATTAATTATGAACTACAGCAAATTAATTAAATCACAGTAATGCAAATACTGTGTGAAAGAATTACATAATTAGTGTAATTCTATAAACACAGAGGAAAAAAGCTTACTACTGAAACTCTAGCATGGTTCAGGATGTTAGAAAGGTCTAGCAGCTGGCTACCTTTTACACATGCTGCAGATGTGGTGCTGTGAGACAGTGGGGGGGCAGTGTCCTGCTGCTGCTGCAGGGGAGACCCTCTGCAAGGTGAGTCTGAGGAGCCTTACGCTGGGGCCAAGACAGTTTTCTGTACTTAAACATGCCTGGAAAGCTGTAGCATAAGTAGATGTGTTTAATTTATCAGTCTGTTACTAGGCAGGTTTCTAGGCAGGCTTCAGCTTAACCTTTACATTTTGTGGTTAATGAAATAGCTCTGATCTTTTTTGGGGTGAGTTCTAGCTGCAGAGGTAGAACATCTGTACCTTCACCACCTCTTACCTGTGTCCAGTCTCTTTAATTCTTCTTCCCTTCTCACCTCTTTTCAGACAAAATTAGACTAGAAACGCTAAACCAGTTTAAACCCACCCAGCAGGCTGGGATGGCAGCACCATTTGGCCCACTCCAAATGCCCATGCCCAGTGTTGTCATGTGGTGGTGTATGTATGATCTCATCAGACCTACCTGGGGCAGCAGGATGGGCTCCGGCTGCGGCCTCACTTTTCCCCTGGGGGAGGTTCATGATGTACTCGTGTTTTTAGTTGGTGTTTAAATTGTTTAAGAGGCTGGCAGAACACCAAAGATCTACTAGGAGTTATTTCCAGTAATGGCGAATCTCAATTTGACTCTTCCAAATTGCTCTTTTAACCATTATTATTAATGCAGTAACTGTTGCCCTGTGTGGCAGTTCTGAAAACCTATAGCCCAAATGCTATTGAGTTCTAGATTTGCCAAAATCCTCTAGATTCTGAAAGAATCCAAATCCCCTAGAAAGAGACTGGCTGAGCATCCCTGCCTATCCTGGTCTTGCTGAGCAGAAGATCCAGGCTTGGTCCCTCAGAGAGTGCCCTGCCCTGATGGCTCTGCAGGCAGAGATAGTGTGACAGATTTCTAGAGACTTAAAACAACAACAACAAACAAACAAACCCACAGAGCAACATGTTATCTTTATTCATGGCAGTTTCCACTGAGTCCTTTTCCCCCCATGTCCTGTAATTAGAAACAGCTTGCTCCAGAGTCAGATTAAAATGCCTCCGACGTATTCCTGGGCTCTTTGAGGACTTAGAATCCTAGAATGGTTAGAGTTGGAAGGGACTTCGCAAATGACAGCAGGTAGGGAAGACCCGTGTGGGCTACAGAAAGCTCAGGGCTTCTCAGCTGTCCTTAGGACGACGCTGTAAGAGCAATCCATCGAACATAGGCAGTACAGCAGTTACAGGCCGAGTTAGCATCCAACCAGTGCATGCAACGGCTTTCCTGATGGGGATCTGAAATGGGCACAGAATGTTATTCCCAGTGTGGAGGCACAGCTGGGGACATGCTACAGCATCCCCATCACACATCGCCACATCCCCATCACACATCACCACATCCCAGTGGCACTGTGTGAAGCACTTGCTTTCCACAGTTTTCTTGTTTGAATTTCACAAACAAATACATTTGAAAGGCAGATACAAAACAGAGATGAAGGAATGTGTGTCTCAGACTCCATGCATCCAGCTACCAAGAAAGTGTTAGTTCATCCCTGGGGACAACATGAAGGTATTTCTTTAGCCAGCTCTCCCACATCAGTGACACCTTAAAAGGCATATTAGAAAAATTACCCACTTGCCCACACTACATGGCCATAAGGAAGAGATAATAGTTATCAGTTCCAGGGAATCAGTTCTCTCTAAGTCACCCTTCAGACCTGAAGAAAATGTCATCACTACCAAAAATTTGGATATGGGCAAATTCATCCACTGCGTCTTCATGTGCATGTCATGTGCATGAGATGAATGCAAACAACTGGGACGAGAGTGCACAGAGAACAAGGCCTTAGCCCATAAAAATGGCACTTCCTTAACACAATCAGTCAAATCTCTGCCGCCTGCCTGGTTTGGGGCAAGATAATGAGATTATTTATGCTGTTGTGCATGCAAGTGACTTTGCTGCATTTAATAGAAGCAGTCTGGGCCCATATAAGCAGGATTTGGGTCTCTGCTATGAGTTCATGGGTTGTTGTAAGGTACTTCACATCAGAAACAGACAGACTTACAAGGCTGTTTCCTGAAATAAACTGTTGTTTTGGAGCATCTATTAATGTTTGGCTTTTAGTATTTAATACATTGGTTTATTTATAACTGTAGTCTGAGACACCCACATAAAAGCACATTGCATTGAGGAGCTGCCTTGGTACTTACCTTTTCTTGCACTGTCCAATCAACATAAATATTAGGAGGCTACTTGACAAACTCAGAATGACTGGAATGAGGATAAGTAGCTGCTTATCCTCTTTTCTGGCCACTGCAAAGATAAATGACAGCAAATAAGAAACCTCACACTTCCAGAATGGATCATTATTACCTCTTATGAAGCTTGCACTCAGATACAAACTCAGTGTGTCCAGGTTTGTTACCCTACACATATTTATTTATTTATTACACATATATGCCAGGTACCTGTTCTTGTATAGGATTACATATGCCTCCAGTGTAATATACATCCTGCATATAGATGTAGCCACCTCTATGTGTCTCTTCCCTGCCTGCCACATCTCACAGCACAGCCAGTGCCCTATAGAACCTGTAGGAGCTGATCCCTGTTGAAGTGTAGCTGGGAGGGTGCCCTGTGAGAGACTCTGAGCACCATGTGCCCTCTCTCCCAAAGCAGAATCTCCTCCATCACAGACATGCAGTAGAGAAAGGTACTGGTACAGAAGCATTAGTATTTTGGGGCTTGCCTGTGAAGTGCACTGGAGGTACAAAGCCGTAGGGATGGCTGTGCTGGAGTAGGGTGAGGGTTTGACTAAACCAGAATCCCACCTCCAAGTGCTGGACACCAGCGGATGACGTGGCAGCCATCAGCACTTGGTCCCAAACAGGCTTTATAAAGGAAGTAAAAGAAATGCTGGTTACTTTGGGTACCATACCAGAGAAACACTCCTGCGTCCATTCACTCCAAAAGCCCTGGTCAGCACAGAAAATATTTGTTCTCCCCCTGACACGAACACAGGAAATGTGGCTTTGATTCACTCTGGAAATTGTTAAGGCAGTCTCCATTTGGGTTGACGCAGACTGAGAAATAAAACAGAGAGAACAGATGTCAAGGAATTGTGTGCCACCACCAGTAGCTCTCTGGCATGGCTGAATGTTTCTGAACATACTCTCCAGGCTATGCAAACCCTTGGAATATGTTTTGGCAGTTTCATAACAGTTTGGGACCGGCTGATGCCAATAAGATATAATGGAAATGAATCTACTGAAAGTACATACACTGGGGAGGGGAAACATGTATGTTCCCATTTAGGCCTGTTAATTTATGGAATCTTTCACTAAATTACATAAGAAGACTCATGTAGAACATGGCAATTAAAGAAAAAATGTCCTTCATATGTCCCCTTTTTGGCTACCAAAAGTGCACCTGGATATCACATAAGGAGGAAGCACCACGCATAGAAAACATGCTGTGTCCCAGGCCACTTCTTCAGAGAGATCAGAATTATAGTTTCATTTGAGCAAGTGAAGTTGATCTTAACTTTAACAAGTTGTGACACCGTATTCAGGAAAGCAAGCCACAATAACCTTTAAGTTTCTGTGACAGCAACTTCCTGAGGTAACAGGCTGGAGCCCAGGGACTTGCACTGGGATCTGCTACAGCTGAAGCCAATGCTTGCGGCTGCTGTCAGGGTGTTGGGTAGAAACATGTGCCATGGTGCAGCACAGCAGCATTTTCCACCAGAGAATCATAGAATGGTTTGGGTTGGTAGGGACCTTAAAGATCACATACCTCCAATCCCCCTAACCTGGGCAAGGACACCTTCCACTAGACCAGGTTGCTCAAAAGCCCTGTCCAACCTGGCCTTGAACACCTCCAGGGATGGGGCAGCCATAGCTTTTCTGTCAGGCTGGGACAGGGTCTCACCACCCTCACAGCAAAGAATTTCTTCCTGAGATCCCACCTAAATTTTCCCTCTTTCAGCTTAAAACCTTTCCCCTTGTCTGTTCCTCCACCCCCTGATCAAGAGTCCCCCTCCTGCTTTCCTGGAGCTTGTTTAGGGACTGGAAGGGCCTCTAAGGTCCCTCAATGCTGGCCATCAGAAGCTGCGCTCCCCCTGTCCCCTCCCTGCAGCACAGCATGTGGTGACCCTACCGCCCAGGCTGCCTCGGCCTCCCCCTCTTCCTGGGCCAGCTGGACCTCGTACTCAAGGCACTGGGGTGGCGTCTCCCCTCCCGGCGGGCTCCAGGTCACCTGGAGCTCTTCCGCTGCAGACACAGAGACCACCAGCTCCTTCGGGGGTGAGGGCTTTGCTGGTTGGGAATAAAAAATGAGAGGGTTAAGAGATGTGATCCAATGGCTCCTGAGGGAAAGGTGTCAGTTAACCACCACCAACCTCTGTCCCCTCTTCCCAGTTGAGGTGGTTTCTGCGTTCCTGTTACTCTCAGCTGTGACACTGCTGGAGTGGGGTGTCACTGAGGCCAGAGTGGGGTGTTTATTCTATCTTGACTCATGCGTTGGGCTAGGTCCCTGTTCTGTGCAGGGGTTTTGAGACCTGAAGGTGTGAGCATTGTGCCAGGCACATTCTACTGGCCCTCCCCGTGCTGCGAGGGCAGTCCTAGACTGGCTGCAAGACACCGCAACCTTGGCTGGACACTCTGCATCCTGGGAGAGGCTCTGGTTTATGTCAGATGTCCAAAGCCACACACAGAGAACACAGAAGCACTAACTGAATCCAGAAATCCCACTTATTAGCCCAGTGGCTCAACTGGAGGAATAGCTATTTATCACCCTGACATTTACACGTGGGTAAATGCATCAGTGTGGTAAGTGCCCATAATAAAGACCGAGTACATGCAGTGGGTTATACATTACGCTGTGCTTTGTTCCTTCTGAAGGGTATGAAATCCACCTTTGCTCTGGCAGATCCTATCACACCTTGCACTCCATTCTCCCCAGCCCTGAACTTGGTTTGACCAGCATAGCCCAAAGACCTTCCCTGTGTGTGTAAGGGCAGAGCAGTGGTGTCAGTTCCAGCAGCAGTAAATGAAGCAACTTCTGTGGCTAGAGCCATCTGCCTGCCATCTGCCCAGCAGACTGTTGATGTCCCAGGTTTTCCAGCTGCCAAATGGTAGGTACTTGAAGGTATCCACTGACCCCCTTAAAATGGGCCCTGAGTGGGTTTGCTCACCTGCAAGCACTGCTGGAAACAAAAGTTCTCTGTGGCACATGCCACAGCCCCTTCTCCAGGCACAAATCCACCCAGCCCCATTAAAGCCACATATCTGCAAGACCACACAGGATTTTTGAGCCCCCTGCCCCCTCATGTAAGATGTGAGCCTTGGGTGTGTAATGACCACACAGGTCCCCAGAGCCCTCTGCTTTCCTGCCAGCCTTACCTAGGTTGTGGAGGCGAAGGGTGACATACAGTGGCCGCAGCAGAGTGGCTGCCACAGAGCCATTGACACAAATACTCAGATCCTTATATTCTGCCTGGCTCAGATTTTGCAATATGCAGCCAGTGTTTATACCCTGATCCTGAATATAGTCATCGCACTGCACAGTGTGGTCCAGCCCCTCGTACCTAGCAGAAAGCAGAAAAATAAAAAAAAAAACAGAGCAATGGTAGTTACTACTTGGGTAAGGCCTTTTTTTTTTAAGATTTGACCTAAGCCTCGAGTATCCCTTGTATCATTACCACCCTTACCCTTTTACAAGTGATCCAAACCACAGTGTTTTGCATTGGTCACCTGGAGTCCTGCTATGAGAAAAAACCAGTGAGGAGAAAAAACCAACACATATAGGTGGCTTCCCAGGCTAGTCTCTGGGCTGTCAGACAGCCTCTGCCCAAGTTAGTTCCTGGAGCACAAGAGGCCTCACAAGGTACCACTGTGTGAGGAGAGCCAGGGCAGGATCTGGCCCCTACTCACAGACACACCCATGGGGCACTTATGGCACCATCAGCCACAAACTGTGGAACTGCAGAAAGGCCCCCTCCCAAGCCAAAATGCAGTGGTTTGTGGCAGGTGACATGTAACATGAATGTAATGAGTGTTAATGAGCTGCTACTGTGATTGCGGGTAGGCACCATGCATCTACATGGGCACATAATGGAAACGCAGGTGTGGAAGTGAGGAAGGTGTTTGTTGATTATTAGCAGATGTGCAGCCAAAAACCTGTCCTCTTGAACTGCCTCCTGTTTTGGGGGGCCACTCCCTGAAGTTTAGCCATTCCAGAGCTGTATATTTCCTATTGCAGAAATCCTAAAAGGTCTTTCATATCACCTTTTTAAGACTCCTGTTAGGTTCATGCCTCTATACTCTACACCTAGTGATAGCCTCCCTCACAGCACATTATGTTTTGGGGAAAAGCTTCATGGGGTAGTGCTATAAAAATTAACTCCCAGGGATCAAAGGATACCATGGCTGTGTTCCAACCTACTCTTGTCATACAACAGGACCCAGATCCAAATCACAGAATCATAGAATTGTGTAGGTTGGAAGGGACCTTTGAGATCATCTAGTCCAACCATCATCCTAGCTCTGATAAAAACCAACAACCCATCACTAAACCACATCACTGAGCAGTATGTAAACCTGTCTTTTAAATACCTCCAGGGACAGTGCCTCAGCAACTTCCCCGGGAAATCCAATGCTTAATAACCCTTTCAGTGTAAAAATTTTTGCTGATATCCAATCTGAACTTCTCCTGGTGCAACTTCAAGCCATTTCCTCTTGTCCTATTGCCTGTGACTTGGGAGAAGAGACTGACCCTCACCTCTCCACAACCTCCTTTCAGGTAGTTGTAGGGAGCAGTAAGGTCTTCCCTCAGCCTCCTCTTCTCCGGACTGAACAACCCCAGCTCCCTCGGCCTCTCCTCATGAGGCTTGCTCTCCATACCCCTCGTCAGCTTTGTTGCCCTTCTCTGGACCCACTCCAACACCTCAATGCCTTTCTTGTGGTAAGGGGCCCAAAACTGAACTCAGTACTCAAAATGGGGCCTCAGCAGTGCTGAGTACAGGCGGACCTATACTCACCTCCGAGTCCTACTTACCACGCTGTCCCTGATACAGGCCAGGATGCTGGCCACCTGGGCACACTGCTGGCTCATGTTCAACTGGCTGTCAACCAACACCCCCAGGTCCTTTTCTGCCAGGCAGCTCTCTAGCCATTCTTCCCCAAGCCTGGAGCGCTGCATGGGGTTGTTGGAGCGCTGCATGGGGTTGTTGTGACCTAAGTGCAGGACCTGGCACTTGGCCTTATTGAATCTCATCCCATTGGCCTTGTCCTATTGATCCAGCCTGTCCAGATCTCTCTGCAAAGCCTTTTTACGCTCAAGCAGGTTGATACTCCCACCTATCAAAGAATCATAGAATGGTTAGAGTTGGAAGGGACCTTAAAGATCATCAAGTTCCAACACTCCTGCCATGGGTAGGGACATCTCCCACTAGAGCAGGTTGCTCAAAGCCCCATCCAGCCTGGCCTTAAACACTTCCAGGGATAGCACATCCACAAATTCCCTGGGCAACCTTTTCCATTGCCTCACCATCCTCACAGTAAAAATCTTTCTGGTATTCTAAATCTCCCCTCTTCCAATTTAAAGCCGTTACCCTTGTCCTGTCACTACACTTCCTGACAAAGAGTCCCCCTCCAGTTCTCCTGTAGGCTCCCTTAAGATACTGGAAGGCTGCTATAAGGTCTCCCCAGAGCTTTCTCTTCTCCAGGCGAAACAAGTCCAGTTGCCTCAGCCTGTCTTCATAGGTGAGGTGCTCCATCCCTCTGATCATCTTCGTGGCCCTCTGCNTCCATGTCTCCAACAAAGATGTTAAATAGCACTGGTCCCAGTACCGACCCCTCAGGAATGCCACTTGTTACTGGCCACCACTTGGACATTGGGCCGTTGTCTACAACCCTTTGAGTGCAGCCATCCAGCCAGTTCCTTTTCCAGCGAGTGGTCCGTCCATCAAATCTATGACTTTCTAGTTTTGAGACCAGGATGTCATGCAGGACAGCATCACACGCTTTGCATAAATCCAGGTAGATGACGTCTGTTGCTCTGACCTTGTCCAGCAAGTCTCTAGCAGTATCATAATAGGCCACCAAATTTTTTCCTTGTTTTCCGTGTGCCTTAGCAGAGATTCCAGGAGGATCTACTCCATTATCTTGCCAGGCACACAGGTGAGACTAAACAGCCTGTAGTTCCCTGGGCCTTCCTTTTTTCCCTTTTTTGAATATTGGGGTTATATTCCCCCTTTTCCAGTCAGTGGGAACTTTGCCAGATTGCCACGATTTCTCAAATATGATGGAAAGTGGCTTAGCAACCTCATCCACCAGCTCCCTCAAGACCCATGGATGGATTTTGTCAGGTCCCATGGACTTATGCACCTTCAGGTTTCTTAGGTGGCCTCAAACCTGATCTTCTCCTGCTGTGGGCAGTTTTTCACCTAGTTTAGTGTCATCTGCAAACTTAGTGAGGGTGCACTCAGTCCCCTCATCCAGATCATTGATAAAGATGTTAAAGAGAACCGGCCCCAATACCAAGCCTGGGGGACACCACTTGTGACCGGCCACTAGATGGATTTAACTCCATTCACCACCACTCTTTGGGCCTGGCGGCCCTCCAGCCAATTTTTAACCCAGTGGAGAGTACTCCCATCCAAGCCATGAGCAGCCAGTTTCTCTAGGAGGCTACTGTGGGAGACTGTATCAAAGGCCTTGCTAAAGTCCACGTAAACAACATCCGCAGCGTTTCGCTCATCCACCAAGCAGGTCACTTTGACATAGAACGAGATCAGGTTTGTCAAGCAGGACCTGCCTCTCATGAGCCCATGCTGGCTGGGCCTGATCACCTGGGTGTCCTTCATGCGCTGCATAATGGCACTACGGATGATCTGTTCCATGACCTTCCCAGGTACTGAGGTCAGACTGACAGGCCCGTAGTTCCCCAGAGCATCCTTCTGACCCTTCTTGTGGGTGGGCATCACATTTGCAAGACAACAGTCGGATGGCACTTCCCTGGTTTGCCAGGACTGCTGGTAAATGATGGAAAGTGGCTCAGTGAGTACTTCTGCCAGCTCCCTCAGTACCCTTGGATGGATCCCATCTGGCCCCATAGACTTGTTTATATCCACGTGTTGGAGCAGGTCCCTCACCACCTCCCTTTGTGTTAAGGGGACTTCATTCTGCTTCCCACCCCTATCTGCCAGCTCAGGGGTCTCTGTACTCTGTGAACAGCCTACTCTACTACTAAAGACTGAGGCAAAGAAGGCATGAAGTACCTCAGCCTTCTCCGCATCCTTTTGTCACTATGTTACCTCCCAGATCCAACAGAAGATGGAGATTTTCCCGAGTCCTCCTCTTTGTTACTTTGTTATTTATAGAAATTCTTTTTATTGTTTTTAACATCCAAGGCCAGGTTAAGTTCTAGTTGGGCTTTGGCCTCTCTAATCTTTTCCCTATGTAGCCTTACAACACCTTTGTCATCTTCCTGAGTGGCCTGCCCTTTTTTTCCAAAGGTCAAAACCTCTTTTTTTTTCCCCTGAGTTGTGACAGTATTTCTTTGNCACCACAAGTCCTCCTCTGTTCACAAACAGCAGATCCAGCAGTGCTCCCTCCCTAGTTGGCTCCCTCACCAGCTGTGTCAGGAAGTTATCCCTGATGCACTCCAGGAACCTCCTAGACTGTTCTCTTTCAGCCATATTTTGTGCCCAGCTGATATGTGGTAGGTTGAAGTCTCCCACCAGGACAAGGGAAGTGACCTAGATACCTCTCTCTGGTTTTGCAACAGGTAGTTAAATAAAAGTGAGCTTATTGTTTGTGGGGTTTTTCTAGGAATAAATCATGAGTCTCCATGGTTTCTTTCAAGCAGAACTTTGGAGTTAGCCATGTGGTTTTAAATTAGTGTTTCTGTTTTGAAGATGATTTCCAAGAGCTACATGGGAAGCTGTTTTTAAAAAGTAGCTACAGTTCTCTACACATAGCCCAAAGGCATGAAACCCAATTATTTCCACCTAGTCCTTCTTACCACAGTATCAGAGGAACTGAAGCACAAACACGGCATTGCCTTTTTCCAAAAACACTAAGTCTCACTTTGTTTTTTTTGTGGAACAGAATCATCAGGCAGCTACTGGGAAACATGCATTATTACTTCCTTTTGGCAGCACAGTTCCTTATACGAGATGTGCTAAGGATAGGAAAATATACTTGAACAGTAGAACTGTTAGTTGCCAAGAAGCCCTGCTCTTTGTATAGGGTTCACTGAGCTCAGTAACCTCCTGCTGAATCCTACTCAATGGAGATACACGCTCTGTGATCAAGTGAAATGTGCAGTCAGAGTAATCCAGGTACGATCACCAAAGGGAAAGCACACGGCTTTGTGATGGCTGATGTGCAGAAGCAGACCATGAGAGTGGGAAAGAGAAAGGAGGAAGGGAGAAGGCACTCTATGTAAAAGGTCACCACAAGCCTGATTTTAAGGAAGAAAGCATGGATTTGGTATTTCCAAGGCACATGTTGTTCGGAGTGTTATTTCTGCTCATTCTAGGTGAATTGCGTAATAGCATTGCCAGCCATAAAAGCATATTTTCTGTGGCATTTTAGTACCCTGAGAGGTTTTCTTGGTTGCTGGCTGGATATTTTTCTGTTTTGCTGATACATACCAATAATATAGTCCATAATGTACACCGCAGGGAGCAAGGAGACCTGGTTGCCAAGTGCAATTGAGGTATTCCCAGTCATGATAGATGCAGTGGAAATTCTGAACCTCCGATTCCAGTTTTCCTGTCAAATGAGAAGGAAATAACTGCTATTTAGCAACATATCAGTGAGGCCCAGAAGAAATATTATTTTATGTCTTTGAACAATGTGCTGCAG
Organism: Nycticryphes semicollaris; assembly: GCA_013400055.1. Lineage (NCBI taxonomy): Eukaryota > Metazoa > Chordata > Aves > Charadriiformes > Rostratulidae > Nycticryphes > Nycticryphes semicollaris. The sequence continues at coordinate 434,869 of VXBJ01004369.1, read as the reverse complement.
CAGAAAGACAAAAAAGGAAAAGACTAGTCATTGTTATTAGATAGTTTTGGTGCCAAGTGCTATTTCCTATACAAGCCATTCCACTGTACTTAGAGCTGAAAGATGCACAACTGACCTTTTCATTCTGCAGTGGAGCTCATGCTGGGCAACCCTGCAGACCTGGGGTACGGGCAGAAGGAATGAGCCCCATGTATCCAGTAACCACAGCTACAGCCAGTGGAAGCAGAGATGCTCTGGTGTCCTACACCTCAGCAAGCCCTGCAATGGCTTATCCATCCAGCAACCCTCAGGCTAGCAGTGGTTCAAGCAACAGGTTCATGCAAAGTGCAAAACCGCAGCAGGTACGGAAGGCTGCTCCTAACCTGGCAATGGGACCTGAAAGGTAGCATAAATCCAGTCACTTTGCACCTCCACATCACTGGTACACGTTCCTTCGAGGAGTGTCTGGACCTTCACTTCAACAGTCCTGCTGAGGTCAAATCCAACTCTGAATTTTAGCCTCCTAGTAAAAATAACCTGGTTGAAAGACAGACTTTATAAGCACCTCTTTTGTCCCTAAGTGGGCTGCAGAATTAGCTACCATCCCTCCTGCTCTGGCTGCCAGTAGGTTCATTGGTGTGCTGTAATGTTTCTTTACATTGCTGTCCCACCCAGTGCTTCTCCAGCCCTCCTGTCCCCACCTGCTCTGCCCAGCCTCACTGGCTCCCAGTCCCTTCACCCCCACAGCACACCAGCAACCACAAGACAGATTCAAGGTATCCCCACCAGCCAAGAGCACCAGGGAGGCTCTAATGAGAATACTGCCATAAATCCAGAGAAAAGACACTTGTTCCTGATGTGATTATCTCAGAAACAGGAGGAATAATCAGTCTTTTTGATGGTTCCCATGGGAAGCACAACCTCTGCAAGGACAGAGTGGCAGCCAGGCAGCAGTGAGGGCTCACCACCACATGCGATTGGCCAGAGCCCTTTCTAGGACCTATTGAGCAATCCCCTCTGAAGGTTTTTATTTTTAGTTTTTTCCTCAGATTTATGACCCCTTACTTTATGCAAGGGAAAAATAAGTTGGCGAGAGTTACAACAAATGACAAGAGAGAAAAGGTGTTACTTTAGCCCAATCAGGATAGCATTAACATGCCATACAATGCTGCATGCTGCAGTGGGAACTTCAATGGCACAGTCCACAGTCAGGCTCTTTGTCAGCAGTCCCAGAGGGTAAGAGCCGTGTTGAGTTCATAGAATCATAGAATTGGTTTTGTTGGAAAAGACCTTTAAGATCATCAAGTCCAACCATCAACCTCATGCATGGGTTACAACTAACCCCTGTTCCTCAGCAGCATGTCAGCCCCCACCTCCAGGGATAGTGACTGCACAACTTCCCTGTGCAGCCTGTTCTAGTGCTGTTCCATGTGTTTCTAATAGATGTTGATGACTTCCTTCTGCTAATCTCCCATGGATTTTTTTCAGACTGTCTCTTTTTCATGACCTTATCTTGGCAAGGTATTAGAGGGGATATTTTTCTCACTTTTTAGATTGGCATTGTATAAGATACTTTTATTGCTTGTGATTTAGGGAATTCTGATCTGTTTTTTACAAACATTTTTTTCTTCCCTTTATACTTTTTAAATGCTTGTTAAAATGATCACAGAAGACTCCGCACATCTGCATGCTGATGTGTTGCTGGGAGTGTGACATACATCATGACTGATGGCAGGTCGAAGAGCCCCTTTCCATGCCCTTGCCATTGCAATACATAGCTGAGATGAGGTGGGAGGCACTGTGCTCTTCCCCCTCTGCTGGCTTCCCCAGCATGGCTGGGCCAAACCCCATAGGGGTGGTGGCTGAGCCTGGTAGCCTTGGCTTTGACGGATGACCAGTTCATGCAGGACATGCAGAAACCGTTCACAGCAGGCGGCTGGGCTCCACAGCACCACTAATCCGACATGACTACTCCTTCTCTCCCTTTCCCTGGTCTCTTGAGCTGGCAAGATCTCTAGCACTACTGCTTTAGGACTGTGAAAAAAGTCTCTTTTGACACCAGTCTGTATCTTGGGTTGTTGGGGGACATCCTCGGGGTATTCTTCATGTGTTCCTCTGTATGTTGCACCAACCAAACAAGCTACTGCTGGGTTTCTCCCTGCCCCACACCATTCACCTTCCTAACCTGCAGCACCTTCCATTTTCTAAGCTGTTCCAAAATAGGTTCCAACAACCCTTCCTGTACTGAAATATCTGCCATTGCCCTGCTACACATCAAGGAGAGAGTAATGACTATTTTATCACAGAACTGAGTTAGAGTCAACAATATACAAAGGACAAAAGTAAATGGTAATTGGAAACACCCTTCTCCACAAAGGGAATGTTAGAGCACTAGGATAATGAATGAAATATGATCTTCTATTTATTCAACACTTTCATTCTAAGGATCTGTTGATTTTGAGTTTCAGTTCAAGTACCGTAAAAACTTTCTGAGAAGTGCAGTGCCTTTTGCAATGAGAAACACTACCAGATATTATTGGTTTATTTTTGGCAGCAAGCACCACACTCTCTGACAGAAATAGCCCCTTGTCTAACTGCTGCTGCTGTTACATTTCAAAACACATTCCCATCTGGTAAAAGATTCATACCACTGGAATAGCCTGGCTTTTTCATGGAAAGCTGGGGCCATTTTAGTATCGCTCCTCCTTGAAAGGCAAACATAAAACCATTTGGAAACTAAAGGCGGAACAATAGCCTGGATTTAGGAGGATTAAACTGTGCTTTGTCTTACCTTCCAGTCTCTATCACCAGTGTTGCGGTATTCAAATCTGTATTTTACTGTGCATTCATTGAAGGTTTGTACGTTGGGTGGAGGTTTCCACTCTATATCGAGAGCACCTAAAAGTCCAGGATCCGTGATCTGGAGGTCTTGTGGAGGAGCAACTAAATTGAAAATAAAGCAGGGGGAAAAACAGAGTGTGGATGTAAAGAAAACAAACACACAAAAAAGTAATGAAATTTGATGAGATGACAGTTGCTGTACGTGGAGGAAAGCACTGCTGGTCCAGATCCAGCCCTGTCTCTTTCTCAACAGACTGTTGAGACTTCTCAACCCCTGGCCTGTTCTCAAAGACACACGCAAACTCTACTCCTGTCCTCCCTACAAAAGCTAGTTTTTTGCTGGTGCTCAGAGAACACCCTCAAAGACCATTGAAAAGGCACAAAGAATGCCACAGCTTTGACACTCTTTTTCAAGATGTTTTAAGCAAAATTACTGTCCTGGGATGACCTTTCAAGTCCTACTCATGATATTTACTGACTGTCAGGACAAGTCTCCTTGGAAATATTATGTTCAGCACCTCCACCAACATAGGATGACAGATCACAGCATGTTGTCAGGGAAATTTATGTTCCTTAACTATAACAGACACGAATCACCCATACTGTTTTAAATAATACTTTCAACTATATCATAGATTGATGAAAAAACAAGATTAAAAACATATAGAAGCAGAAAAGCAGAGAGTTAAAATCATTCTTATTGTGGACATCTAGCAACTATACAAAAACATGCTTTTACATTCCATCTGGATTTTATTAAGCTGTTAGGTGCTGATATATGTTAATATACCAGCATATATTATGGATGAATTCTGTACTAAGACAGCCTAAAAGGCTAGCTCTGTATGGAGCTGTTAGTCACATAACAAAAGGTGCTTGACTATTCAGTTTTATTAGTTCAAACAAATTCAATTATTGTAATATCTAAGGTAATTTTTCTCCACTGTATAGAGGTGATGTTATCCATTTGGGTATCTACATATTCACTGCATGATATACTTTTTTCACAGTGATTTGGAGCCCATCTCCTGCTGGTGGCAGTCCAGCATTGCCACCACTTCCCTGGTTGACTCAGGCCTCCAAGTCACTCGTTTCTCTGCCACCTTTTTCATGTCTTCGTCAGAATTTACACCATTTTTTCCTTTTATTTTTTTTAATAAATACATCATGAGAGCAGACCCTGAGAATATCTTTCAGTGGAAGACAGCGATATAAATCAAACTTTAATGTGCTTCTTGGAGAGGTCGCAGAGAACATCAGTGGAGGATTTATTTCTTCTAAGGAAACTCTCCCAAATGAAACACATTGCAGGCAGCAGTCTAGAGATCCCACTTTTCCCAGTGCATGAAGCTCCATGGGAGAGTTGTTGTTACATTAGATGGCAAAGTAGGATATCATGGCAATGTATTTCAGGAGGCGCCAAGCAAGGAACAATAGTCTTTAATAATTTGGAGAAAAATTAGATTTTATTTATTTTTCTGTGTAATAAATAAAGCACTCTCCTTCCCATCAGCTGTGAATCCCAAGAATGCAGGCTGAGTTCCAAGGGGGATGGTGGGTTTGTGCCAGCTCTGGTGGTAATGGGGCATGGCCCTGCCCAAGCAGTGTCCTGTATTCCACAGCGTCAGATTCCCACAGGAGGTGCGGGACGGATTTCCCAGCCTGGGAAGAGGAGGGGGAACAGGGCACAGGCAGCTCTGCCTGTGTAAGAAGTGCTCAAGCTGAGCTCGAGGCAAACATCCTATGAAGACAAGCTGAGAGAGTTGGAGTTTTTCAGCCTAGAAAAGAGAAGGCTCTGGAGAGACCTTAGAGGCCCTTCCAGTCCCTAAAGGGACTCCAGGAAAACTGAGAAGTGATAAGATGATAAAGAATGGTTTTAAACTGAAAGGGGAGATTTAGATTAGATGAGGAAAAGTTTTTCTTTATGAGGGTGGTGAGATGCTGGCCCAGGCTGCCCAGATATGCTGTGGCTGCCCCACCTGGGGAGGTGTTCAAGGCCAGGTTGGACAGGGCTTTGAGCAACCTGGTCTGGTGGGAGGTGTCTGTGCCCACAGCAGTGGGGTTAGAACAAGATGATTTCTAAGGGCCTTTCCAACCCAAACCGTTCTATGATTCTGTGACTCTATGATAAGGGGTGGGATCAGGGGGGAGATGAGGGCACCTCACCCACCTCTGGGTCTTCACAAACATGCAAGGGCTCTGAAAAGAGAGAAGCAGAGCAAGGGGACAGCAGGTCTGCAAGAACAGTGTTCAAAGAGCTGCAGCTGCTAAAAAAATGAATAAGTGGCTCATCCAGAACAGCCATTTATAGCTGCACCAAGAAGGGAGGAGAAGGCGAAGGGGTGTTCCTGCTACTGCCAGCCCAGGCTGAGCCTGATGGGCTGGCATGAGGGATGGCTTCCGCACCACCAGTCCTGGGGTCAAACCCTGCCATGGTGGCTAGCATGTGTGATTCCAGGAGGACGTCTGCTGGCATGGCTGAGAACTGGACTTTCCCATGCCTGGGAAGCTTTTCCTGAGAGGATGGTGCTGAACCTTGCAGGCAGAAGAACAAGGAAGAGAGAGATGCTAGGCTTTGTCATGGGCCTGGTGATAAGCTTTCAAGAGAGGATCAAAACCAGAATGCCTGACTGGGAATGATAATGCTCTGAAATGTGTTTCCATCCTGAGCTTGAACAAAACAATAATATGTTTTCAAACCAATTGCAACTGTAAACAGCAATTCTTGCAAAATAGATTTTGACTGGATTTCAGAAGGGATGGAAAAACTTCTTTTTTGGAATATGGCATACAATCTGGGATTTGGTTATTTTTTTAAATGTCAGCAGTGCCTCTTGCAGTTTCTTGTTTTGGACTGTATTACGTGACAAAGCAGTCTCCCTCACATCATTCACACAGAACACAGGACCATAATACTCTATTTCATTATCTACTCACCCCCTACATGTTTTTTGGGAAAAAAAAAAAAACAAACCATCAGCTCCTCTGCCTGATCTGTGTGGTGGTAAGTCAGGTGCCATGTGATGGCGACTTGGACACAGGTCTCCTCAACCACCTGTTCCTGGTGCCCTGCTCCCTCACTCTACCACCCTCACTCCATCACTGACATACCTCCTGCTCATTCCCACTGCCCTCCACCGCTGTGCTGTGACGGAGGTGGTGCAAGTGGCACCAGGTTTTGCAATTTTCTGTCTGTTTGGCCAGTGAAAAAATGGCAGCCTGCCAGATGTCTCCTATGTCTTCTGCGTGTCTCTGTGCCAGTCAGTGAGTTGCCAGCAGCTCCTGTGTTTTGTGAAGCCTGTTCCAAGGGCAATGCTGCTTTGCATGGTGCAGCAGTAGTGTATTTGCTGGCTGGCAGGACAAGGGAGGTCTCGGTGACCACATTGTCACCTGCCTACTATGCCCTGGCTGCAGCAGGGAGGCCAGACCTGGTCTCCATCCCACTGAAGAAAGAGAGGTTTCGGGTACAAAGTTCCAGCTACCAGCGGTTGAAATGGCTGGGGTGCAGTAAAGAGGTGCTCAAGAGGTTGAAGCAAAGGGAGGCATTGCTATAGACAATAGCTTGCAGAGCAGTATTTTTTTTTAAAAAAAAGTATTATTCTCCAGTTATGAATAAGCCTTACTTATATCTCGCACAGTCTGTCTGGCTGGGACCATGCTCAGGAGTATTTATATATCCAATTGATATTTATATTTGATAACTATATCAAACAGTATTCACTGCACGCCAAAGGCAGCTTCTGCTCCTTTTGAAATTATTCAGAAATATAGCCACCAAACACATGATATATTAACATAATTGAATACAGATTTATAAACCAGTAACTGTAACACTGTAACACATACACAAGAAAAGCTTTGGTTGAAGGATTAACTTCATAAAGGGCCCGAGTTAATGTGAGGCAACACGAACAGCACGTCAGGCTTTACCTGTGGTGTAGGAGGAGGAGGCCAGGCAGCCCCACACCAGTGCAGTGGAGAGAGTGCAGAGCCACCTGAAAGCCATTCTGAGGTTGTCGGTTCCCATGGAAGGTGTGTGGCCTCAGGGGAGCGGTCCTGTGGAATATGGGTGAGGAGGCTGGAGAAATAAAGGGGAGTAGAAAGGCTTCAGTGTATTGTTGGGGCCCTGGCATTCCCCCGGCAGGGTCAGCACAGACAAGAAGTGCTTTTTTAACTTGTTTACCAAGTCTGATTAATCATTTCCCAGAGGACTCTAATTTGCAACTTTTGGGGATGGCAACACATGGATGACTTTGGCTGCATTTGAAATAGTTTCTGGCTACCTCAGCACATTCTCATATGTCAGCCTGTGCTTCAGTCACCAAGCTATCTGCCCCACATCTTCTGTGGAAAGAATGATGCAGTGACTGACCCCACTGCCAGAGGAAGCACCTCAGATCAATGACATTTCCATTTAAAAAAAAAAAACAAACAAACAAAAAGAAAACCAACCCACCCCAGAATGTCTGAGCCCTGCCTTGTAAAATAAACAGGGTCATCTGCAACTGCCACAAGTGCTTTTGGCCTTTCTGTTTCAGCATTTGGTGACTAGACAGAAAAGAAAAAAATTGCAGAGAAAAAAAATTCCTAATTCACCTCCAGCACAAAAGAAATGGTAGGAATACTTGTGAGAAGTATTCTTGGCTGTCATGATTATTTTTGAAGGGGACAAATTTATCTTCCTGAGCAGGTCTGCTGGAGGGAAGATGGGGACTGAGAAGGAGAGAGGAGGAGAATTTGCAGGGGTGAGCTTCTCCTTTCTTCAGATTTCATGATGAAGGTGAGTGGGAATTGCTGTCTGCAGACACACTAGCCCAGCCTGCCTCCCTATGCCTGAAATCACATGGGTTACAGGTAAAAAGAATATATAAATATATTTTTAAATTAATTTTTACATATAGATACTGGTGTAGGTGTAGACTAGATAGATATTTGGGGGAGGGAGGGAAAAGAGAGATCACAGAGATTGGGGGAGAGAGGTATCTCGTATAGATTAGATATAGATATCAATCTTTCTGAAAGCTTGAGGCCACTGCCTCAAGCAATATGGCAACATCTTTGTGAACACACAGTGCATCACTCAGCTCCTTTCAGACAACAAACTTGCTTCACATGCAGCCTTTGCTAGAAAAGGTGGACTCCCAGGTCATGCTCTGGCATGACAGCTTCCTCCTCAGAACCACCTCTGCAGTGCACCAAAACTGGGAGTCTGCTGAACAGCAGAGCTTCACATCAGAGGCACCTTAGGAAAAATGAGGGTTAGGACCAACAAAAACCTCATCATTTGAAGATGGTGAGGCTCAGAGGAGTCAGAGGAGACAGGTTGCACTCAGGGTGGGGGTAGTTTAAATTAACCAGAAATTCTAACTAGCCACACATGACAGCAATTAAAAACAAACAACCATTTTAACAGCTAATCTTCAATTAAAATTAATACTGAATCCCCTCAAGTCCATCACATAAGTATAAGCAATCCTGGTAATTTTTCTGTTTCAGTGTGAAATGAGAATGTATGGAGAAGTTCCAGTCAGAAGAAATTACTGGAATTACTTCTTAACATATTGAACGTGACATAAAACTAGTGTCAGTTCAAACCTGGCTGTATGCATGAGGCTGTGCCTGAGAAAGTCTCGTAATTGAGCACAAGGGTGCAATGGTAAGGAGAGCCTGCTCACGGAGCTGGGAAAAGCAGCAGCTATTACTCACAGCTAGTGAGAAGCAGTGTTTAAGGACTGTGCACGAACTGTGCATAAGGAACCTTTCTCCATTTCCAGTACAGTTAATTTTAATGTATTCACGTGGTTTCATGGGGCAAGTAAAAATAAACAAAGACTTACACTGAAAGATTAAAAAACGATGAATGCTCTTACCTCTAAGTGCATGGGAGCCTATCTGCCTCTGGAGTGCTGAGCTCCTGATCAGCCTTGGGGCTGCTCTGCTCAAAACTCTGCATTACATAGAAATTTGGAGGTTTTTAAAGAGGCCTATCTGTTCTCTTCAGGGGTCAGATGCCACATTGCAACGTTATTGCACTTGCCACATGACGAGAGCCGTTCCTAAGCTAGCACCATTGCCAGGATTGACAAGGTGGTGGTGTTAATTGTTGTTGTAATTGTGCAGGTCAAAGGCTTGTTTGAAATGTTTAAATGACTCACTGGAACAAAAACCAAATGGCATAACTGCCGCAGGCTGTCTGCTGGAGGCTGCCCCAGCTGCTCGTGGTGGTGGTGCACAGCTGCCACTGGCACCCCGTGTCACTGTGGCTGGTGGTCCTCAGGGCCAGCCCCAGTTCCACCTCCCCTGGTGCTGCTGGCAGAGCCCACCCAGCTGCTCCTGCCTTTCAGGGCCCTGCAGGGAGTATCATCCCTCCCCTCACTCCTCTCCTCTGGGCTTGGCAAGTTACTGCAGCTGGGCAACATGACCTTTGTCTAAGCCTTGCCTGTCACCTTTTACTTCATCCCTCATTCCCTGAAGCACCATGTGAGCCCCAGCTTGCCCCCAGCCTGTGCAAGGAGTGGGTGCTTCAGCCACACCAGGTTTGCCCCAGATGACAGCTCTGGTACCAATTAAGTCTTGCTGGGAAAACATCTCCTGACTCCTGTTGCTGTGCTAAAGGATCATATGGAATCGAGGCACAAGTGGGTCATCTCCAAGTTGTCTTGAGTGAGTCAAGGGAAGTTGGTTGCAGCAACTCCCCTCCAGGAGGGACAATAGAGGATATTTCAGAAAGAGTGGAGTTGTGGTGTGCATGCCCCAACAAGCATTGGGCTGTGACTAGGGCTGGATCTTCCCATGGCCAAATTTAGGCATACTGAGAAACAGTTCAGACATACCAAGAACATGACAAACAGCACCAAAAATGAAAGGAGTGCTTCTCATTAGGAAGAAAACTGCCCTCCAAGCACCTGTAGAAGACTTGCAGTATCACTGTTTGAATTGATGTCCGAACAAAGATGGTATTGTTTCCCAGCTGGAGTCAATAGGAATGTTGTGGAGCAGCGAAGGTGGGATCAGGCCCCTTTCTCCCTGCCAGCTGTCCCCTCCATCTCCCTGTGAGCACACAGGTAGACCTGGAAGCAAGCAGCGCAGTGTTGCTGGCAAAGCTGCGAGGGGGCACCGCCACTTCTCAGGTGTGATGCCATCCCTATCACATCACTGATATTTGGTTTTGGCTCCAATCAGATGCTGTGAAGTTGGGATTTGCCTGTGGTTGGAGACCACTGACCAGGTGAACAGCCCCTTGCCTTTCATCTTTCCAAAGGAAAAAGCAGCAGAAATGGGTAATACAAACCCTGTTGCCTTGAGCACCTCTGAATTTTGGGGATGAGGGGGTTATGGGTGAGTTCCCCCTTCACTACAATTGCACAGTGCTGGCTTGTTCCTCCTTACTTTCTGCAAAGGATGGGGAAAAAAGTCCCTTGCTGCTGGTAAATGTATGGCTCTGCTTTCAGAGTTATGCAAGATTAGCATTTAACATTCATGTATTTTCATTGTGTAAGCTACTTAAGCAGAAAAGGTCACACTGGACAAATCATTTGAAACAGATGAGAAACACTGCCCAGTAGGATGAATGCCAGTTCCCGAGTGCTAGAACTGGGTCAGTTCTTGAGAAAATTAGGCTGGAAAAAAAAACATGGTTGGGATTTAGAACAATCAGGCTCCAGGATGTTGCCAGCACCTCTGGATCTCCTTGGGGGTGCGAGGACCAGTGCCCCCTCCTGCCCAGGCTGGGAGAACCTGTGGTGTTCCGGGCACTCCATGGCTCACACTGTGGCTTGTACTGACCTTGCCTGCCCTCTCAAGCTATGGGGAACACAGAGCAAGCCCCTGCCCATGCTGCACCACAGCCTTGCTGTCCTGAGCTCGGGAGGGACAGGCAGATGATTCATATCTGAATAACTATCCTACACATGGGGTTAAATTGCAAAAAAACTCCTACATAAGGTGATGACAAGTTCCTGGAAGAAGGGGGTAATAAAAGCTCTACTTGGAAGCACCACTGACTCATCTGGTTTGCTCACAAATGAGGTTTTTTGGGATTTGTCAGCCAGGTGAGTGACTCCTGGAGTCACTGTGCGCACACAAACATCCTGCAGGAGCTTTTTCCTCCTCCAGCAACATGGGCAGGTCCCGGAGCCTCACAGCTGCTCTACAGGGGCAAGATTAATACAAGAGCTAACATCAAAGGAAGGCAAATTTGTAAAGGTGACTCCAGGCTGAATAAGAGGAGGGAGAGGGAGAGGGAGAGGGAGAGGGAGAGGGAGAGGGAGAGGAGCCCCTGGGCTAGGTCCTTGGTCTCTGACAGATATGCTGGGCAGGTCCACAAAGAAACTAAAAGGCACTTCTGTAAAAATCAGCTTTTGTTTAAGGAAATAAAGGAAGAGCAGCATCGTTGCTGAAACATCCACTGCAAATGGCAAAGTGGTTGGCAAAGATCATTACTGGAGACAAATAAAAAAAAATGGACCAAATCTTAATTGTTTAAAATGTTTGATAAATTCATCCCAGTTGTGCTAAATTGGTTCTGTCATGCAATCTATTGCCTCCCTATATCAAAATATTGGGATCTGATGGTTCAGAATAAAAGCTTTCAATTTTGCAATTCTTCTCCATGTTTAGAAGTAGTTTCCTATTCAACAAAATAAAATTTAGAAAGCTTCAACTATGAACAGACCATTTGGTGTTGAACAGTATGTTTCACTGGATGCAAAGGGATGGTTTTGAAATTGCCAGTGGCATGAAAAATGAATTCCTTGTAAATGCCTCTTAACTGCCTCATGTTTCAGGGAAGCCAGTCTCTTTTATACAACTTGCTTTAAACAAGCTCTTTCTGAGGCACCAGAGTAAGAGACTCATCAATTCCAGAGATCTGTGGTCTCCAGTACAGCTTTATGAATTGCACCGAAAAGGGGGGAGTTGCCACAAAGAGACAAGGAGCAAGGAAGAGGAGCTCAGGCCAGTGGCAACGGACTGAGTGTTGCAAGAAAAATCTCTACTTTGCATTAGTAAATTAAACACTTAGGGTTCCATGGGATTTTAGGAAATGATGGAAAGAATCCAGACTCTCTAGCAATGCCCAGTGTCAATATTTATCCTTGTGGTGAGTGTAGACCTCAATTTTCCTTATTTCTTTGCTGATGGCTCCTGTTTGGGAACAATCCTGGCCTAGATGGTGGCTCAAAAAGGGACAATAACTATTTGAACATGCCTGTATCACATATGCCAACAAGATGGCTGCCGTGGAGCTGGCACCACTGAAAGATTTTCTTTCTGTAACCAATTCTGTTCTCAGAAAGGTCCATCCAGCTGAAAGCCAAATGCCATGCACTCCCTCTGCTTTTCAGCTTACTCCACTGCAGTTTCCCCGCTGCATAAGGACCCCCCTTTACTCATCCTGGGTCCTGTAATTGCCCATGAAACTGTGCATGTGCGGAGTATGTTCCCGTTGCCCACACACAGTCTTACTCAGACTGTCTTCCCAGTGCAGCTGGGCTTGGGCTGGGGAATTAGCAGAACCCATAAGAACATTTTCATTCCTATTGTGTTACAGTGGCAGCTTTTAATAAACAACTTGATGTCTAGGTTCTACCCTGGCACACCCAGTGCACATAAAATTTTTATAGAAAAAATACAAGGCAGACTGAGAAATTAGACAACCTGTGTAGCTGCATCTGGGAGCCAGCCTGCAGAGAAGATGGGCTCCAGGGCCTGAGGAGGCTGGGGAACGGCAAGCTGGAAGGGGATTAGGAGCACAGCCTGGCATGCCAGAGCCCAATTTCTGCCACAAAATGCACCAGGGTGTTACAAGAACTGAAATGAAGACACAAAGCTGGCAGAGGAACAGCTACTCATAAACGGACCACAAATGCATGCAGGCAGAAATGCAAAAGAAGCTAAAAATGATCTCCAGAGCAGTAGGCTCTGACACAGCTCCTGCCAGGAGCCAGGGGACAAAGCACCCCCCGAGGGGTGCACAGAGCTCTGCCATGTTGGCAGGTCTGGCTGGTCCCAGCACCACAAGCACTTGGTGCAACTGGGCTCTGAGGCTCTCCCAAGGGATGCAGGTTTACAGGGAAGACCTGCATATCCATGTTCCCTAGGAAGGTGCCATTTCCCCGTTCCTCCTCTTCCACCATGTCTGCAGGCTCAGACCTGTGCTGCCTACAGGCTCTGGGAACTGCTGGCCCTGTGTTGGGAAGCCCAGGGCTGCTCCAGAACTACTTTCTGCTCCTCATACTCATCAGAGTGAGCCATGAGCCTGTCTGAGGCACAGAACCTGGAAATGTCCAAAGATAAATTGTTCCCATCCATACTGTCCTGCAGGTCAGGCAGGAGCCAGCTGCAGCCTCTGGACTGTGACCTAAGTGATTGCTCATTAAGAGTTACAGAACATTCTCCATTTGCTTCCTCCCAGCAGACCCATCAGCTCCCACAGGTGGATACATGGGTTCCCCAGCCAGCCCAGAGAAAGATAGAAATCTTCCCACCATGTGGATTTATTTGAGCCTGGTTGCAAAAGTGAGTTTAGTCTGGCATGACCTTCGTGCAATCCTGAACCCCGCTCAGCTCAACTGCTGGAGGGTGCAGAGCAAGCTCCGAGGGCTGTTGAAAACCCGAGCCTGGTGCCTTTCTATGAGAGCAGCTTTATCACCAGAGTGACTTGATGGACAGCAGCCAGGCTTGCAATAGCTACTTCACTGTGAAATGCTTGGGGGGGGCAGGGGCAGGAATTCTCACCCTGCCATATCCTCGGGGCTCTCCTGCTGGGACAACTGAGCCCTGCCAGGGCCACTCTGCCTTTTGCCTGTGATGAATGCCCAGGTCTCAGTCCAGATTCCCTCAGCAGGATGCTGCTTGCAGACACCCCACCAGCATCCCCTTCCCCACTGATGCCTGCACTGGTGCTTGTGCTGACTGGTGCTTACCTGCCTTATGCTGACTATTTTCCCCAGCAGTGTTTGCCCAACAAATTCTGCCTGTGGGCTTTAATTTTCCTAATCTAACACACCAGGTTTTACAGGACAGTGGCAAGTACTTTCAAACTAGCTTTCAGGTTGCTCCAGATTTAAATTGACAAATGAAAAAGTGGTCTAGAGAGTTGTCCTGAAAGCAGAAACATTTCACACAAAGTGCTCTCATGGTAACTAGGAAAATAAGCCTGGCAGCAGCACAGCACGCTGCAGATCAGCTCAGAGAGCACAGGCTGGGAAGGAGATGCAATGGGCAAAGCAGCATCCCTGGTGTGCAGGGTCCCACTGCCTCTGCCAGCACCAGCCGCTGCAGCAACAGGAGCACATGCTCCATCTCTGCTTTCAGATCACCCTAAAATATGAATAACCTTATGGCTTTTGCCTCTCTGCACCATTTTTTAAACCTGAATTTTCTTCTGCAAACCTCTGAAGCTTTGGGACAACCAAAATAACTTTCCCTTTCCTTCTCCTTTAAACTCCATCCAACCTCTTGTACTGGAGATTTTGCGGAGATGTTGGCATGGGTCCTTCTGGCGCGATTGCTGTGCAGTGGGAGTAGTTAAGTCTTGGAGACAGATACTCTACACATCTGAATGCCCTAACCTGGGGTGCCAGGAAATCTGGCAATTCCCAACCACTTCATTATTGCCTCCTACCTTGTCTCCAGTGGGGATGCAGCTGTGCAGCACTGTCAATGCCTGGGTAGGGCAGGATCAGCCAGGGGCCGAGCACTCATCCTGCAGTCACTGCTGAGTCCCTGCGCCTGGTGGGCAACTACATCCCACAAGGACATCCTACTGGGACATCCCTCAAGGACATCCTGCTGGGCTGAGCAGCCCTAGGAGGCTGGCTGGGAATAGTGGTCCTTCCCCAATTTGCTGTCAGAGCCTGATCTTGCCTTTGCTGCCAGGAGCAGGATCTTGCAGGAAGATCCAAAGGGAAAAGCACGGGTCAGTGCCTGAGCACGGCAGTTTGCAAAGGCAAACACAGGAGAAAGGACAAGGTCCAGATCATTATCATAGACTGAGCTGCAACCTCGAGGAACATAAAATAGCAGGTGGTTTTGGAACTCAGGGTGCCTTTGGAGGGGATGGCAGTGCTGGCCTCCTCTCCTGTGCCTTCTATGTCCCATACAGTGACCAGGGATCATCACTGCAAGCAGCAGCCCAAGACTTTGTGTTTCATGTAAACATCTTATAAAAAAAAAGACACCCCAAAATGCTGAATGGGTTGGTCCTTTTCAAATACAAATCCCTTAACACCTCCCCCAAGAGAGCAAGCCTTAACCCAGAATTATTGTTTGGCCAGGAACAGACAGCCCCTGAACAATGTCTGTTGACTCCTCTAATCAGCAAGTCAGTGCTGACTTAGGACAACCCTAAGTACTGTTAAATATATTAAAAGCTATTTAAATCTTCCCACAAAAGGGAAAATATGAGAAGACACTTAAATTAGCAAGTGGAAGAATTGTCCTTCTCACAGGAAGAATTTCAGAACACCCAGAAAGTGGCTTGCAAGGGATGGGACACACATTGTTTCAAGCAGCAGTGGTGTAAACACACACCCAAAAAACCATATAATCATGCCTGTCTGAAAATCTGCAATCCAGGCATCACCTTGACCTCTGAGCAGATGCAACCAAAGTTATTTCAAGAAAACAAACACCAGTAACACTAAAAAAAGTACGAAGCACAGGAAGACTCTTAAATTTATATAGAAATGCTGGTATACATAAATCTGCATTACACTTGAAAAGCTATGCTGAGTTTCAAGAACACAACAAAATAAAGATCATAATACAAAGCAGACAAATTCTCCAACCCCCATTTTAGCTAACTGCATCAGAGAGTGAGTCACTGAGATGTAGTGCTGCTGATCATGCAGCTAGAGCTTACCATAATGTGTCAGGATTTTCCTTTGAGCCAGGTGAAGTGGAAGATAAAAATATTTACTAGCTCTAAAAAAAGAGAACTGGAGCAGCAAAATGGAAGAAGTCGTCCAGCATATAGTCCTGTTTCTAGAGGGCAAGTTTCAAGCAGCTGCATCTGAACAGGCAATGTGAGAGCCGTTTGTGTATAGGATGCACATGAAGAAATAAGGAAGGGCGGACACATGCCGCTCCCTGCCCACAGCAGGCGTCTGGCTCCACATCCCCTCCCAGGCAGCGAAACTAGCACAGATGGGATGGAGTAAACAGCCCCACACCAGCCTTTGAGGGATTTTCCTGCCATGAGATGCATTGATCAGAAATCCCTGATTAATGTGTTTTGTGGAAATACAGTTTCCTGCTAACTTGTGAGAGGCTCCTGTCTGCCTGCCAGCCAGGGGACAGCAACAACGGCAGCAACGGCTCGCTGCAGCTCTGGGCTCCGAGCTCTGGGCTGGGGGCTCTCCTGTGAGTGGATGGGAAACCCCTGAAAATCCCGGCTGGCCTCGGAGGCTGCAGTTCTCCCAGCTCCTATCACCTTTGGCACAGTGACTGCTGCAGCTCTGCATGACCCGAACTAACGCTCAGCATCCCAGCTATGGGCAAGAAGTCTCCATGAGCAGTTGACAGTTGGACTGCTTCATTTGTGAGAAAAAGAAGAAAAAACACCCCAGATATATGAAATAAAAACACTTTAAGTTTTCATCCAAAGGCAAATTTTGGTCTTTGTTTCCCCTCTGTCCTACCAAGATGCACAAGACTCCTCATCAAGGAGTAGCTTCTCTCCATTGTTATTTCCCATGAAATATGTTTTGACCAAAGTCCTGATCAAGTAACTGTTGCTTTCAGACAGGAATGTGGCAGATGGAAAAAACTGTCCCAAGCAGTTACAGGCAGAAGTGACAATGGTCAGATGGAGAGATAGGACGCCATGTCCTGAGAGAAGATGCTAGCAGATCAGTGATAAATGACAGTGCTGAAGAAAAAACTGCTTTCCAGGTACAGGTGGCTGGTCTTTCCCAGCACTGACTGGGATCTCTTGGTTATCAGCCAGTGAAGTTAGGAAGTTAGATTTCACTAGTATAACTTGGCTTGTTGATGCTCTGATATAGGTTTTTTCTGCAACATGAAATTTGATTAGGTAAAAAGGATAGACCAGACCCTTTTACCAGTGCTGAAATCCCTCTACATGCCCAGGAGCATGCACACACACATCAGGTAACAGTGAGAAGAAAATAAAAGTAACCCAGGGGGGGGGGAGAGTTACAAGCTGCTTTGCAGCTCTGCTCTCTGGGCAGCATTACTGTGCACGACAAAGCCTTCCAGCAGCTGCTGCAGGACTGTAGGCTGCTGGGAGGGCAAGGACGGGATACACAGAACCTCTCAGCAGGGTGGTCTGGCTAATCCAGCTCAGCTGGGCTTGGAAAGGCAGAGCCCTGCTTGGAAACTCTCCCCTGCTGCCCTGGTAGTGGGGGAGACAGATTCTGGCCAGAAGTGTCCCTGTGATGTTGAGGACAGAAGTTTTTGCCAGGTAATTTATCAACAATTTATAACACTGACAAAGAAGCAGGTTGGAGTGACCAGACCTGAAGGTAACACCACTCAAAGCTCTACAAAAGCACAGCAGATTTCCAAAGCCACAGCTTTGGGTGACCTGTTCCCACACAAGCCTCCTCATGATCCTTTTTAATAAGAGCCGTGTTGGGTTTGCCCTTGGGAAAGCTCACAGAGCAGCATTTACCTTGGGGTAAAAATCTAAGGAAATACCTTTGACATAGATCAACAATGCTTGATTCACCATGGATAAACGGGTGCTAAATTGCCAAAAAACTGATGTCATGGGAATGTGCAGCTAGCAGCCCAGTGAAAAGATGAACCCAGGCACTACTAAAGAGCTATATAAAGCAGTGATTTCCTGTTTCAGTCCTTGCTGAGACACCACTGCAAAGACCTATAAGCAAACACCCACCTGGGTTCCCACTCAGCAACTGCTGAGTGTGCAGAGTTTA
This sequence comes from Nycticryphes semicollaris, assembly GCA_013400055.1. Lineage (NCBI taxonomy): Eukaryota > Metazoa > Chordata > Aves > Charadriiformes > Rostratulidae > Nycticryphes > Nycticryphes semicollaris. Next base: position 417,143 of record VXBJ01004369.1, on the reverse strand, counting down.
TAATGTCCAACAAGCTGCCTCTTCCAAGGACTTCAGCCATTGACAGTGAGGAATGTCTCAATGTCCATGAATAAAGGCTGGATGCATATTTGGGTCCTCGAGCACACAGTTGCCAGGTATTGGTGCCTGAGCTACCTGGTGTGTCATTTTGGGGTTACGGAGCTGCTGCAAGCCAGAGCTTTGGAGAGCCCCCCCCTGCCTCCAGCTCTCAGCAGGGGACGAGGGCATGGCACCTTGGCTATTCTCAGGGTTATTCTCACCCTGACAGGTTGTGCAGCACGTTCACAGTGTACCCTTGGTGAGGCAGATTATCACATTTGCTGTGATAAAGGTTATACCCACATGCAAAGTGAGGGAAAATATGGGAGAGTGTGGTTCTTAATCAAAACAATACAGTTCTCCTACTGCATTTCCCATGTTCAGGCACTGTTAGAGGCACCAAACCCCCTCCCCCCCCAAGAAAAAAAAACCCTGCTGTGAGAACTTAATAGCATATCACTTACTGGTAGGAAAGAAATAGCATTTGCCCGTTTCACCTTGAAGGCAGGGCTCAACTTGTCTAAAGACTGCTTGGGCATGTTGCACACCAAAATATTGGCTAACACCTAACACCTGAAGTCTAATGCTTGAGAAATACAGAATTCCTTGTGGATGCTTGCGGGTGTGTAGGAATAAGCCCAAAGATCATCATGCTGTTTCCTACTTATTCCCTTTTTGACTTTTACCGGTGTTATTCTCTGCAGTTGGGGCTTGCCCTACATTACTAAAAGCTGACTTCGTACATTTGAGTAATACTGCAAAGACATATAACAGGCAAAAAAATCAACAGGCTTTAAGAAATACAGTAGTAAATCCTTCGTCAACATGTGAATCAATTGACATGAGATGGATTTCAGATGGTGAAGGAAGATTTCTCTTTTAGTTACACTCTCCTAAACTCCTCATAAATTGACTGAGTAGTGAATTTACAATACACTTTTAATCCAAGTATAATCCTGAATCTCAAAGAGTTGCTGCCTTCTGGAACATCTCCCAGTCTTGCACCAGCTGCCTCTGCAGACAGTCCCTGGGAACATGCTGCAGGAAGGGACATACTGTCTTAGTCAAGCCATTCTTCCCACTAAGTCCCTCAAGAGATGAAGTCCTTTGATCCATGTGGTGGCTCAGACGCAACCATTATATGACATTGCTCATTATAAACCAAACTATATTTAAATAAATAAGGTTTGGAGAAAACCCACATATTGTCAGGAAGAGTATCAAAAGGAAAGGTCTCACAGATGTTCAACCATTGCAGTGGTTGGGCCTTCGCTCCTCCAGGAGATTGAATTGTACAGGCTGGGATTGCAGGGAGCAATGGGCAGAGGTTCAGTTTCAGACCTGGTGATGCCCACCCTGTCTGGGGCGGAGGGGCAGTTGTGGGAAAGCGAGCAGCACTGAGGATATTGGAACGGAGGGGCGTGTGCTGGAGGAGAGAGAGGGCTCCTCAGCACAGCAGAGAGGTTGCTCTGGAGGAAGAAAATAAGCCACAACTCACCAGGGAACCTGCTTATGTGCCAGCCCTCAGCATCTGTCCTGCATTAGCTCCCTGGTTTATAGTCTGCGAATATCAAGCATAAACCAAATTTTCCCATACTTTTTGGTTTTCTGTCTGTGAATATCTGGCACAGATACATCAGAAGTTAGAAATTCCTCCTCCCTGGGAATTACAGAATACAAGTTAGCCATTGTCTTCTTTCCGCTGTGGGGGAACAAAAAAGCAAGTAAATGTAATCACTTTTGACAGTCCAAATTCAGTGCCTTATTTTGGTTTGAAATTTGTCTCCTACACTGTTCAGAAAATTTCTGGCTCACAGTAATACTTTCTGTGGGTGCTTTGCATGACATCACAACACATGAACTTAACTCAGCAGCGTGGTGTGGGACAGTGCAAAAATGCCTTTGCATTCTTTTGGTCCATCAAAATCTTGGAGTGTCTCATGAATTAACCAGCAATAGAAATACATTTTGTATCAATCCAGCTGCTCATTTTGGAAATGTCAGAACAAATTTGCTTGTGGAGAACCATCCCAACGTCTGTTCTGCCAGCTGATGGGAACCCCTATGTGCTCCACACCCATTGTCACAAAAACAATCACTGGATTTGGCACAAACCATCTTCCACAGCTCTTTAAACCCTGCTGGTTGGCCAGCTCTTCCCACAGCACTGTCCTTAGGAGCCTGGGATCCTGCAAGCAGCAGCATAGTGTGGATCTTGCAGGGCAGGAGGATTCTCACAGCTGCAGCACAAGGTGCTCCCTGCCAGAGCACAGCCAAGGCTGGAAGGATCTCAGCCCTGGTCCAACCTTCTGTGCAGAAAAGGGTCCAACACACCAACAGTTGGGCAACTGGTTTAAAACTTAAGCAAGACACATTTTAGCCCTAGACTTTGTTGAGGGAAGGGTTATAGAGGAAGCAGGTTCAGAGCTCACCTGGTCTGGAAAGGGTTGAAGAGATGCTGAGGCTGGAGCTCTGCAGAGCTGATGGAGAATCAACACCCCTCACCCATACCAAGATGTGTGTGTTTTAACTGCACGTTGGTTCCACTTCCTTTGCTTGCTTTTCATGTTTATAAGCTTGGAAAGGTAATAGCTTCGGTGCCATCAGAGCATGACCTGCACTCAGAAGTGATCACAGGGAAATTCCAGTTGCAATAGTGTCGAACAGATGTGGGCCACCAGGAATTTAAAAATACCTGCATGTTTTTACCAATTTTGATGTTAGGAGTAACCTGTCAAATTAGACATTAATTTGTTGCTGCTTTTAAGACAACAATATGTTTAGGTTTAAAAAAAAAATCTATTTAGTAAAGTGAGATTTAACCTTCTGTGCATAAGAGAAGCAAGATTTAACCTCTTCTGTGCATAAGGCTTTATAAGTTTATGTAAAAGTCCAAGTGAGAAAAACCAGATGGGTGAGAGGTTTCTTTCTCCATCGGTACCTGCAGGAAGAGAAGTGATATCTGTGATATCTGCTGTGGTTTATAGATGCCTTCTAAACAACATTACAGCAACTCTGAGTTTGCTTTTACTTAAAACAGAGTTTCATGTTGTTTGTTAATACCTGAGAGGCCAAATAATCCAACTAAATGAACAGAAATCCCATGGGGACATGCAAATCCTGAAAGAATCAAGTACGTTTTCCTAAATACAACAAAGTTCGTCATTTCAATTTATACATCAAACAGAACTCTTAAGTTTGCAACGAAAGAACTTCAAACAAAATATTAATGCAAGTTACAGAAAAGCACAAATGTCACAGAGAGCCTGCACAATCCTAAGCCACTGGCAAAAGTTTAAAATTGTCAAAGGGAGTTTTGAAGTTCCCAAACACGCAAATAAGGTTCGATAATGGCATATACAGGCAGTACTACAATAGCTGATAAACAGACAAATAAGGAACATCTGACAGAAGGGCAAGAAAATGAGTAACAAACAATGCTGCATTCATTGGGGTGGTCTGAGAGTAATAATTCTATCTACTACCTCTCTCCTTTTGCAATCCTTCGCTTGCAGACAGGAGGAAGGAAACTGCTTGATAATTCCCCTGCTGTTTCACCAGAAACAACAGAATCATCATTTAACTGATATTCCCAAGAAATAGAAGTTTATGTTTCCTGAGCCAAAAAAGTCACAAAATTATCACAGTTGGCAGAAGTAGCTCAGTTTCATCATTGTGTGTCTTACCAGAGAAAAAAACAGAACAAACTCACCATTTCACAGAGGGGGGTGCAAGCAGGATACATCACCCGCTGATCTGTGCAGAACAGCTTCAACAGAAAAGTTATTTTTGACCAAATTCAATACTATTTACCCATTTCTAAATGCTATCATTGAAAGTTTTCAGAGATAATCCCCCTTACTTTTGCTTGAGTTTCTCATGGGCTAGAGAATACATGGACAGTTTGTCTTATCAAATATTGTTCAGAAATATTGAAAAATATTCAGAATATCTTCATCCACTTGGAAGCTTATGCCAGGACATGGAGTGTTTGTTGTTGCTTTATGTTTTGGTTTTTGGTTGGTGTTTTTTTTTGTGGTTTTTTTTTTGGTTTGTTGTTGTTGGTTTGGTGTTGTTTTTTTTTAAATTTTGTTTTGTTTTTTTCCCTTCTGATTATAGAGGAGAAAATTCTGGAAATCAAACGCAAATGACTGAACAGTGTCTCATCAGCTCACAAATTCATACCTATCTGGAATGCCATATTCTTATTAACATAAATTAACATTTACACTTAAGATATCAGTATTTCTCACTCAAGCTGCAAAAGGATTTAAAAAAAACCCCACTCACGTTGGAATAGAAAAATATCTGTAAATGCAGTAGCAGAAAAAGCACTGAAACTCTTAAAAAGGGTGGAGAGTAATGCAGACTGGTTTCACAGGGGATGAAAGTGGCAGCACAGCCATCTAATGAGAGAACTTACTGCCGGGGCCATCTCTGGTGCCAGGAAGAGAGTAAGGGAGATGGTCCTCAGGAAGGTTTGCACCTTAACTTCAAACTTCAGGGGAGCAGTGAGCCCCAGGAGCTCAGCGAGGAAAGCAATGCCCAATGGAAGTGGAATAGAAGGGCAGGAAGATGCAGAAAGTGGTGACCTCCTACCGTCCCCACAGCAGCTTTCTTAGCTATACACGAGGGTGGTGGGAACTAGAGAGTCCCACAGGTTCATTCTTAGATATGAACTTTCTCTTCTGCCTGGGGGTACCGCAGCAGAGGCAATTCTTCCTCATGGACACTGCAGCAGCAGCAGGTCTACCAGCAGAGGCCCTGCAGGACCAACCAACCCAGCACACATAGTTTGCCTTGGGTGAGTAATTTATCATTTATCCAACTTATGATTATTGACCTAGAGATCACATACACTGCATTTCTCTGTATATATGAAAAGTTGCACAAATTGTAGTAATGATTTATAATAAAGCCACAATTATAATACTCCAAAGATAGATATTTATTGAGTTGCTGAAAAATACAAGTATTTCAGTAAGTTTGTCATATTTAAATGTTAACTAAAAAAAAATCTACATTAATTCGATGTATAGTCTAGCTGTTCCACTTCCCCAATGAAAACCATATTTAGATGATACAAAGTCAAACCTCTGACAATCACCTGTGAATTACAGAAAAGTTACCATTTTCTAACTCTTCTTATATTGCCCTTACCTGTAGTTATGAGCTATTGTGCCAAGTTATGCATCATTCAATTCTGAAGGCATTAAAGCTGTAAAAACTAGATATTCCTATTGCAATCTACTCTTTGGCTATGTAATCAGAACATTTCCATGAGATGAGCATAAGATTTCCATTATTACTGAGGCCTAATTAAAACCACAAATAATTACACACACATTTTGCAAATAGGTTTAATCTGCAGAAGTCATTGCAACATTAAACTTCAAACTTTTTAAAAGATGTTCTTGGAAGTGTTCCAATAGCCATTTGAGTGATTTTTGTAGCCACTGATTAATGAGTGACTGATTAATGGGTTTCAACAAAGAACCAGAAACAGGAGAATTCTGTGAAACTAGGATGAGGAATTGAATTTATTTTTTTAAACTCTCATAGAGTTTGCACAAACTAAGAGTATCAGAAGAGCCTAGGGCGCTGTAGTTACAGCCAACCCTGGGCACGGGCCTGTCCAGGAGAGGAGAGGGGAGAGGCTTCAGTGGTACCAGTGAACCTGAACCAGGCGGACCAGCAGCTGCAGATGGTGAGGTGGTGGGAGCAGGACCCTGCGGAAGTGGCAGGCGCAGAGCCAGCACCAAACAGTACATTGCAGGCATCTGACAGGCCATGGGGGTAGATAAGTTTTGAAGCTTGAACAGAAAACACCAAAATTCCACTGAGCAGCAGTTCATCAGCTCTAGTTAAGGACAGGGATGCTCCACAAGCTCAGGGAAAGGCCACAAAGACCCTGGACCAGCTCCTGCAGAGTTGCTGGCTAGAGTAAGTACCGCCATGAAGGTTGAGATAACGTGTTTGGTGCCACCAGTTATCAAAGCTGCTAGGACCAGCACAGCCAACAGCAGCAGCCCCCTCTCAAGGCAGGTGCCGTAAACCATCTGCATGTGCTTATTGCTGGAGCCTGCCAGTTACAAACTACTCATGACTCAGTGAAAAAAGTCCATGTCAGCCACGTTATCCACAGCTGATCATCTAAATCTCAAAACACTTGTTTGTGGCATCTTGATCAGATGGACCAAGCTCAAATAATAATAATGATAATAAACAAAATTACATTGCAAAGCTCCATGAACTTTACATTTCTCTCAATACATTTCAGGTGGGAGTTGCAGATTTTTTTTTGCATACAACATTCTCGTTACTCAGCAGTGCCATTCCCCACAAAGATGGCCAAGGACAGGCAGGGATCTGAGAGTCAGCCCAGAACAGAAACTCTCACTGGGGACCCGTAGGGCCCTTTCCTAAGAGGAAAGTTTTCTTTAGAGCTGGAAACTGAACAGAGTCACACAATTTTTCCACCACAAACCCTCTACTGTTTAGCTGCCTGTGCCAGGGGACAGTGTTCATTTTCGTTGTGACGCTCTTCCTCAGTTTCTGCTTTATAGTCCCAAATTGTGCTTCATCAGGAAACAAAACACCAGCTGGTATGCACAGGGACAGAATGCTAAGTCACACAGGGAAAAACCGCTCTCGAGAGAATCTTTTACTTTCAATATTCAGGTCTAATAACAAGATTGTCTAGATCTTCAAATAAATTGAAAGAAGTTAAGGTAAAATCAACTTTGTCATACGGAACTCTATTTTAATCTAAATTTGAATAACCTAAGTACAGCTCCCGAACCTGGCAGCTCTTTTTCCCCCTAACACTGGATCGAGCAATTAGCAACTGCAAACCCCACCAAAGGTGATGTGGGCTATTGCCAGATCTGAACCAGAGCAAGGATGGGAAGCAGATCACCTCTGTCAATATAAGATTAAACCTATTATCAGCAAGATTCAAAACCTCGTGTTTTTCCAAACATACACACTATACGACACTGAGTGGTTTTCATGGTGTGCAAGACAGCAAAGCATGTAAATGTACAAAGACCCTGCTACAACCAAAGGTGGCACCACTGATTGCCCTGCTGCTGAAAACAGAAGTCCTAACACATTTTGTACATAAAAACATCCTGTATCTCTGTAATAAAAGTTAACATTTCTTGTTTATCACTATAAAAGAACATATTTCCTGATACGTAGTGATGCAGGTCACTTATCTATCCAAATGACAACACAGACATTTGAAAGAACATACACCTACTACTCCTTATTTACTACAAATATATAAAAAGTGAAAGTGAAATCAAATTGAGTAACATGACTACATGAAAGTTATGATACAGTTTATATTTTGTACACAGAGTATGTACACCACTTTTTGGAAATGTGGGGTTTATCCATGCAAATTTAATACAAAAAATATTTACAAAAAAATAACAATAGGAACATTTTTCAAAAGGAAGATACATAATGAAAGTCCTGAAAAAAGACTTAATACAGTATTGTACAAGGAGACAACCTTCAAAACTGTGAAAGATGCACTTTACAAGAACATGTAATGCAAAAGGAATTAAAATGCACTAACAAGGATATTGCAAGTATATACACACAAGCATCTATTTTTAAGTGATCACTCTCCAGCTGTGCCTCAGAACTCATCCTGCCACGTCCCACACACATTCCCACATGGACTGTTTGGTTACGTTGGGTTTTCTGAGCTCTAGAGTCACAAGTTACAAAATAAAACAATGGGGTATCAACCGAATGAGAGTGGAAAAGCAATTGCATTTCCCTTGGCACGCACATTGTGGAATAATCAAACATTATTCCTGTTATTCCCAAGGAAACCCATCCAACAGTACCCCTGTGGTGTCTTTGCCTGATGTGTTCCCCAGGGGCTCCCGCAGCGGCATGGGGCCCAGTCCCTGCCAGGACAAATTTGGGCCCCAGGAAGCACAGTGACACACAAGTGCTGCAACCCTGGAAAGATTTCACTGGGTCATTCAAACTTCAAAATGAAACTAAAGCGTATCCCTGTAATTATTCCCAAATACTCTCCGTTTCACAATCTGCCTTCATGAAAGTATTGTGAAAAAAATGTCACATTTGCCTCATTTCACATAATTTTAAGAGTGAGGAAATCCTTGTTAGCGCCAAGGGTTCATTTTAAATGGATGACTTCATGTTGTAGCTCAGTTACAAAACTATCAAGAGAAATTCTGGTTTCACTGAAGTCATAGAATCACTTAGGTTGGAAGAGACCTTTAAGGCTATTAAGTCCAACCGTTAACCTAACACTGCCAAAATGGAAAGTTTCCCAAAACAATTAAATGTTATGTCAGTTTGAGCTATGCTTCTCCTTTAATATTTGGTAAGATATTAAAGTAGTCCTGGAAAAACATTTGGGTTTTGTGGTTTGTTTGTTGTGGGTTTTTTCAGTTGGGCTTTTTTTTTCTTAAGGTTAGGATTCTAAAATGTGTATAGAAAACAAAGTATCTTCTTTGAAAATGCAGCTGGCTGTAAAGCATTTAAACTAGAAATGAATGATTATGTCATTTTTATAATAACTTGTATTCCTTCCATAGAAATTAATCAGCTTATGGCAATTTTAAGGGAAAAAAAAAAGTCAAAACCAATGCAGGAACATCCAGAAACAAATAGTGCCTATAACCACAATTTGAAGGTATTACATTGTCAGAATTGTACTACGAAAAATACTTAAATAAATCAAAGCACCCTTTTATTACATATGAAACTCAAGAGTCAGAACTGCTTCTGTGCAGTGACAACTTCAAACTAAAATTCAGTTAATCACAAAACGTTCTCTATTTTAACAGCAAACATTTTCTTCACAGGAAGAGATTGATTTTTTTACTTTCATATTTACTTTATCAAAAAGATCTGTGCCATAAAATTCCCCGATTAAAAAAAAACGACAGCTGGCCTTTCCCTCCACGTGTAAATGAGTTATGGATATCCTAGCATGCTGCTATGGCAGAGGAGACAGTGTTCCTGGGGTGACTGGCTCCCTGAGGTGACATGCTGACCTGTACGAGCCACAGCGCAATCTTCCACCAGTGACGTTCTTGAGCTGCCAGCACCAGTTTCCTCCAGTCACCACAGCACTGCTGCCTCCTCAATACTGGTACTTGTACTCGCACATAAGTTACCACTTTCCTTAGTGTTTCTATTCAGTTTACAAACCGTATTTAAGAGAATCCTGCAGCAGGAGCATGAAGTGAGGAGATGTTCCCTTCAGAACTGTCCCCACACAGACCAGCCTCATGGTGAGAGCCCTGCAGATAGCAGCAGCCAGGGCTGGCACCAAGGGACAGACTCTGGGGAACAGAGGTGCCACATTCCCTGTTACTGTGACCCCTTGGGGAAGATCCAGAGGCTCAAGGGTTCCACTCCCTCAGCACAGAGCAGCTACAAAACACCTAGTTCTTTCTCTACTAAGTCTAAAGGTTTTTCATTGTGAAGTGGTTCAACATGAAATCAATCCTCTCCTTGGACAACCACACTTTGCCTTTCCTATTCCGGGTCTTAATGACTTTAAAATTATTTTTTAATTATTTGTTTTAATTAAAGTCACCTGTAAACAGGAAAGATATCCCCCGTGTTATATGTATTAGGGTGCTGTTTGGTTTATTTGCTTTTGGTTTTCAAGTCAAGGTCACTGTTTAATATGATGTATCTTTTAAAACACGCACATACATCAGATGTAGGGAGAAAAGAGAAACGTGATTTACCAATTCCAAAATCAACACTTAGCTGCAGGAAGTGCCAAAATCTGCTACAAGCTGCTTGCAGCTGAAGTGGGGTACGGTCTCTCCACAGCAGCAGGTGACAGGCTAACTGCATGAGACTCCCCCCGGTAGCTCCCCCGGGCAGGGAGCACCAGAAATAAGAACTGCTGGAACTCCCCTGTCCTCTTCTACACTGAGAACACACGTGGAAATTCAGCTTTAACGAATGCTGCCTTCTCATTTATTTGAATTTGGCTACACATTTATATCAAAATCCAACAAGACTGCCACTAAACGATATTTGAAATAGTTTTTACTGCAGTAGCTGCTGGTGGTCCTCGCCTGCAGTCCCACTGTGGTGACACACTGCCTCCCCACGGATGAAACCTGTGCTTCAAAGTGAGTAATTTCTAACATCTTACCATGGCATATGGAGCATCGGAAAATTTGTATAAAATAAATGAACCAGTGTAACACTTTACAGCTCCCTTTGACTTATCCGAGGATCACTACTTTTAGTCAAGAATTTGACACTAAAGCTTTGATAGTGTCAAACCAGTTTAGTCCATGTTTGCTGTTGCCTCCAGCTCAGGCGTGCCATTACTTAAAAAGGTGAATTCTTTACTGAAGTCAAAAGCAAAACTTGCACTTACTTCAGTGCAGCTAGGATTTTACCAGAAATCCTTATGATTAACATCAATAGTTATTGTTTCAAATTTGGAAGGCCCTCAGCTGCATGGCTAGCGGTGGTTTCTGCCTCCCTCCAGGTAAGCAGTACCGTGTAACAGATGTGAGGCATTTCTGACACATCACATGGGACCGCGCAACACTTTACAATCATTCTTTTAATGCTGCCACTTTAATATCTCACAATACCTGATCCATTATTGCTTAAACAAAAGATCATTCATATGTGACATACTGCGTCCAGTGCCAAAAAACCCGGAGGCCAGGAGCCCTGTTGTAGAGTCACTGCGTAACTGGCAGTTCATACTACATTATTGCAGCAACTCTGTAGAACATCCACAGTAAAAAGAGCAACCTAGTTAACTCTGACATTTATTAGGAAAACCTAGTGCAGTTTCCTAAAGCTTCAAATGTTGACTTTTTTTTCCATGCCCAAAGTGAAACCGAGTGACTACAACAGGAACACGCAGGCCTCTGTAACCATTCCACCCGCTGCAGTGAGTATTAAGCAATAACACTGCATTCTAAACAAACCTTATCTCAACTGTACTAAATGTTGGGAGCCGGGATTCTGGAATCACAGCAGTTCACCAATGCTCCTGAAGCAATTTCTTCACAAAAAGTAAAAAGGACAGAGGGAAGCAGCATGGAATCAACAACAATGTGAAGTCACTAGATCTATGAAAAATAACTAAGAAGATACTGGGAATCAAATGGAAAGGGAGAAAGGGGGTACAGTAGGCAAATTCTTGTACAGGGAAAACAGCAACAATTTCCACATTCTGCTTTAACATGAAAATTTAAAATTCCTTAGGATCTTTTTTGCTGTTGCTCTTCACGATGGGAACAACCAATTTTAGCAAGGCTTTAGATTATTACTATTTGGAAAAGCAGCTAAAGGAAGATGATAAAAAGATTCATCCAGGCACAGTGGACCTTTTCTCAGATTCCTCCTAAGGATACTTGAAGGTCTTAATCTTTGCAACGCTGAAAAGGAAGCCCCGGAAGAATCGTGATTATCCTTCCCCATTAGCATGAAGGCAGTAATAATATTTTCCAATGAATGGGAAAGCAAGACTGTTTCTAGCAAGTTTGTGGGGAAGAACTTCAGAATACTTAAATAAAAATTTTTTTAAAATGTTATTTTTGCAGTCTTCAAACTTCAGAGATACAGTTTAAAATGAATCATTAATTTTATATCGTGCTTTAAGCTACTTAGGAAATAAGCTAAGCTTAAAAACTGGTAAACAACTGGCATGCTACATCATGGGAGTTCCTAATCTTTACCCTATGAAATAACATTATCAATTTGGGTCTAGTTGGAAAAGTTACTCTAAGAATGACAAGGACAGATTTGTGTAGATCAGTTTAGGCCAGGTAACCGGCAGTGACCATTTCCAGTTGGCAACCCTGTGGATGACGTACTAAAATGGAACTTTGCTGCTGTTCTCGAACATCACAGCAAGGAATGAAAGACAGTGACTTCTTTGCAAATGGTTGTTCTTCAACTACAGCACACAACAAGCACTTTGCCTAATGTACTTACAGTAGTTTTTCATTTTAGTCTTAGTGTGACTTTTCAGATACTTCCTTTAATGAAAAATAGGGATTGAAATGGTTCAATTGAGTATTACATTAATGATTTAAAAAACAATTAGCAAGATTTCAAATACCATATTTCAAAGGTCAAAGCAATCCAGTTTTCTTAAACAAGTATTTATGTAACCTAAGATTCAAATCTAGGACCTTGCAAATAAAGTTTTACACTAGCTGTATTTTAAGAACACGCTATATAAATAATAGTGGGTTTTATAACTAACACACATGAACCAGCTTGTTTCAATGAAGTTAAATAATAATGTATATTAAAAAAAAAATCTCATCATCACAGAAGGTTATTTTTCTTCTCAACTATTGATTTTAAGGACTATGGTGAATGAAGTAAACAATACCTCTCCCTCATTCTTTTACGAATTATAGTACGTGGGGTCTTGATCAATTGGAAAGAACAGAATCAAAGTGTTCCATGCTTGGCAAACACATCCCTTGATCGAAATGAGCTTAGCCTGAACTAGAAAAATCTGTGACAGTCAGAATTTTTAATTTATTTCTTTTTTTTAAATTGACCTCCCTATTCATGAAGAACAAACTAATGTAAACAGATTTATTACTAAAATTATGAAACTATTGGCAACTTGTCTGGAGAAGAACTCAGCTGTGTACGGTTTCAGAGTGTTCTCAAAACACTGAGTACTTGCGCAGAAGCAAATATATAAACTCAGAAGCTTCAAAAAACCACCATAGTGGAAAGTTTTCACATTAATCCAGAAAAGTGTAATGTCTCAGCACAGTGACATCTGTACAAAGTGACCTGTGCGCTATGCCGCACCTGTGGAAATTATACAATAAATCCCATAAATGCTAAAAAGATAAACACTGATTTTTTTTAAACTAAATTATGCATATACCTGTTGTAAAAATGTTATGATCAGGAGCAATATTACACAAAATCCTGAAAGTCGCAGCGTAAACCTGAGATTCTGGCAGTTTTATCAAAATGTCCTAAATGACTGTATGCATCACTAGTCCTCACATCTCACTGTGTGTCTTTGTCCAAAAGAAAGTAGACAACTATTTTTTGTCCCACAATAAACCAAAAGTAATTAGGTATTATCAAATTAAATATCATAAATAAAAAGTATTTACAGTAATTTCTAATTATTAGACAACAAAATAAACAATGAGATTGTGCAACAAACTTAAAACACGGAACATCAAAAACGTGAAGTATTACTTAAATCTTCACATACTGATTTTACAAAAAACTATTAAAATTTTTAGAAATTTCCATTTCATCTATTTTAAACAAAGAAATTCCAAAAATGTTTAAGACTATTAAGAGTTATCAATTACACAGGCACTTCACATGTAAACAATCTACAGTACAACTGAGAAATAATATATTTGGCACCAACCTAGAAGGCTGGAAAAAACTCAATAAAATACGTCCTTTTCCCATTGTTGTGTGTACACTGTTGTGTGTAACCACCATACATTCAGACGAAATACTGGCAATGTTAGAAGTGTGTAGGTTACAATCCAGAGTGTACAAAAGAATGCAAACAATTTTTTGAGAGAGTGGAAGTGGATACAAGTGACCAGTTGCTTGTGTTTCTACCATCATACCATGGCTACATTTTTGTCTTACCTTTAAATCAAATGATTGACATGAAAGATTAAAGGGAAGAGGATGTGTGCTTTGTACTTTTAAAAAAAAAAAAAAACAAAAAAAAAAACAAAAAAACAAAACAATCAGCATTTTCAACATGAGAAAATAAATCCAGCATTTAACAGTAACACTGTGAGCTGTTTAATGGCAGCTTTTAACTTAACTGGAAAGAGAACCCGATGCTACCACAATCTCCTTGTGCATCCAATTCCAAAAGAAGAAAAGAATAATTGTGTTGTTTTAACTGTCAGCTGACTCTAAGGTTTTCAGGTACAACTCCAAAGTAAGGCTCTCTACAGCATCTGGACAGACAATAGTTTTGGATGGCTTGGCTGTTCCCATAGAGGAAGCTGAACCGCCTCAGAGCAACCCAACAGACAGATGGAATGGTACGTTCTCTGGCTTCCAAGAAGTCATGTCACATGGAGGAAAGCTGAGATACTTTCAAGGTTGGCAACTCAAGCAGAGCTTGAACTGTGAGGCCAACCTTCACCAGACCCCTTTCTTCCAGGATATGGTGAGGCAAGCAAAGTCTCTCCTGCAAAAGAAAGTGGTGTGTCTATCAAGTTTGTTTGCTCCCCCAGGGTGATAACATGTTCTCTCTGAAGTGACACATACATCACTACAGACACTTGCAGAGAAAATGGCTTTTGCCTTCAATTTCACACGTCATTCTACAGTAACAGGATGGTCAGAAACTAATTAGATCTAAGATCTGTTAAAAGTGTTAAAACTATGACAACGTCAGAAGATACATAAAAGAATGCTAATTTCATAGAGCCAAAGACTCTGTTTCTTTTCATAAGCAGTGCACAAACAGACTCAGTGGTGAACTACTCCCTACCTTACTCTTGTAGGTTTGTTACCCATTTTCCCCTTGGGAAAACTCAGAAGCGCTTATAGATTGAGTCTTCAGTAATGAGCCATTCCCCAAGAAAGGCACCTTTCCATTTCAAAACTCGGCACAAGCCAGACTGTTTCCCCAGCTGCTTGCTGGTGTTACCTGTATGGCATTTTGGTCACAACAACCCCGGGCAGCGCTACAGGCTTGGGGCAGAGTGGCTGGAAAGCTGCCTGACAGAAAAGGACCTGGGAGTGTTAGTGGACAGCCGGCTAAACATGAGCCAGCAGTGTGCCCAGGTGGCCAAGAAGGCCAACAGCATCCTGGCTTGTATCAGGAACAGTGTGGCCAGCAGGAGTAGGGAAGTCATCGTGCCTCTGTACTCAGCACTGGTGAGGCCTCACCTCGAGTACTGTGTTCAGTTCTGGGCCCCTCACTACAGGAAGGAGATTGAAGTGCTGGAGCGTGTCTAGAGGAGAGCCACCAAGCTGGTGAGGGGTCTGGAGAACAAGTCCTACGAGGAGAGGCTGAGGGAACTGGGCATGTTTAGTTTGGAGAAGAGGAGGCTGAGGGGAGACCTTATTGCCCNTTTGTGTTTTTTGTGTTTTTTTTTTTTTTTTTTTGGTTTTTTTTTTTTTTTTTTTTTCCATGTGGTTGGACTCGATCTCAAAGGTCCCTTCCAACCACTAAGATTCTGTGATTCTGTGAAATCTTGGCAGCTCTAACTTCTGACAGGCCTGTAGCTCTACACCAGATAGAAGCTGGGACAAAGCAGTAACCCGGGCTTCTAAATCCATGAACTAGTTTTCTTGTTACACTAAATAGGCTCGAGGGAGTTTTTTGTCTCTCGTAATATGCAGGAAATTATTTGCTCCTTTGGGTTTTTTAGCCCCATATACAGGAAGTAAGAGGATGAACATGGGCAACAGAAATTTGAGAAACGAGCTGCAACTATGGCCATGCTGAAAGGAGACAGCTGATCAGTTAGGCTACATATTTCTGTAATTGCAGGATTTTTCCTAGGCAGACACTGAAATTCATGCCTAAGTGAGTTGCTAAACTCAAGACTTTCAAATATTCAACACCATCCTTGTATTAGTTCTTTTGCTTAGTTTACTTTTACAGGGAGGTCAGTATTATTTTCACTATAAGGAACAGAGTAGAAACCCATGAAGTAGCTTCCTCAAATTCATGCCACAGACCAGAAATGGAACTTCTCAGATCTTCAAGTTCCCTGGTCAGTGTTACAATCACTATTGCCCCCCAAATTAAGCCCCCCAAAAACCCAACTTCAGTATTTGCTGACTTTTTCCTGTGATTATTATTAAAAGTCAATAAAGCAAATAGCATACCTGTGGAACACCCAATTTTTTACAAGCATCAAGAAAGTTTTCAACATTTCTTCGGCACTTTGCCATGCTGAGTTTAGGCTGTAAAGACAGGATGTTAGATCTTCGTCACATGTTCATGGACAACTGTGTATTTCTGATGCAAATTCAGCAACAATTGCTAAAACACAAAGCAAATTCTATGAAAACAGCTCTTAAATTACACTTGAGAGCCTTGTTTCATGTTTCTTGCAGAAAAAAAAATGAGGAATGCGGCCAATTAATATGGTAAACATTATTTGAGATATTTTAGTATTGAAATTCAACAGTTTGTTTTCATGTAAGATGCACAAGAAGTGAGATCAACGACTTACCACTGCTGGCGATGGTACATGAATGCTGGCAACAGAGCGGGGCCTTATGTGGTTGGCTAAATGGCAAAGGATGACTCCATCCATCAATGCTGCTCCGATGTCGTCTGGCAAAATGACTTTTAACCTTGATTCAAGATTCTATTAAAAAGACTAGAATTATGTTCTTTTCAACAGTAGGTAATTTTTAATTTCAAATCCAGCGTATCTTAAACCATTCAGTTTAAAAGGGCATTTTAATACTAGAGTGAATTAAATGGAGTCAATCATAATTTCCTGAGTACAAATATTCTTTTCTCTGTATAATTAACTTTACATTCTCTTTGCTTGGCTTTTTTTTTTTTTGATGACGCAGCTACATACATTGAGAAAGACATTTTAGCCTACAGCTACCATGACACATAGCTCACAAAGCCGGATGATAAACTCACTACTCATAACACAAAATGTAAGGACAGGAACGTTAGGCTGAATACCTCATGAGCCGTTAGTGTGCAGGATTTGTGTCTTGAAATCGTACAAAATTTTACTAGAAGAAGGATGGAAAAAAAGAGGGGAACACAACCACTTTGAGCACTGGTCTGTCACTCTTGCAGGTGACAGTTAAACAGCTGAGTAAAGGCTGGCCAAAGAGACCACACTTGTGCTGCAAAAGAGAGATGGGGAATGGGGAACATTTTATTCCCAGCCCAGAAACCAGCCTTGGCTGCTCAGGAAGTGAACCAGGCAGAAACAGCCTTCAGAGGTGCCAGCCTCAAATTAGTACTGCCCTGAAATCAGAGCTGCTACTGTTTAACTACAGCTGTGAAATATCTCATGATCAGAATATATAGAAAACAACCTGCTATACATCTGAAATTCAGATCCCATTCAGTATTTTATAACTTGTAGCACCTTTCTACGCTCAAAAACCACTTGGTCATTCAGAAGACTATAAGCATCTTTCAAAAACCACTTGGTCATTTAGAAGACTATAAGCATCATTCTTCAAATCTCAGGTCAAACAGCAGCAAATAGGCAGGTTTACTATCCCCCTAGGAAAACCTAAAAAAAAAAAAATTTCATTTTTCATTTCACTTCATTTTTTGGCTAAAAAGCCATTTAGTTTCTTAAAAGAAATACCACTACAGAGATGCCCTTGTAAAACTGTAGTGATTTGTAGGCCTTTATTTTAAAAGTTTAAATTATGGTACAGAGCAAACTAAATGCACTGCACCCATATAGTAAATAATGGTACATACATTGCGAAGCTGTCTTATTTGTTCCCTTTCTTCTCTTAAATGCTCCATTTTCCTCCTCATTGTAAATCCAGGATCCACCGCACCATAGTCCTGGCGAGATGTGCGGCTGAAAGCTATTAAATGTTAGTGAAGTCAGTTTTCAGAATTCAGATTAAAAACCATGCCACAACTAAAAATCTACCACCAGGGATAAAAATCTGAAAAAAAGCTGCAGAACTTTATGTATATATAAATTTTTAAGTATCCTGATGTAAAAGGTGCTGTCTGTGAAACTTATCTTTCAAGCATACACAGATCATCTTACTGAAGTGCAAATGGGTAGCTAGAAAATACAGAGACAGAATTTATTTCAGCAAATATCCATTTGCACTTTTCCTAACGTATCTTGCAATCTAGCTTTGAAAGTATTTTCATTGTATTTTACTTTTAACTCAGTATAACATCTTTATGGAGACTAAATAGAAGGTACAGAACTCCCTGGTAAAACTTACAATGAAATACTTAAAATATATATAAACACACACACATGCATGCAGTGTGCATATGCACGGACACCGTGATTGCTTACTAAAGAACTAATTGAAAAAATATGACATCTCTCTTCTAAAAGTTCAGACTTGTTCTTTAAAAAAGAGGTTTGTAAAATAATTAAATTCAATTTACTGTTCTTCATGGTCAGAAAGCTGTCACATGACAGTTCTATTACTTTGTAGAACACTGACAAATAAAAACTCTTCTGTAGCAGTGTCACTGTACCCTTAAATATTTTATTCCATGCTTCTGAGATTAAAAAAAAAAAAAACAAAAAGGAAGAAAATCAATGCTTGCACCTTCAGAACTTTCTATACTGTTTCTAATAGTTTGGATTTTAGCAAGAGATCTAACAATAAAAAGTAACAGAAATTGTATAGAAACTCTTGAAATCACTGCCCTGATTTAACATATTATGAGAGTATATAGTTTGTAGACAGAAAAATACAATTGCACATTACTGACAGTATCTATGGAACAATCTAAACCCACAAAGATTTTGGCCTGTAGCTAGGAAACAAGAGGCCATTCCCCTTCCTAGCACTGGGTGAAAGGGTGCTGCTGTTTCACCCTGCAAGCCAGCAGTGGCTCCGAGGGAACCCCTTGTGGCACAGAGGGAAGCTGGGCTGCAGAGTCCTGCCATGCCAGCTTGCTCCTATCCAGCCTGTGCCTTCCTGCAGCCAGGGACAGGGGTAACTCTGAAGCCTCCAAAGACCAGTGCATGCCACTGACCCAAGTACTGCCAGCCAGCCTAACGACCACTGCCACAGGAGTTCCATGCAATTGCTCCCAAATGGCTGAAGGGCCCTGAAGGAGCCACACATGTGACCTCAGCCAGACGCACCCTACCCTGAGGACTTGCAAGGCAGCAGCAAGGAGGTCAGGCTTTGCTACCATAAACACTGAGTGAAATTAAACTGAAGAGATGACATCACTCTTTCATACTGAATTTGCATGAAGAACGTTCCCTTAAAAACAGAGCAGAATGGTATTAACGGGAAAAAGGGTTGTACAGTGGTTTTTCCAAACTGTATTTTAGACTGTTGACATCCAGTGTTCATAGACACTTGCACACAAGAGAACACTGTATAAAAAAGAATACCATAAGTGCAAAGAACATAAATTGTATTATTTCTACCCAGATTTCAGAGGACTGAAAGACTGCTTTAGACAATACAACCTTCTTCTGAGGGATGGCAAAGCTGGAAGAGTCAGGGTGCATAGCAGCACTAACCCATAAACCTCCTGGCAAAGCTGGGCTCGCAGCATCCTTTCAGAGGACAAATTACAAAACCCTACTCCTGTTGAAGCCCTCCTGCCTCAGCCAGTAGGTCTCAAGAACAACTGCATGCTGGCTCCCTGCTTTTTGACAGCGACTAAACATGCACAAAGTAAGTCAGTGAGGAGAAAACATTAAGAGAAAAATAAGTAGCACTGTCCAGCTTGGGGAACTTTCCATTATTCCTTTGCCAAAGCAGGTGTCTCTGCCTTTCCCAGCTCCAGGCCTGTGATAAGCCCACCAAGCAGGTTGCTGTACCATGGTGTCTCTTCATATTCATCCCAATCCCTGCATGCGCTGTTCTTACCACCTGTTTCAGCCTGGGAAATAAACAGTGGATCTATCACGCTATGGTACAGAACAGCAGCTTACCTGACCTTGGTTTGAGACCAAATGGACCATGAGCGTTGCTGTCTGTCCTTTCATAATCCTGTTAAAGGAGATGAAGTAAATTTTCTTCCATTCATAAAAGAATTAACATTTGTTCCCATCAAGATAGAGTTTAAATTATTCTTGCCTAAGAAAGGTGAGTCCTGCTTCACTGTAACACACTTTTTGAAGGGGAGAGTATAAAATAAATGGAATGAAAATAACCTCACTACATGCAGATAATGTTATCTTATCGAGGAAGAAAAGCGGTACCAGATTAACTTTTTTAAACCATTTCAAACTACTGGAAACCATTCTGTGAGCAGAGTTTTAAGACATCTGCAAGCAAATGCAAATATGCCCCAAATCCTTAGATGCAAAATATTTCTTAAGATATATTTACTTTTGGTTATAAAGGTCAGGTTTTTCTCATTTCACCATCTAACAAGAGCCACACTCAGTAATTTGGTACATACAGAAGAGATCCTTATTTCAACTTGTCCCACTGCACTTGGAGGCGTTCTCACTGCTCACAGGTCCCTTGCTGCCAGGAGATGGCAGTGTCCCCAGGTCGTGGTGTGCTCTGCTGGGAGCTCAGTGGGTGGGGTGGCCCCGGGGGGACCCCAGGGACAGGAAGGGAGCTGTGGGGCTACACCACAACGGCCACAGCCAGAGTGGAAGGGATGGAACCTGCCAAGATGGGTCAGTACATTTGGGTTCCCTGTGGTATAGAGAATCCTAAACCACAAGTTTTACTTAAAGTTCTCTGGGTGGCTAGTGCATAGGACACGTACATAATACTGCATTTTATTTTGATATTTGATTTTTCTTTTATTAGCTATTATCATTAGGAAAGATAATAGACAGAAAGCAATGCAGCTTTCTACACACCACTCAAAAGGAGAAACCTAGGAGAGATGAGATAGCTACAAAGGTAAAACAAGTTGTAGCACCTGGCTCTAGTTTCTACCTATTTTTGAAATTTTTGATGAGGTAATATTTCCAACTGCAGTTTCAAAGGAAGTTAACAGCTTTATATCTGCATGGGAAACCTGGTGACAAGACAGACATATAGAGAAATGTTTGTTGAATGAAAAACAAGGCCACAAACTTGTACCTCAGACGACACAGGAGACTGTGGGGACACATTAGTATTATCACTGTCTTGCTAAAAAAAAAAAATAATCAGAGACATGAAATTATAAAAATGAAAATTATGATTTAACAAGAAACATGAAATTAGGAAATACACAATACATGAGTCATGCAACGTTTGTCAAGTACGTGACAAACGAGCAGCAAGTAAATTTGAGAACATGCAAGTCAAGTTCAATGACATTCAATTTTTGTTGAATATTATTGTTACATTATCTTTGCTTGACAGATGAATTAACTTACCTATACCAAAGCAAGTAAATGTCCTACTTTTCCCCACTACAGAATCTTGATTACTTTTTTCAAATAAGGGAGTAAAATACTTATTTCCATATGGTTTTGGAATGCAGAGTTTGTGTGGACTCTAGCTAACTTTCTCCTGTTCTGTGGTTCACAGGTGTTCATAAAACAGAAGTAAAACATTTTCTTAAATATTTTACATGATTACCACTCTCACCTCATCGTTTTCATTTCCACTTGAACTCTTTCTGGAAGACTTATACTGCAAAACACACAGAAGTATTACTTTAACATGGAAGCATGGCTTTCATTTGAACTAAATGGCTTGATACTACTCAGATGTTATTTATTACTGGTGAAGCTGCTGAGAAATAAACATGTTACAGAATCAAAGGAACAAAAAAGAAAGAATACAGAAAAGGAACATCTAGTTCCTAAGCTCGTCAAGGTATTTGTTATGTTGACGAGAGGATAAAAGCATTTTAAAACTAAGTATTTTTATGTGAATTCTGACTGCATATTGAGATTTACATGAGATATGAGGAAGAAATTCTTTCCTGTGAGAATGGCGAGACCCTGACCCAGGTTGCCCAGAGAACCTGTGACTGCCCCATCCCTGGAGGTGTTCAAGACCAGGCTGGACAGGGCTTTGAACAACCTGATGGAGTGGGAGGTGTCCCTGCCCAGGACAGGGGGTGGGACTGGATGGTCTACTCTGAAGCACTATCTGTTGGAAAAAACTATGCAACCCCGTGAAAATTGTTGTTCCAACGTGTTTTGTTATGTAACTAAGACTGCTTATAATACACGGTCAACCTCTTGAAGTGTAAAGAACTAAATAAAAGAAATCCATGTTCCCTTTACAGCTTCAAAGCCTGGTCACATCCTTTCATCTATTTTAAAACAGCTTTTTCCACAGTTGTCCAATTTATTTTGTACTGCCTTTGTCCCTTTCCCACCTCCAGATTGTTCTGGCAGTGTAGGAAAGCGAGCAATTAAAAGAAGTTTGGAAAAGAGGTATGTAAGAAAATAAGTGCATTTCATTGTCTGCAGAACAAGTGTAAAGTTAAAAAAAAACAAAAAACAAAAAACAAAACAACAAAACATACAGCTAGAATGATCTATCACTACAAAATTCCGCAGGGGTGGGGTGGATGGGTGAGGCCAACCCACCTTTGATATAACACATAACACAGGCTAAATTAAGAGACTAACTTTGGGACTGGAAGGATGGCTCTCCTTCAAAGAATTGACTTTCAGGGATATATATAAATATATACGTGTATATAATATACGTATTTTGGTTTTTTAGTTTCAGAATTTCTTAAAAAAGAAAAAACCTGACTTGCAAGTATGCTCTTTAATATATAAACATGATATAAATATATAAACCTGATATAAATATATAAACATGCAAACTTAGCTAGCTCTGGTACAGAAAGTTGCATGTATTAGCTATCTAACCAAGCACTGCTGGACTGTAAAACTGAACAGCTTTAGAGTAGTCAACAGCTTTTGAAGACACACCAGATGATGCTGACAACAATGGCGTGTGGCTTGAGAAATGAAACCTAGGACAAACCCAGATTTGGTACTACCCTACTGCCCTTCACCTGGGCATGTTAAACACACGGCTGAAAAAAGTGTCATCTCTTGGTTTCTGGGATGCTTTTGTTGATTTTGGGTTTTTTTGCTTGTTTGTTTTGAGGGGGGTGGATTCTGTTCTGGTTTTGGTTGGGTTTTTTTTTGTTTCTGTTTTTGGTTGATTTTGTGGGTTTTTTTAAACTATGGAAGGAGCACAGGTAGTTCTAAGATTCAATAGAGACCTATTACATATGTCTATGAGTGGAGATTTCTCTTCTTTGGTTTATTTCCTTTATGCTTGCAGTACAAGGGAACTACTTTAGCAGCTGAAAAGGCGAAACCTAATTTTCTATGCTCTGCAGACCTCCACTATGGACTTCTGTTTCTATAGGCCTTTGGCCAGTTCAGCATCATGTCTTTCCACCCAACATTAAACATACCAAAGCTAGAAAGCAGTAAATCTTTGCCATTATGGATACGCTAACAAGAATTTCAGCTTGGATGTATTCAGGATGAAAAACAACTGCAAACTATTCCAGGAAAAAAGCAAGAATTTTGTGTGATTGATAAAATTGTCTTCAATGGTAAGAGTAGTTTTACGTACTTAATGCAACAAAGATTTCAGTCCCCAGTGAGACTTCAGTGCAATGCCACATGAAAAGGAGTTCCAATTCTTACAGGCATTTTCCTACCCTTCTGCCGCCCAGTACAATTGCACGATAAAAATACATAATATGTAGAATAGAGATGCTCTATAAATACTTCTGGATGCTGATCCAAGCAAACTTCCCATGTACTAGAGGGGACATCACTAGAAATTTGGCATGTATTCTTAAGATATTAACATTTGGCAGTACAGATATGAGCTTTTTTGCCAAGAAAACACGAACACTGTATGAATTATATTTTCACTAGTTTCTCAGAACAGCAGTTACTTTCTTTTTCCCAGTTTGCCATAGAAGACAGACCGTTTCACTTGCTTACTGCCTTATTTTTGCAACTGAAACTCTGGGATACAGTATTTTTTGTTAACTGATACAGCCAATAGACTGTATTATTAATTTACCCTTATTTTTGCAACTGAAACTCTGGGATACAGTATTTTTTGTTAACTGATACAGCCAATAGACTGTATTATTAATTTACCCTTATTTTTGCAACTGAAACTCTGGGATACAGTATTTTTTGTTACTGATACAGCCAATAGACTGTATTATTAATTTACTTCTGAGACACATCTATAGCTGTATATCATGTGGTTTCAGATATCTGCTTCCATCACAGAGCTCAAAACTAAGATCTGTGTAAGTATTAAACACATCCTTTAAAGTTAGAAGGAATCACTAGTGCAGGTCTTCTGTATTGGTAGTACAAGTCACAGGACTGAATTCTGTGCAGAGCAAAATTTTTTTTGGGATGAAAGCTCTGGAAAGAAGGCAGGAGAACTCCAGTTAGGCTATAACTCCACATACTCTTCAGGAAAAAAAAAATAATAGCTTCTATAATCAAAAGAACATATCTTGAGGTGAGGTGTATGGCATGGTCTTTTTTTACTATAATTTAATTTCTTTGAAGTTCCCTAGCATTTCATAAACACATTTGATGGCAAAACACCTCAAAAAACTAATTTCATATGGGACAATATTTAATTTTAACTCAACCTAGCACTGGTCAGAATTCTGCTATTTCTGTACCATACCCCCAAACTGCTGTAACTTCGTACCTGTTTGCACTAAGCAGACACTGACATCTGGTGACCAATGGCACACACTGCATCAGAAAAATTTCCCCTCTAAAACGCAATCTAAACGCAGTGAGAACCAAAATGCAGAAATCACTCTTATAACCAGCTGCACAAAAAGGTAATGTATATTTTCCTACCAAAAAGAAAAATAATCATCATCCCTCAAAATGGATGGGGAAGGACCAATGACTCTATTAGTTTCTGGCTTTACCAGAAGACAACTGTAAACTACTGTCTTTTATTTAAAGGATAAACAAAGTATTTGGTAAATATTTTCCTACTGATTTTCCTGCACCCTCACATTATCCTAAATACAAACATATGTATTATTTAACTGAAAAGAGCCAAATTAAAAGTTACAGGTTACATGCAAAATCAGAAGCATGACAACCTCTGAGGCTTTCTTACCTTTATTCAGTTATAGTTTCTTTTACTCTCATTTAAAAAAAAAAAGTGTCACCCAACACCCCCCCATTACCTTGAAATATTCTTTTCTAATTTGTTTACTTCTCCTTCTTTCTTCATTCTGCCAAATCACTGGATGCGTTTCTGGCCAGTGCTGCTCATCCATCGGATCTTTCTGGTTTTCCAGTGGCGATAAGGTTCAGAAATATTTTTATGTAAAAGATCAACATGTCTCATGTGCACTAACACCTATTAGTATGAACTACAATTACAAATTCTTTGCCTCTCAATGTAGCTGTATGACACAGAAGTGTTATCAGTCTCAATGGCGATTCTGGTAGAAATCACTTATTTCCTTTCAAGTCCTAAAACATATTTCATAGTAATTCTTAAGAAAATAACACACTTTTTTGCTCTGAACCTAATTTTCACAGGTATGTTAGGGAGCCACCTAAGGCCACCATAACTAACTTCAAAACACCAGTGAGGAGTGCAGTTGGCCATTGGCATATCTAGAATCTGAACACTTATGGCACAGGAAAAGGACGACTACAAGACAATTTAAGGATTTGACTGCTGTTCCAATCTAAAAGATTATACACATAAAACAGCTAGAAATCTTTCTTTCAAACTACTGTATTATGTAATATATTCTGAAGAGACAACTAAAGTAATACTTTTTCTTTAAAAACAAAAATTAGTATGTGCAAAGATGTCTATTTTATCAAAAGTGAAAGCAGTCAATCTGAAGGGGCCATTTCATAATAAGGCTAACACTACATTTCCAACCATTTCTTCATATTAGAATATCAAGGCATTTAAAGCAATTGCAAATACCTGATGGATTAAAATCTAAAATATTAAAAGAAGTATTCTCTAGTTTCACTGCAATTTTATCATACCATGCAAGCTTCTCAGTGGGGTATGTGCAATGGAAGGCATAAAAAATTTGAAGCATTGAGAAATTAAGAAAAAAAAAGTATTACAGTGAGGCAATAAAATTTGTATGTAAAGAACCCATTAAAATAAAGTAAAACTTATATTTCATTACTTTCAAGATATTAAAGTTAGTACTAAATGCTCTTAAAAGGCCTCCATTACATACTTCAAGATAATTGCACTTGCATAAGTTCTTCAAATGTTTTATGTTTTCCACCACAATTACATACAAACAGTAACTGTGTGTGTAAGCAATGACAAGAATGTGTAAAAGTTTTCTGCCAGAAATACAAAACCAAAAACAAACCAAACGAAAAAAAAATCACCCAAATATGAAGCCACCAATTTAGATTGAGCATTTACCTGCCAGCTGTATGGGGACACTGAGGAACTCACTTCATCTGTTGAGACACTAAAAATTAAGATGAGGCATTATGACATTTACTGCATTTTTATACTTTAAAACCTTAAAAATGTGAACACTACTAAGAAGCAACTTCTCTGCAGCACTACTCTATTTTTTGGCTACCTGTTTAAGGATGTCACAATCAAGCTAAAAAGTATGTGCATGTGACTAAAACCTCAAATCAGATTTCACTCTCCTTTCCATATGCTGACAATAGATATTCCACACTACAGCACTTTATTCAGAGGAAGCCCTTTTACAGCATGTTGATCTTTAGAGATTACTAATTTTTGCTTCCCAAAGCAATCAGTGAAATATTTTGTTCAAAGGTGACAAAACATCTATTCTTAAACTTATGGAAGATTCCCATGTTTCATTTCACTGCAGGCTCTGTATATCAAGGTGGGAGCTTATACTGACAGGGATGGGAAGAACATTTTCAGATTTCTCTCTGAAATTCCATCTTTATCATCTTTCCAGCAAGCACCCCACCAGCACTAGGCACACTGGGTGTGGAGCTGTGAAGGACCCACAGCCTGACACGGGACACGAGGAAGACAACTCCATGAGCGGTTTCATGAATCCTAGAGGTTGCCTTTAGGAATTAGGGCCGCCAGGCACTTCCTGCCTGCTATTCTATTCCTTTCCTTCTTTCTGTTTGCCTTAAAGGTTAAGTTTAACCTTTCCTGGATCATAGCTGCACCCTGCCCCGAGAGCCTCCCAGAGAACAGACCCTGCACAGGAAGCAGCCAAGGATCCAAGGGCTGCAGGATGGGTCATGGAACCACAGACACATGCGTAACTGGCTCCTTAAAACCACAGATCCCAGTGAGAGAAGGTAGTCAAAATAGGATGTATCACACAAATATCTATACTGTGTCCCTTCTCCGTTGGAGTAAACACTTTCCTGATGTGTACCTGAACCATTACCACCCCCAGTGCTCTCCAGCAACACCAACAACAGTTGTGGTCTTCCTCTCCAAGATTCACAGCCAAACTGGACACAAGCAGATACAGGTCCTTATCAAGGTAAAGATTTTAGAAAACTTTGAGGTTGGCAAAAATTACAAAAGCCATCATTTGAATGGAGTTCTCATCAGGAGGCTGTCAGGAAGCTCTCCTTCTTTAGCTTAAAAATTAATGTAGATTATTTCTTAACCAAACATTAAAATCATTGATCTAGGATTCCTTAAGGGAGGGAGGACTGAAAGCTTGCTAATTTCTCTCTCACCCACATAGGCAGAAATGGGAAGCTGTGATTTCCTAGTTTCCTAGAGACAAGGCTGTGGATAATGTTGTTTGGTGTTGATTTGGGGTGGGTTTTAACTCAAAGAGCATGAGGGTAGAACTCCTGCAGAGAACAGGTTCCTCACTGACATATCCTCTGCAGGGTAAGTTCCTGTCAATGCTCTTTCAGCAGCTGTTCCGGGCTGCAGGGAGGGAAATGGGGATGCCCCAGCACAGCTTAGTGCCATCTGGTGTCACGTAGCACCATCACCTCAGGGAGGCATGACCTTCTGCATTGGAACTGGATGTCTCAAACAGCACTGAAGGCCTATCTTTAGGCACCAGCATTGCTGCCATAAATCAGACTCACAAATTAGCTTCTGG
The DNA here is from genome assembly GCA_013400055.1 of Nycticryphes semicollaris. Lineage (NCBI taxonomy): Eukaryota > Metazoa > Chordata > Aves > Charadriiformes > Rostratulidae > Nycticryphes > Nycticryphes semicollaris. The sequence goes on along the minus strand of VXBJ01004369.1, from coordinate 389,392 downwards.
ATGACTTCAACTTTTCTAAAGGCTCAAAAGAACGGGTTTTATGTTTTTTGTTACCTGAAAGAAACTCAAGCACAGATTATTTGTGTAGCTTCTACCACATCCTGAGCTAAAAACATTATGACCCAAGATGGCAGTAGCATCACAATATAAAAATTAATAAAATGCTGAAAGATGCAATATGTTTAAGTATATCAATACCATTTTTCAGATTCCATTGGGTGCTTTGGCCTGTTCCTTGTGCTTACTGAAACGGAATGATTAAGAAGCCTAGGAAAAAAAACAAAAACCACCACATATTTAGTGAACAGCTTTGTAGCTAAAACTTTTTCTCAGAATACATGTTACTTGCACTGTGTAACACTTCCTGGAAATAAAGAGTGTTGAACATTACGGTGACATTTTCCACAAAATTGGAATATGTATGTGTACACATATATGAAATCCAAGCTTCCTGCTTCCATTCAAATCAATGCTATTGTTTCCAGCTCTTGAAATATTTCAGGTTCTGAATTTTAAGGATGTAAAACCTGGTAACTCAAACTAAAATGAAGTCTCCTCTTACATTTCTCCCTAAATAGATCCTATTTCAGCTGAGCTCACACACAAATACAGGTACTGCCTTTGCTGCTGACTGAAAGCAGGAGAGAGAAGAGCAGACGCAACAATGCCTGGGCTGAGCACAGGGAGCGGGTCAGCAGGACAGGGCAGGACGCTGAAGGGCAAACGACATGCAGGGAAAAAGGAGAGACAGAAATTGGAAACACACAGGCTAATAACGCAATGAAAAGTCTAAGGCAGAAATGAACCAATGGAAATTCCATTTTTCTAAGTGGTAAAAGACTTGCATAGCGATTCAGAATTTTTTTGTCATCTGGAACAAACACACACCAGAACACATACACACACACGAAGATGATGTAAGCTACTGGTTCAAGTGTTAAAAAACCCAAAACAATTACTAACAGTCATGTTGGGGGGGGGGAAGCTATTAAGCTTAAGGAATTATCTTGTATAAACTCAAGGCAGGATCAAAAGGCAAATCCAAAAGCCCAACTGCCGGGTTACAGCCCCGGTCTACGTGAGTCACTAACATCACCAAACATCGCCAAAACCCGCTGCAAGAAAGAATGCGGGAACCCTGAACGAGCTCCCGCGCAAACAGGCGGCCGTGCAGGTCTCCAGCTGCAGCGAATGCCTGATCCTGACACTGGTACCCGAGGGAGCCAGAGACACCGCCCGTGTGCCCTGTGATCAAATAAACTACCTGCTCAGGCAGGTGGTCGAACTGCGGGAGGAGGCAGAAAGGCTAAGGAGCATCAGAGAATGCAGAAGTGAAATAGCTCGGCTGACATACTGCTCAGTGATGTGGTTTAGTGATGGGTTGTTGGTTTTCATCAGAGCTAGGATGATGGTTGGACTAGATGATCTCAAAGGTCCCTTCCAACCTACACAATTCTATGATTCTGTGATTTGGATCTGGGTCCTGTTGTATGACAAGAGTGGGTTGGAACACAGCCATGGTATCCTTTGATCCCTGTGAGTTACTCACTTAAGAGAAGAGGCCAACACTCACCTCTCTACAACCTCTTTTTGGGTAGCTGGAGAGGGCAATGAAGTCTCCCCTCAGACTCCTCCAAACTAAACACGCCCAGTTCCCTCAGCCTCTCCTCATGACTTGTTCTCTAGACCCCTCACAGCTTGATACCTCTCCTCCAGAAATGCTCCAGCACTTCCATGTCTTTCTTGTAGTGAGAGGCCCAAAACTAAACACAGTACTAGAAGTGAGGCCTCACCAGTGCAGAGTATAGAGGCACGATTACCTCCCTACTCCTGCTGGCCACATTATTCCTGATACAAGCCAGGATGCTCTTGACCTTCTTGGCCACCTGGTCATACTGCTGGCTCATGTTAAGCCAGCTGCCCACCAGCACCCCCAGGTCCTTTTCTGCTGGGCAGCTTCCCAGACACTCTTCCCCAAGCCTGTGGCATTGCCTGGGGTTGTTGTAACTGAAATGCAGGACCCAGCACTTGGCCTTATTGAACCTCATACAACTAGCCTTGGCCCATCAATCCAACCTGCCCAGATCCCTCTGTAGAGCCTTCCTACTCTCAAGCAGATCAACACTCCCACCTAGTTTGGTGTCATCTGCAAACTGACTGAGGGTGCACTCGATCCCCTCATCCAGTCCATCAAAAAAGATACTAAACAAGACTGGCCCCAAACCTGAGCCCTGAAGGACACCACTGGGGACTGCCCGCCAACAAGATTTCACCCCATTAAACACAACTCTCCGGGCACAGCAATCCAGACAGTTTTTTACCCAGTGAAAAGTACACTTGTCTATGCTGTGATTTGCCAGCTTCTCCAGAAGAATGCTGTGGGAGATGGTATCAGACCGTATCAAAGTCCAGGTAGAGAACGTCCACAGCCTTGCCCCCATCCAGAAGCCCCCCATCCCCAGAGCCAGGTGGGTCACATGGTCATGGAAAGAGATCAGGTTGGTTAAACAGGACCTCCCTTTCATAAACCCATGCTGGCTGGCCTGCATTTGCCATGAGAGCTCACTCAAGATGACCCTCCGTGATCTTTCCTGGATGAAAGCTGAAGTGCATCTACACAAACGCACACAGCACGGGCAACAAACAGGAGGAGCTAGAGGCCATTGTACAGCAGGAAAACTATGATATAGCCATCATCACAGAAACATGGTGGGTTGGCCCACATAACTGGAGTAGTGTGATCAGTGGCTATCAGCTTTTCAGAAGAAATAGTCAAGGAAGGGGAAGTGGTGGAGTGGCCCTCTCTGTGAGGGACAGATTTGAACGTCAGGAACTTAACAATGTGAATGACCTTGTTGAGAGTTTATGGGTAAGAATCAAAGGGAAGGCCAAGAAGGCAGACATCACGGTGGGTGTTTGTTACAGATCCCCCAGCCAGGATGTAGAGGTTGATGAGATATTCTATAGACAGCTCTCACCCTTGTTCTCGTGGGAGACTTCAACTTCCCAGGTATCTGCTGGAAATGCAACACAGCAGAGAGATCAGTCCCAGAGGTTCTTAGACTGTGTGGAAGACAGCTTCCTAACACAGCTGGTCAGAGAGCCAATCAGAGAAAGAGCCCTACTTGACCCGCTGCTTGTTAACAAAGAAGGTCAAGTGGAGGATGTAAAGGTTGGAGGTTGTCTTGGGCAGAGTGATCACGAAATCATGGAGTTTTCAATTCTTGGAGAAGTAAGGTGGAGAGCCAGTAGAACTGCCAACTTGGACTTCCGAAGGGCAGACTTTGGCCTGCTTAGGAACATGGTTGGGAGTGTCCCTTGGGAGACAGTCCTGAAGTGCATAGGTGCCCAGGAAGGCTTGTCACACTTCAAGGAGATACTCTCAAAAGCACAGGAGAAGGCCATCCCCAGGTTCCATAAAACAAGCTGACGGGAAGAAGACCAGCCTGGCTAAATATAGAGCTTTGGCTGGACCTCAGGAATAAAAGGAAAGTCTGTGACCTCTGGAAAAGGGGTTTGGTAACTTATGAGGGATACAAGACGTAGTGAAGCTATGCAGGGAGAAAATTAGAAGGGCCAAAGCTCAAGCAGAGCTAAAGACTAGGGAAAATGTCGTCCCACTGACGAATGAAGTGGGCACCTTAGTGGTGGAATCGGAAGCTACTAAGAAGGCAGAGCTACTGAATACCTTCTTTTCTTTGGTATTCACTGCTGAAACTGTTCCCCATGAATCCCAGACCTTGGAGACAAGGCAGAAGATCTGGAGAGACAAAGATTTTCCCTCTGCAGAGGAATACTGGTTTAGAGACCACCTGACCAAACTAGACATCCATAAGTCATAGAATCATAGAATGGTTAGAGTTGGAAGGGACCCTGAAGATCATCTTGTTCCAACCTCCTGACCTGGGAAGGGACACCTCCCACTAGACCAGTTCTGGGCTCCCCAGTTCAAGAGAGACAGGGAGAGAGTCAAGCGCAGGGCAACAAAGGAGATTAAGGGATTGGAGCATCTGCCTTATGAAGAAAGGCTGAGGGGGAAACCTTAATTAATTAGTAAGGGGAGACCTTATTAATGCTTATAAGTATCTGAAGGATGGGTTGAAGGAGGATGGCGCCGGACTCTTTTCAGTGGTTCCTGGTGACATGACAAGAGGCAATGGACACAAGCTGGAATGGGGGAAGTTCCATTCAAACATGAGGAAAAACTCCTTTAGGGTGAGGGTGACAGAGCACTGGAACAGGCTGCCCAGGGAGGCTGTGGAGTCCCCTTCTCTGAAGATTTTCAAGCCCCACCTGGATGCAGTCCTGAGTGATGTGCTCTGGGCAATCCTGCTTTAGCAGGGGAGTTGGACTGGATTATCTCTAGAGGTCCCTTCCAACTCTGACAATTCTGTGATTCCATGAAAAAAATCATATTCAGAGTATAGGTTATCAAACCATAATATAAACACACCACTTTAAAGTAATTAATTTTTAAAGAGAACTCCCATTTAAATTAGCCTTTTGTCTTCAACTGAAAGCAAGGAGATGATGCTAATGCTATTTTAAGGGTAGATATCTTCAAGTGCAAACAAGCAAGCACTACCTAGGATTTATAGGTGTATAGAACGACCAGAAATGTTTTACAGTGAGACAAAAAATTGATTGATTTTAAACTATCTTCGTACATGGCTCTGCTTTGTGCCCATCAGCTGTGCTCTGAGGGACCAAGAAAGCTTTAGGGAGTCCCTGCTCCCAGTAAGAACCCAGATGTAACTTGACACAAACTGAAACCCGCTCATTTGACACTAATGAAGATTATTTTATCTAAGCTACCCTACTTTCTTTTAACACTGAGCAGGAGTACCCAGAGTAAGATGCAGAGTTTTAGTTGATAGTGACAGTCTGAAATCACTGCATTAATCACCAACACGTCTAAGCCAAGTCTGCACAGCCCAGTGCAGGCTCCGTGTTAACTGTGTCTATCTGTAAATGCTTTCACCATGGCTGTGAAATGCAAAACAAGTTGTCACTGGTCACAACTAAATTGAAAATTGGTATCTTAAAAAAGTAAGTGACAAGGTATCTTAAATAAACAATAAACTAAAATACCTTACTTTTGCCAGAGGTTCCATACTTGAGATACCAGATGTTATAAAAAAAAAAAACAAAAAAAATTGAGAGAAAGCATGCCAATGGTACAGGAAATTATGCTTCCAGGTTCAAATTTAGATGTTCTTTGGAGAGTTGCCTAATTAAATATTTTCTTTAAACAATACTTCATCTAAAAGAACAATAAATGCATTATGATCTATTTTTGATTACAAAACATCTTAGGCTAACTTAGCCAATCCCTTTATTCTGCTTTTGCTCAAGAAATGGCCAAAAGTGCTTCTTTTGTCTGCATTTAAACTTTGGAAATCTGAAGCTCCACAAACACTTTATACCTTGATGCACGTCCTGCCGCCCTTGTCCTCTGGAAGAGTTTTTCACTGAATGAAGTTCTATAGCTTAATGGCCTTCGTCTGTGTTCACATTTCATGTACAGCAAAGCCAAAGAAGGAAGCAGGGCAGGTTGGTGGGAGAGGACAGGGAAGTCATTAGCAGAGCAAGCAAACAGAAAAGAGACTGCATAATATTTTAAAAACACACCACATCGAACAAACATAGAATTAAGAAATTATTTTGTGATACTCACTTCTGAGGATTCTGTTTACTCAGGTTGAACATATTTTCCACAAACACAGAAATACCTTCACTAAACTTCTAAAGATTTATTCTTGCCATAAACAGCAATAAGAAAGTGTGAATTTGCAACCCTATGGCATTTAAAGATACAAGGCAAGCTTTAAAATATCAGTGCTGAACTGTAAAACTTTGAACTCGCGAAATTGCATGTCTGCACAATTTCAAGAGCAAAGCAAAGCCATTACCAAGATCACTGCATTAAGATACAGCAATATAGGAGAAGTAAAATTGAAATTCTAGTACTTGAGGAGTGGCTTGGTATTTCAAGTGATTAGATAACCAAGAAACAGTGAAACTCAAACAAGACCGACATGCAACATAAAAAGCCATCATATAAAACCCTAATAAGAAAAATACACTTACTCTGTCTGTTAAGTTTTCTCATATTAAGTTATTCATATTCTTAGTCTTTTTTGCAATACTATTGGCAATAAGCATGTATTACCATTAAGATTTCATTCTTACTTTTCCCTTACCAATGCAAACAACCAATTCTTAAATACACTCCATGGAGTCACAAGGAAAACCTATTTTATCTTCACACGCACACACACACCCTACTACATTTAACTAATATAAAATACTGCTGAATTTTTAAGGCTCTGCAATCAATAGTATCAGGATATCAATTTTTCTAAGGGTTTCACATGGTTTTCAACTACCCTAGAAGAAAACCAGCAGTGCGGAATCTCATCATTACAAGACACTCAGAAGAAACAAAAATAGTATTTAAGCTGTTATTACTGTGGGATGATGAATGACTATAATAAACTATTTTAGTTAATGAACTACTATTAGCTACAACTTTTACCTTTCAGTGAAGAGCTCACTCTCACCCAAGTACCTCGTTGGCTATTTGCCTGCCCAGGACAGGAACCAGAGCCAAGGCAGTGTCTCTCCACACCCAAGTGCTCCCTCTGTTCTGCTCTGCCCTGCACACACCTGGGAACTTAGTCTCTTACATCCCCTTACCCTGCTGCTGCTTCTGCAGCTCCTTCTCAAGGATCATTCTGTTGTGATGCTCAACACAAATTGCAGGAAGTCAGGCAGTTCAACTTAGATTATTCAAGTTATTTTCATGCTGCTTCTCTCTCTCTCACTCCACCTGTGACTAATGCCCAACATGAAGTAGAGAAAGTCAGGCAGTTCATCAAGATGAACTTAGACTGTTCAAACTACTTATTTTTATCTTGAATCAGAGTGAATGGAGAAATTACTGCCTAAATTACCTCATATTTGAATAAAAATAAGAAATCACAGAGTGTATGCAGGTTTCATAACTCAAACTAAAGCAAAGTCATTTTAACATGTTACCAATAATCTACTTATACGCACATTAGCCATGCCTGCTTAACTATCCCGCTTAGAAAAAAACAAAAAAGTTAACATCCATCAAACCAGGGAATCCATAGACTTTCACATTCACCTCTTCCTCTCCACAGGAGGTAAATCACCACTTCTCTAGGCAGCAGTTTTATAAAAAGAAATACCTTTATCTTAAAAGCACCTGTCACTTTTAACTGTTCAGAAGCTGGACAAAACTGTTCTCAAAATGAAAAGGTGTCAAGAGTTGTTTGGTGTAAGGTTAAAAAGTAAGTCAGTTGCACAATAGTAGTTAACTTGTGGTAATACCTGTGTTTTTGTTCTTGCTGCAGTAACTGAGCTGCTATTTTTCTCAAGTCAGTCACTTCCTTGAGTTCATCATCATCCTCAGCCAGCACCTGTTCTTTCTGGGATCTGAAAAAATAAACAGTAATGATTTGCCTGACTTCAGCAAAGCAAGCCACAGAAATGGCTCCATTATTGGACAGTAACAAAGAAGCACTTCCTACAAGCTTATTTTCTGCCCAAGGAGCACTCCATGTTCAACATGAGATTTCTCTCCTCCATACTCAAGACGCTTAAAACAAAACCACCCTCACCCCCCACAGTCACTAAAACTTTCCCAAAAAAAGTTGAGGAAGATTTACCTTTTTTCATCTCCCCAGTCATTCTGTTCTATTTTCTGGGATTTCTCAGGATGTTTTCCCTGTTCCTTACACAGAATGAAAAGTAAACTTAGACTTGAATTACAAAAAACAAAACAAAAGAAAAAACCTAAACAAAACAAAAAATAACCTCCCACAAAAACGGTGAGTCTTCTGAGTTTTTCCCCATCAAGCTACACTACCTTGATGTAAGAGAGCAACGAGCCTAGCTGGACATCCCCTTGCTCAGGAACAGCTCCTTCTTCTGTGTTCGGATCAATGTAGTAGTCATACACCTCCTGGTCTAGTGAAGGTCAATGAAGAAGGGAAAAGATGGTATTTAACAGTTCTCTCAATCAAAAGTTATTCTCAAGAGAGGTAAGTACTTAGGAAAAAAAAAGTCAGATTAATATTAAACAATGAAATCGGGTATCCTTGAGCTGGAAATACTTCCTTTCTCTTTCTTTATGGCCTTGTCTATTTGTGATTATTATATTGCTTTCTGAAATGATGAAAATACAACGCCAACGTGATCATATCATTCTGTGCAATTTTCTTATATTAGAATACTCTAGTGAAAGTATTTCTGTTGCTAAAAGTGACAAATGCACAATAGGTATTACCTTTCTGAGGATCAAGTTTACTTCCCATTCCATGATTGTCATTCTTCAGTGTGTGTTCCCTTGTTGACTCAGACACCTGAGAGTGGAGGCTGATGGTATCATCATCAGATGGCTGCAGAGACATATGATACACAACTTACGTATTCATTACATTATTATACGAGCTGCTAACTTACAAATTACAGAGCAACTGACCCTATCACAAGGGATGGCTCCCAGGACAGGGAAAAGAACACTGAGTCACATGGGTCTTTTGTGGCTGGGTTTTGTTGTTAGAGCATTTTTGGGGGGTGTTAAGAGAATCATAGCTTAGGGGGTGACAGACAACTACGTAGTATAAAACACTGAAATAGAGCATTTTATTCAAAGAGGTCCTGACCAACCCTGGTCAGTGGGCTAAGAAAACTGTATTTAGGTAATTTCTCATCTAAAGCTTCCAACTACTTTAACCCTTCTTAGACCACTGAAAAAAAAAAAAAAATCACAGCTTTAATTCTAATAATTTGGAATTTTCTTTAAAAAATGCCAACTAACAATAGTACTTGTTTTACAGTTTTTCCACTAACACTCACTCTGCATTTGTAATAATACTCTAAGCTTCAACAATCTTTTGCTCTAGACTATTCAGCTCTGACACCACTGTTATTAGTTACAGCTCCTTAAACTAAATTTCCACAAATATGCAGAAAACTTGTAGGGATTTTTGTTCACCACTTTAAACCTACCAGATCACCCAGAAGTTTATTATTATTTAAACAACAATAGGGCTTACTAACATATACAACTCTCAAGTTTAGTCCAAATTAGTCATTTTCTTAAGTACATTAATTTCTTTAATGACAAAAATAAGCTTCAAATAAATTCTGTCTTTTGTGTAGAAAATTATTATGCACTTCACACAATAAAAGATCCAAATAATTTCTTAGGTCAGGATTTGGACTGAAATCACCTTAACCAGAAAAGTCAAAGCAACATATAGGTAATTTGTGTCCGATACTGGCAGTCTAATGGTTTGAGCTCAACTGTACAGATATTCAAAAGAAAGTTAAATGAAACTTAAGTATTTCTCAACTAATACAAAACGCAGAGGAAAAAAATCTAAAATACAGAACTTGTACAAATTCAGTGAAAAATACTCACTTCGGTTGTGGACAACCTTTTATCCCCATTATCACTTCCAATGCCAGAGTCTGGTCCATGATTTTTACTGGGATAAAAGTCCTCCATGCTACATTAAGAAAAACAACACACAAAAAACCCACACAGGAATGAAACCGTAGAAAAAATAAAATAAGCATCCTTTAAAAATACACTCTTTCATCTACAGTTGCTGATACAGAATTTCTGCACAATGCCCCATGTACAGAGAACAAATTCTTAGTCTCCTACAAGAGCTGTTCAAGTAAAAAAAGGAAAGTGAAGTGGAAACAATCAACTACGGTGCTCTCTCTGTATCTACAAACTTGTAGAATCATTCTAGTTCATTCCAAACTATCACCTTCAGAAAAGAAGGCTTCCTCTGAAAAACCATAATTCCTTAAATTCTATTGGCAGACGTGGTTAGTAGCAAATATACATTCCCTAATAGACTGTCACAAAAACACAGAATGATTAGAGTAGGAAGGAACCTTAAAGATGATCAAGTTCCAGCCCCTGTACCATGGGCAGGGACACCAGGTTGTTCAAAGCCCTGTCCAATCTGGTCTTGAACACCTCCAGGGATGGGGCAGCCACAGCTTCTCTGAGCAACCTGGGCCAGCGTCTCACCGCCCTCACAGCAAAGAATTTCTTTCTAATATCTCATCTGAATCTCCGCCCTTTCAATTTAAAACCACTACCCGTTGTCCCATCACTACATTGCCTGATAAAGAGTCCCTCTCCATCTCTCCTGTAGGCCTCCTTCAGGTACTGGAAAGCCATTATAAGTTATCCCTGTAGCCATATGATTGGTTATGGTTATTATTACAACCATGTTATAATGGTTTAACTCTGCCTGAATATCTATGAAATATTTCCTCCAAATTTATGCCTTTTGAAGAGAAAGTTAGCAGCATCAGCAGGACACATTTTCCAGCTTTGCACTGGAGCTTGGTTTACACCATAAGTTATCTGGAAAGTTGAATTAAACAAGTTCTCACTCCTACAGGTAAGATATACAGTTGTACCACCTATCACCCTGTTCAGTTGTAGGCCTGACATTCAATGGTGGCTTTTGGGGAGCAGCTGTGGATCACCATAGGAGCATTTAGAACTATCTACAGACACTGTAGATAAATGCAGAGTTACCCCAGCCCAAGAGTACGGTGGTTCACATGGTTCTGGGTAAACTTTACTCCTAACTTTCAGCTTTCCTTCAGCCTTGAACAGAGGCGCGAGCTGTCTGTGACATTTTAAGAAAATAGGCAAAAAGAAAGTATTTTTCCATATGGTTTCCAATGGCAAGCCAATGAATGACAGAAAATACAAAAGCATCTCCTTTCAATTGCTTCAGTTAGTACAAAAGTCCAACAAAATCTTCTGCATTTTTTGACCTCAAGTAATCTAATAAAGAAAATCCATGGTATTTCACTGATGTTTAAGTTAATTGCCCTTAATATACATGAGGGAGGCAGACTTCCCATCCAAAAGATTAACTCTAAAGTCAGGACGTTTATGGTAACTTCTCATCTACTGTTCTGACAGCAACTCAGATGAGCCAAATAAGCTTCCAGTAAGACAGTCTTAAAAAACAAATAGTAAGACTCCTAAATCAAGTACTGAAGTTACAGCTATTATCTGTAATAAATAGATCACTTCATAGCAAATGTTGAAATAAAATAGAACAAAGCACCCACTACTCACCTGTCTGTGAGTGGCTGGGAGGGGATTCTTTTACCTAATGATGGAAGATCCAAAGAATCTGGTTTTTTATCTATTCTGAGGCACGCCTGAATGCTGAGGAATTTAAATATGTGTACTTTACCCTTTAAACATATCTGTTGGGAAAAAAACGAACAACAAAGATCTTAATTACATAGCATATCTTTTGAAAATGCACCCCAACAAATCCGCTGAGTTACACCAACCTGACTGGTGTAACTCAGAACAGCTTCCTCTTTCTTAAGATCCTAATGCAAATTTCTGGACTAGAATGCTTTAATACTAACCTGCGCTGGTGGCATCTGCATTGGATTGTTATCCAAAACGATAACTTGTAAGTGACGTAACTTTCTGTAACAAATTGGAATTTCTGTAATTTTATTACAAGAAAAATCCAGTTTTACCAAGGGAAGGTCTCCTAATTCTGCGTTGGAGGAAAGAAACAAAAAGAGAATCAGCTACCTTCTTAGCAGTTTACCTTATTTACCTGCATCAAAGAAATGAGGACTAGTAGCTTACCATCTGGCAACATATGGAGATTGTTTCTTCTTATGTTTAATTCTCTAAGGGACTGCAATTTTCCTATTTGCTGGGGAAGAACCTGGAGTTCATTGCAGCTAATATCCTGAGAAATAATTAATAAATTAGCTGAACATCTCAAAATTAAACAAAGGAAAATTACTGTCAAAGCTACTATAAAGCATACGCCAAAAAAAAAAAAAAATAAAATCTTGTTTTTTTTCCACAAAGGGAAGAAATACCAAAATGGATCTAACTGTTTCTTCAGTACTTAGTGCTTTGTGTTTCAGAAACTCAATTGAAAAATTTGAAGTAATGAATGATGAAAGACTGGGTTTGAGATTAAAACTGTAGAAAACTGTAGCCCAGGAATCAGAGTTCCTGGTGTAGTTCCCATCTCAGTTACAGAGTTACTGTTTTGCTAACGGTAAGTGATTTATTTGCTTTGTGCTCTTTTTATAAAAATTCTTCCTTAAAAAACCACATTTGAACCACTCCATGCAACTAAAAATTTACAACGAGCAATAGCAGGCTCACCAGCTTTTTGGCTACAAGCACTAGAGGGTGACAAAGCTGCACTAAGTGACCACAGATCAGTTATTTCCATCACTGATTTAACACTTATTTACGTCGTTCTGACTTAGTCATCAAGCACATTGATATAAGACTGCTTCTAACCTTTTTTTGTGTCTTATTCAATAAAATTAAGTGTGTCTTCAGATACTAGGTTCCTAGACTAGATACCAACAGTAGATATCCATCTACCTGATGACAAACTGAAGCTGACTTTAATGATGAGGCGAGTCAGATGAATCCAGCATCCCCGCGACCCACTGCCAGAGCTTCACCTCAGACTCTGCCTTTCTAGTGCTTAGGATTGACAGCGTGTACCTACTGCAAGTTCTCTTCCCTCTCCACTTCTGATTTAAGATCAAATTCCCTTCCAAAGAGGATCTTCTAGTGTGTGGTTTAATGGTCAGCTTTTTTTTTTTAGCTTAGATACCTATTAGTTTCGTTCTAAACAGGTACAACACAGGTACTAGAATGAAACTCTCTAGTATGTCCTCAATTCACACACACATTTGAGGTTTGACAAGTTTGAAAAATAAACCAGATATACCACAACTGCAATTCTGAAAAATATTCACTTCCTGTAAACAATAGCAGTGATCCCACCTTGAAATCCTATCACATTGAAGTGAGCATAAGTAATTTCCCACAAAAAAATACAGGACAATAGAAGAGCTTCACAAACATTCAGAATATCCCATATTACTTGTAAGTTCAGAAAGAATGTTGATTTATAGCTCAGAAATTAGGTCATGTTAAGAGATATCTCCAGGGCATACGCAGCCACTCTGGAAACAGGATAAAGATTGCTGGTAAAGCCCAAAGAAATCATATATACTGGAAGATCAGACCTAGTCCAAGTGCCAGCTCAGTGAATAATTGTGCATCGTTCTCCAAAACGCATGAGCTTAACATGGAGCAATGATCAGAAAAGCCCAGAATACAAAGGAATATAGGGAAAGCAGTGGATGACAAAGTGTAAAATTTTAGTGTGCCATAGGAGAAAATCATGTTGCAGACACATGATATCGCACTTCATTCTATTCACCCCAATCAAAATAAAGGAATAGCAGAAATGAGGAAAAAAGCAGCATGACTTGTGTAAGAATATAGAGTAAATTGAAAATAACTCTTCAGCTGGAAATAACATTCCTGATAATTTACAGGAAAAAAAAAATAGAATTACAACTACTGTAAGCAAGGTAAACAGAAAAATTCACCATTTTTAACAGCATACAAGTGAGGGACTCAAATTAAATAATGTGAAGAGTAGCTTTATCTATGAATCCCTTAAGATCTGTTTTGACCCAACATACTGATTTGTGTTTAACCCCATTATTGAAACACTACTATATATCACACCTGTAATTTGAGCTGAAACACTAAGAGGAAGCAGTAACTGAATTTACAATTTGTAGTTCTATATATAAAACCAATTGTTTTTATAGTATTAATTTATGTTTTTCCGGTACTGTAAATAAGCTGCTTATAGTTCAAGCTTACTTGTAAAATGGTCCACAATTGTACTTACCAACTCCATTAGATCTCTCAACTTCCCAATCTCTTCTGGAATGGAGACCAGCTTATTATTACTGACAACCAGAACTTTGAGGGGAAGATCAAACAGGTATTTTGGCAACGTTGATAAAAGATTTCGACTTGAAAGAAAGAAAAATGAAAAAGCAAGGCTAAATTATGATCTCCTTTTTAAGCCTGACGAGGAGTCTGAGATGCACATTGTACAACTTTTCTCCTATTCCAGAAGATATTACAGTTTCACCTAAATATAAGCTACAATTGCCATGATGAATTCCTTACCACGTAAAGGCTCTCCTGTGTGAATTCTAGGTCCCTATCACACCTGACAAGATGAGTATGCACTGCAACTGAACCAAACACTAAAATGTATAGTAGAAACAATACATTTGGTGTTTACTTTTATTCTGCTTCCTGGGACCTTCAGAAGGACCAGCTGATTTGACATTCTGCCAACAGAAACTAGGCAAGTCAAAGTTTCTACGAGGCCATTGCTTCTCATATCACTCTTGAGCCAGCACAAAAAGCCCCAAACACTTATTTATTACTTTGCTGCGTAATAGTCTGGAAGGTAAGTTTTAACTAAAGTTCATTTCTTTCGTGTATACTATTTTCCAAATGCATGCATGTATGTCTGCTTTGTACACAAGAAATATGCTGTTACGCACAACTTCATTTAAATCCGTATTGGAAAAACTACCAACTGCAGACTGCTGCTGCCAGAAACACAGAAATTTTTTTAATAAGATATCTGTACATTTAAAAAAGCCATTGGAAAACCAGCTTGTTCAGATGTGGCATGAAAGCAATTCCTTTCATATATAAACGTAAAAATATTTCAGTAATTGCTGTTCCTTTAAGTAGAACTGTGTAGAGGCCAGAAGTTCAGAAACAAACCAACACAAAAAGCCCCTTTTAAGTGTTGACACGTGTTCATACTATACTAAGAAAACCACAGATGTTTTACTATCTAAACCAAAGTTTTTTTACATTATTTTTCTCCGTGACTACACTATAAATGGCTGCAAAACCAAGAAAAATAAATTATGTCCTTGGAATATTTCAGCTTCAAAGTAGTACTGCAACTTTGAAAACCACAGAGTGAAAAGTAAACTTTTATTGGTACCTTGATAAAAGTAACTGTTAATACTATGTGAACAATACAAGTAAGTTTTGAATATGGGTATGCAGTTAAGTCTCTTATGTTTTATCTTGGGCAGATATGAGAGGCTTTTTTTGGTTTGTGAGTCAAAGTTTCAAAAATATGATATGCAAGTAAACTTTTAATTGGTTATAAAAAGGTAGCAATGAAGCAGTCAGTCTCTACATCACTTAGATTTCCTTGGTTTTCATTTTGTTGGTTTGGTGGTTGTTTTTTTGTTTTTTTTTTAAAGAGCCATCTACTTTGAGTTGCACAATACGTTTCCTCAGCTGTCGGAATCCAAAATTAGAATCTGAGATCATGTGGTTTTCTGCTGTAACAAAAAACTGAAGCTACTAAGCCAGAACTTCAGCTCCTGTGCTGGGATACAGCTCTCATCCATCAGTACAGAAAGCAAATAATGATGAGAAGAGTTGAGTCATTGCAGGACCATGCAATGCCCAGCTAGAACTACAGGATGCTTTATTCATGTGTGAAGAACTGTATCAGGACATCAATTACCACCAAAAGAGAAATGGGCTGGGACTGTGAAGAAAGTTAGGTCTAATTTCTTTCAGGAAACACTGAAGCTTCTCACATCATTAATCCTCTTTATAATTGTCAAAGAACAGACTACTCTTACATTATCACTCTAAGTACTGACATTTGCAGATTTCAAGACTGGTTTTGTCTGGGTTTTTTGATTTGGGTGTTTGGGGTTTTTTTCCTCTTCCAAGAATTAATTCAAAAGCGTTTTCAAAGTAAATTCTGGAACAAAAATCTCACGTTAAGTAGCTCTTACCTAGGAAGACTTTTTTGGAATTGATATCACAATATTAAAAAACAAGGAATATTGAGGAAAACAGGGTCTCAGCTCTTTAATGGGAAGGTTCTTCTAGATTCCTTCTCCTTACAGAGCTCATATTAACCTTCAGATATTCTGAGAAGATCCAACCATTTTATTTTTCTTTTCAAGTTTAAGAAAAGCAATAGAGCAGTGGATGCAAATAGTGTGCAAATGAGTAGAGCCTTCTGGCCAGAGTAATCTACCCTCTTGAGAACAGCATATTTTTACAGGTGCAGTTTCTAAATATCGTCTGTCTGGATAACATTCAAAGCAAACTTTGCAAACTCTCCTTATCCTTAGCTACTGACTTAGTTCACTGACTGACATTCCATCATGCAGTCAGTAACAACTGCTGGCCCTAATACACCAAGGATAAGGCAAACAAACAGAATCGCTTCATCTGGGATAAAATGAGAGCACACAGGCTCTCAATAATCGGATGAAGCAGAGTCCCACCTCTCCAATAAGCTAAGACCAGAACTAACAGGCATTACTCACCTAATATTAAGGTAGGTAAGCATTTGCAGGTTTTTAATAGATTCTGGAATGGATTTGATGCAGTTGTGATACAAGTTTAAAGTTTCCAGTGGTGCAAACAGCCAGACATCAGGAGGAATTTCTGTAAATCTGTTCTTTGAAAGNAAAAAAAAAAGAAAGAAATCCTTTTTTAGTAAAAAATCTCCCTGCAGTAAGAGAAGATACAATGTAGCCACTGTTATTCTTGTCATGCTCCTAAAAAT
The DNA here is from genome assembly GCA_013400055.1 of Nycticryphes semicollaris. Lineage (NCBI taxonomy): Eukaryota > Metazoa > Chordata > Aves > Charadriiformes > Rostratulidae > Nycticryphes > Nycticryphes semicollaris. The sequence continues at coordinate 372,863 of VXBJ01004369.1, read as the reverse complement.
TAAGGTGTTGCAAGAAGTGTAAAATAATTCAGTTTTACCAGATGCTACTGCATATAACTTAATACACAAAAAAGACTTAAAATACTAAAAGATTCTTTTGTTTGATGTACAACTTTCACAGAAAATAGAAAAGTTACAGGAAATCAAGAGATATATGACCCACTACGCAATTAAGAACATTGTAATTGCAACTGAGTATCAATTACAATTGTCCCTCAGTCTTTGCTTTGTGCAACTGTTGGGTTTGTTCTTCCAATACCAGGCACAACTGTAAGTCAAGATACAAACCCAGTAACCATTACTCTTCCTATTTGACAGCTACGTTAGAATCTCATTTTATTGTACAAAATTATCTGCAACGCTAATATCAAGTTTGCAAACGAACCCTACAAATTTATTTTGCTAAAGAACTAATTCTCATCTAAATAAATATTCTTTATTGCAAGCACAGTAAGAAAGACATTCTCCAGTTACACATCTATAACTTAGCTAAAAGACAATAAAGTCACAAAAAGCCAGTGCCAAATGCATTTACCTATAAAAATAAGGATGTAATTTAGCGTAGCCTAAGAGCAGAACAAGAGCTGTCTATGGCAATGGAAACAATATTTGAGCTAGTTATTTTGACAATGCATGACTGCATTATGCAAATCTGCATGCAGAAAATATGAAAAACCATTGCACTACAAGAACGCAAACCATCTGAGTGCATGAAATCTTTATAAAGACCAGAAAATTCCTGCAGGATATGACCCAGGAATCATAGAAATCATTTAACTACCAAAACCTCTGCATACAAATCCTATGAAACTGTCTCGGAAGAAAGAGGTATTTACTTGAGAATGACTGTCTACTCTTTTGAAAGTAACTCTTGTTCCCCACCCAATATTTCAAAAAGATGTGTTTTTTCAGAAACGCTGAACAAACTCTTTTAACAACGATGCAATACAGATCTCTTGCTATATCAGGCAAGTTCTAAGTTCGGGTTTTTTTAAGACTTTAATACAATAACGTGTTACTGCCTAGCTCCAAGCACATCAGCAGGAGAACAAACGGTTTGTTCTACACTAGACTGAAAAACCAAACCAGAAATTGCCGGTAAAGTGGCTCAGTCACCAGACTCAAGACAAAAGCTCCCCAGCTTGAATTACAGCAAGGCAACTACAAGCATCGTTTCTCAGGGCCAGCACCAGAATCAGTATCATTTAATATCATCACCATGCACCTGGAATGCACGCTCAATAAGTACACAGACACCACTGAGCTGGAGGGAAGGAATAGGAACCCCATGTGCTGGAGGGATGGGATGGCAGCCAGAGCGAGCGACTGGAAGAGGCCCCAGCCAGTTCAATAAAAGCAAAGACCCACACCTATGGCAGGATAAGTCCTCACAGCAGCATGGGCTGGAGCACAGAAGAGTAGAAGACCTTTGTGGAGAACACCCCGTGATGCTAGCAGACAGCAGACCAACTGCAAGGCATCAGCGTGCCCAGCAGAGGGGAAGGCCATCCATATGGCTGCTACAGATGACCATCACATACAAAGGACTAGTACAACAAAACACTCCCTCCAGTGGCATTATTTCTGCAAGTAACCTCAACTTTGCTTCCTGAAGTACAGAATACATGAAAATAGTGAGCTAACTGGCTGTCATTCCATCCTTCCATCATTTTTAAGATACATTCTCAAGTTGAAGTATCACAAAAAGCCTTCCTTTAGATAAGGTCATCCACTGCTGACACTGAATTCTGCTAACTCCAGCTGCAAGAGGCAGCGATGACATTCTTAATGATGTGAATGAAAAAGTGGAATAAGAGTTACCTAAAACTAAACATACCAACTAAAATTAAGAAGGTTATTAAAAAAAATTTAGCATAGTTTTCACAATGACATTTGCTTGCTGTTTTTCACCACACCAACTTTCAAAACTTCATAGAAAAATGGCAGCCTTCACATGGAATTTTTTTTTTTTTTCTACGAAACTGCTTTTAGGTTAAACAAAAGCTCTTATTCTAACATCCAGCAGGGTGGGAAAACTGTGTACAGAAGAGACACACACATTTTTTTTGCTAGCACAGCTCTGCAGCCTCTACCACATGATGAGCAGACAGCTTTTGATACAACTCCATTCTGAAGAAATCAGATCTAAGGCTTTTCCTGATTTTGCTTCAGCAACAGCTGGAAAGAAAACTGAAGGCTGGTTCAAAGACCACAAACCCCAAGTGACAGAATCCTGCCCTGCTGCCACCAATGCAATGAGCAATTCCATAGTTAGAGCTGAACTCGAACATTCAAGAGAACCATGAAAACTCTGCTGCTGTACAAGCATCCAGCCATACTCCAACCACAGGCCTTAGAAAGGAACAGGTTAGAAACCAGCTTCTGCAGAAATTAAACCCAGAGGTGGGACAGACACCAACTGCAGTGGCACCAGCTCCTACTCCAGACAGCAAGGGGCCAGCGTGGCAATGCACAATAGCACTGAAAAATTATTGGGGTTTCCAGCCTGGCCTGACAGAAGTCACACTGGCACAGTCTGGCTGGAGTCCCTTAGTTACCTCTCATACAAAGCCCGTACAACTTCTTATTAGAAAAGATATAAATATTGTGAAATATGCATTACTATTGAAAACATTTCCCTGAAAACAACACCTTACAACACCATGAGGCAAGGATTCCACTTTTCCATTATGAAAAAAAAAAAAAAGATTAAGTGATAACCATTATCCATCAGTAACAAACCAAAAAGGTAAATAAAAAAGTTGAAAGACAGTATAACTTCCTTTTCAGGCAATTTTTCTTTCATTCATTGTAAAACAGTATTAGAATAGCTCTAGGGGTGATCACCTTTATCCAAACTGAAAATTACTGAAAATATTGTCAGAAGAAAGGAGGAAGCATCTGGAACAGAGTGTTCCTCTAAACAAGACAAGACTTCATCTCAGTTCAAACAGAACCACATTGCTGGTACTTCAAGTGATAATCGTTTATAATGGTTAATAGACTGAAGCAACAATAAAAGACGATAAATGCAGGACTGCAGATGATTTAGATGGACACTCTAGAAGTGAGATTATAGGAATTGTTTGCTTATCCAGTTTAGACTGGAAAACTGTAAATTGGGGCTGTTATGTGAAGGCTAAATAGAAGACACTATCATGACAGCTCATGAATCAAAAGGTATTTCAATTCATTATATCTGTGGAAATTAAGTGAGAAGTACAACATTACTAAGGTTAAATTTAAAAGAGGAACTACAAAAATATGAAGAAGTTGGCTGCACCTGGTTTCTTTTTAACAGAAAGAACAAAGTCTTTACTGACTGTAAGACAACAATTAAAAGGTAATATATTTAAAGCTCAATAGGAAAGAAATTTAGGAAAACAGTCATGTTGGGGGGGGGGGGAAGCTATTAAGATTAAGGAATTATCTTGTATAAACTCAAGGCAGGATCAAAAGGCAAATCCAAAAGCCCAACTGCCGGGTTACAGCCCCAGGCTAAGGGAGTCACTAACATCATCTTTACCTTGGTTTTGCAGTTTTACCTGAGCATACACTGCTGCTTCCTAACAGGGGAGGCTGGTAGAACAGACTGGCCTTTTATTTCATCCAGTACCATCATTTTTACATTCACACTTTGCATGCACTACATGTTGAATTAGAGATATGACGCTTAGTTGGGAAATTTACACTTAAAGCTCATCTTAGTGTTATAACAACGCTTTTCACAAAAATATGCTGAGTTTTCCTTGGTCCAAAGGTTCCAAGGTAATTTAGAAACTAAATCAAAATTAAAACAACCCACCTCAAAACCTTGATCTTCTCTGCTAACTCCTAATACAAAGAGATTTCCCAAGCCATTTTTTCTAGTAATGCTTTGGACCAGCCTAAGCTAAAAAAACATCTCAGCAAAACAGTAAGTTACAAAATTGAAACTGTTTACAACTGCTCCTAAAGATACGCAGAGAGCGACCGCGGCAGCAGCGAGTGCTCCGTCTTCAAAACCGAGCTCGGATGAGACGGAGGAGGGGGCTTCCCGCACACGGAGAAGACATGGGAGAGCGGAGAGGCCCGAAACGACTCGGGGATCTCGTGCGGCTGACGTGCCTGGGGGCGGGCCGGGCGAGCCGCGGTAAATTGAAAAGCGGCTACAGCCAGCTCAGCCATGCAGCGCGAGACGGGCGCGCGTGGTGAGCAAGGGGAGAAAAACCAGCGTGCAGGCACACGTGCACAGGGCGCGCGGGAAGCAACCGGCAGCGATTGGTCCCCTCCTGGCACCAGAGAAGAACATGGCCGCCACGCGGCCAAAACCCGCTGCAAGAAAGAATGCGGGAACCCTGAACGAGCTCCCGCGCAAACCGGCGGCCGTGCAGGTCTCCAGCTGCAGCGAATGCCTGATCCTGACACTGGTACCCGAGGGAGCCAGAGACACCGCCCGTGTGGCCTGTGATCAAATAAACTACCTGCTCAGGCAGGTGGTCGAACTGCGGGAGGAGGCAGAAAGGCTAAGGAGCATCAGAGAATGCAGAAGTGAAATAGCTCGGTGGAGCCCCACACCCTGAGGTAGAGGCAGCAGGTAGAGGCTCTACATGAAGTGGATGATCCCCTTCCCTCCTGTCACCAGGCAGAAGGAAGGGACTTAAGGGGCATGTGGGAATGGAGACAGGTCTCTCCTCGGAGGAGCAAGCCAAACCCCTCGCGGTCCCCTTCACCTTCCCAGTTGCCCCTGCACAATAGACATGGGGCTTTGGAAATTGAGGAAAGAGAGGAAGATCTATCCAGTGGGTTGTCCAGGGCTAGTCACTCACCCCCATGCCTTAGGGCTTCCTCAATTAAGAAAAAAAGAAAGGTAATTGTGGTGGGTGACTCCCTTCTGAGGGGAACAGAGGGCCCCATTTGTAGACCAGATCCATCCCAAGGGGAAGTCACCTGCCTCCCTGGGGCCAGGATAAAGAATAAGACGGCAGAGCTACTGAATACCTTCTTTTCTTTGGTATTCACTGCTGAAACTGTTCCCCATGAATCCCAGACCTTGGAGACAAGGCAGAAGATCTGGAGAGACAAAGATTTTCCCTCTGCAGAGGAATACTGGTTTAGAGACCACCTGACCAAACTAGACATCCATAAGTCATAGAATCATAGAATGGTTAGAGTTGGAAGGGACCCTGAAGATCATCTTGTTCCAACCTCCTGACCTGGGAAGGGACACCTCCCACTAGACCAGTTCTGGGCTCCCCAGTTCAAGAGAGACAGGGAGAGAGGCAAGCGCAGGGCAACAAAGGTGATTAAGGGATTGGAGCATCTGCCTTATGAAGAAAGGCTGAGGGGGAAACCTTAATTAATTAGTAAGGGGAGACCTTATTAATGCTTATAAGTATCTGAAGGATGGGTTGAAGGAGGATGGCGCCGGACTCTTTTCAGTGGTTCCTGGTGACATGACAAGAGGCAATGGGCACAAGCTGGAATGGGGGAAGTTCCATTCAAACATGAGGAAAAACTCCTTTAGGGTGAGGGTGACAGAGCACTGGAACAGGCTGCCCAGGGAGGGTGTGGAGTCCCCTTCTCTGAAGATTTTCAAGCCCCACCTGGATGCAGTCCTGAGTGATGTGCTCTGGGCAATCCTGCTTTAGCAGGGGAGTTGGACTGGATTATCTCTAGAGGTCCCTTCCAACTCTGACAATTCTGTGATTCCATGAAAAAAATCATATTCAGAGTATAGGTTATCAAACCATAATATAAACACACCACTTTAAAGTAATTAATTTTTAAAGAGAACTCCCATTTAAATTAGCCTTTTGTCTTCAACTGAAAGCAAGGAGATGATGCTAATGCTATTTTAAGGGTAGGTATCTTCAAGTGCAAACAAGCAAGCACTACCTAGGATTTATAGGTGTATAGAACGACCAGAAATGTTTTACAGTGAGACAAAAAATTGATTGATTTTAAACTATCTTCGTACATGGCTCTGCTTTGTGCCCATCCTTATCTTCCAGTTCTGGAGGCTGAACATCCTGGGAGTACCTAAGCATCACATAAATATACTGTAAATTACATTAATTATTTTAAGACTGGGAAAAATAGTTTCACGAGTCAGCAGGTATTCAAAGGTCCTATTTGAATTCACTGTCTTAATCAGCAGTCTATAAGCTCAATATTATAAAGTAAAAAAAAAATTCAGAAAATACGTTTTGAAGTCTTGAGGGTCTTTGCCCATTTTATTGAGAAACTGAGAAAGGCAATAAGAGATCTAGCTTTCCTTACCAACCAGAGAAAAAGCACTTAGCAGAAACAAGACAAATTATGTTAATTGTTATGCTTTCTTCAGTCAGAAAAATGAAATTAACTGAGACTTCAAGGAGAATACAGAAAACACATTTCACAGGGACTGAAGCATCACCAGAGATGCTCAAAGCTCAACTGGACTGGTCTGAGCAGGAGCCTGTCCTAGGCAACATACAAAGATCTCATCCAACCTATGTAATTACAGAATATAAAATTGGGGTTTGTATTACAGCAGTATAATCATCCTAGTACTGCTTGGGTATTTAAAGTATCAGGCCCTTATGATGGTAAAGAGGAAAACTAAAGATGCATCGAAAGAGCCAAGTGTGCCTAAATACCTATCTGCCTCCTACAGTTTTATTTCTGCCAGGCATGAATTTTGCTGGCAGCATTAATGAAACAGATCTTCATTTGAAACTTTCCAATACAGAGTTACAGAAGGGAAAACAAACAACCAGACCACAAAAATCCCCCACAGTTACATTCACTTAAGTTACATTCGTCTCCAACAAAAAGCAATTCCCAATATGCATCCCATGTCTACAATGTGTTTTAAGCACCCTGCTCCTGTGCTGTTATCTGCTAGGGGTGGGGGTGGGGGGGAACAAAAGAAAAAAAAGAAAAAAAAAAAAACCAAAACAGGCAAAAAACCAAGACCACATCAGAAAGCAACAGCTAGATTTCATGGGAGACCATTCAAGAATTTATTTATTTTTCAATAGATCCTGATCACAAGTCCTTTGCATAAGCTACCTAGCACTTTCTTTTTCAACTGAAACAGAACCAGGTTTCTGAAACTACTGATTCATCCTGAATTTCTGGAATCTCAGGAGAAAGTAATTCTGACGCTCACCAAGCTTATAGCAAAAGGAACCACCACTACCATTCCCCTCAAACTCCGCACATCCTACTTACAGGTTCAGAGTTCAAGTCTTAAGACTAGTGATGTTAAACATAGAAACGTTTCAAAATTTTCCTTTGAAAATGGAAAAAAAGAAGCATGGTTACTTAACTAATACCAGAATGTTTAACATTTACTTAGGTTGCGAAATTAAGCATTGAACAGTTAAACTACATCCAACTGTAGAATGACTGTACACACTGATACAAACAGCAACCACTTCAGCTGCAAAACAGATAAAAGCATTTTAGAATTTATTGGCAAAGAATGTTTAAGAAGTACAGCAAAATAATTTTTGTACATAACTATGCATTTCACATACAAATATAGGTTTGGTCTCCAACATGACAAGCCACGGTGACCCACGTGAGCACCCATCAGTTCTTACCCACAGGAAGAAAAGCCTGCTGTACCTGACAGGAAACTCCACTGACCAACACACTTTCCTTCTCTCAAGGGAAGTTAAATACACTTAAAGTCTATTATTAAAAGTTTATGTGGTAATATTTAATATTTAAATTTATTTATCTATTGTGTATTCTCTGAAGTAAGAACAGAAGCATATTCTGTCTTCAACAAACCCTTAAGGTGTCCCTGCCCATGGCAAGGGGGTTGGAACTCTACTCTGAAGGTCCCTTCCAACCCACACCATTCTTTGATTCTCTTCATTTTAATTGACATATCAAAACGACACAGAATAGAGAAAAACTTCGAACTGGTTCACAAGCCCCAACAGCATTTATTGTGCAATGACAAATAGCAGACCTCACGCTCTGCAACAGTCTCCCCACAAACAGGAAGCAACTTTAACAGAAGACCCAGACACAACTTGTTATGAAGTTACGCCTGAGCATTAACACTGACATCATTTACTTTCAAAAAAATATTAGACACTTGTAGAAAATAAGATTTCATATACAAATATTTAATACCGTGTAAAAAACCACCCTCCAAGTATTTTTTTAATATGAGATTGCCATAGTTGAAATTTAATTCCAAATCACCTGGAATAGCATCTGTAAAGCCTGCATCTAGGAAAGCTCTCTCAAACCAACAAAACTTTTAGAAGAGTATAAGCCTTTTTTTAATCTGAGCACAGAACCTATGTGCAGAAGGAACAAATCACTTGAAGTTTCTACAGAAGCAAAAGATCATTTTAAGACATAAAATCACTAAGAAGGACTTACTTTAGAAACTGCATGGTTAGAGTTTCCACATTTAAACAAACTTAAGTGATGTTACCAGAACTTCATCTTCACAGATAATATTGCAGTAGCTTACAATTAAAAACAAACAAACAAAAATCCTGTAGGAAAAGTCTTAAAGACACTTTGCACTCAGCATGCTACAAGTGCAGCTAGTTCTGCTTCTGTGTTTCCAGTGTTGCTTCCTATTCATCTTAGGCATGAAGTTGTGAGGATTACACTTTTACACGCTTCTCCAGCTTTGATGTATTATATTTAATTAGTAACTCTTAAGTATATATGCTGACCTTTCAAAACTGAGATTCTTCCAGCCCTATCACTTGATTCTTGATTTTATTGAAAATAGCAACTCAAGTCAAAGGCGCAAAACAGCGCGAGGAACAGAGAACAGAAAGTTATTTCATTGCTTACCCATAACTTGACACTGCACATAGTTCCTTGCTTTTATCAACAAAGATACACTACAACATGCACAAATGGAATATATGCACATGCATGAGAAATTTTCAGTATAAAATATTATATACAGTAGGTTTCATCTGCCTGGAATAGACAACTGAGGACACAATCTGTTTTAGTTTCAGTAAAAGTACGGTGATGCAACTGAAGTTATCAAGTAACAGGTTAAAAAGATTATTGCTAGCTTTTAAAAGAGAATCCTGGGCTAGACACACCTTTTGTATCACTACAGTCATGTCCAATTCATATGTAAGACAAGTATTTTACTAACATGGAGCTGGACATGAGCAGGGAGTGTGCCAGAAGGCCAATCACATCCTGGGGTGCATCAAAAGAAGTGTTGCCAGCAGATCCAGAGAGGTGATTCTGCCACTTTACTCTGCTCTGGTGAGACCTCACCTGGAGTACTGTGTGCAGGTCTGGAGCCCTCAATGTAAGAAGGACATGGACCCGATGGAGCAGGTCCAGANTGGGGGTGTCCCTGCTGACTATGGGGGGGGTCAGACTAGATGACTTTTGAAGGTCCCTTCCAGCCCAAATGATTCTATGAGTGTATATATTTTTTTTTCTATTTTTATGATACATAATCCTACATATAACCATGATCAGAGAGACCACATGCTACTATGGACCAGCACTCCTTCCCAAGCACCTCCTGTGCCAGGGAATATAGCAGGACAGAGCAGCAAAGATAAAAAGAACCCACTCCAAGCAATGTGAGAGCAATTTGACAGGGAAATAATTGAGAAGTTTCTGAAACTGCAAGGAGAAAGATCACCAATACAGTTGCAGCTTTTATGCAATCACAAAATTGCAATCTGCTTGGATGAGTAACTCAGGACTACTCAGCAAGTTCAGAGGATGTCTAAAGGAGGCATTTGTATTTAGTTGCCACCAATGTGATCACTAATAGCCAAAGAGGGATGAAAAAGCCTTCCAGGAAAATGCGCTACTTTTGCTGGCTTCACAGCTTCCAGCACATGTTCAATCATTTTACTCATTCTTGTAACGTTTCCCTGCTGCTGAAGAGAAAGGCAGGGTACAGGATGTGCTAACAGAAGCAACCACGATCATGGCAATACTTTTTCAGGTATTTCAGCACAGGGCTATCCCTGCTAGAGAGCAGCTACCCATCTCCTCACCTGGCTTCTCACTATAATACTCCTCTGCTTGTGTCTTCTTTGAGCTGCTTCAAAGGAAAAAAAACACTCCCAAGACTGCAGGCAGCAAGAAGCAGCTTTCACATTTTTTAACTGGGTGTTTGGCAAAGCATAAAATAGTTTCTACTTTTGTGAAAGAGATATTTCAAAGTGGTGTTTGAGTTCTAAATCCAGCTAAAGAGCTAGCAAATACTAGCTTTATGGTTATCCATGTCACTAATTTTAGTGGCATACTCTGTGCAGTTAAAGCAACAAATGAAGCAGCCGTACACAACCACATAATTAAAGCTTCTCATCAAGCACAGAAGGAAGGTTGCACAGGCAATATGCATTTTACAGATTCTGAGTTCTTGGCTTTTCAAACTAAACAGCACTAAAGAAAAAAATACTTATAAAAAACCCCAACAAAACACTTAGTACTTCAGGGACTTAAACCAAACTAGCATACCATCAGATCAAGCCAAAGCTCTTTCCTCGTGAGATTCATGATTCTGTAACAGAACAGACCAACAGTTGTCTTTCACAGACTTCTATCAAGTCTGTCTACATTGGCAGTTTGGTCTCATAGAATCATTCAGGCTGGAAGAGACCCTTGGGATCATCAAGTCCAACCATCAGCCCTACTCTAAAAAGTCCTCCCCGACACCATATCTCCCAACACCACATCTAAACGACTCCTAAACACATTCAGGGATGGGGACTCAGCCACCTCCCTGGGCAGCCTATTCCAATGTCTGACCACTCTTTCTGTGAAAAATTCTTTCCTAATGCTCAGCCTAAACCTACCCTGTTGCTAATTTCCTGTGAGACCAGCACCAACCTCTCTACTATGTCCTTTCAAGTAATTGTAGAGAACGATGAGGTCTCCCTTCAGCCTCCACTTCCTCAGACTAAACAGTCCCAGCTCCTTCAATCGCTCCTCATGAGATTTGTTCTTCAGGCCCTTCATCAGCTTTGTTGCCCTCCTCTGCACTCACTCCAGCACCTTGATATCTCTCTTGTGTTGATGTGCCCAGAACTGGACACAATACTCAAGGTGTGGCCTCACCAGTGCTGAGTACAGGGGGACAATCACCTCCCTACTTCTGCTGGTCACGCTATTTCTTATACAAGCCAGGATGTATTGTTTAAGCAATTCTTTTTCATGTAAGTCATCTCCACACGTGTTGGTTCAGGTACATGAGGTTTTTCCTGTAAATTGCACTAATCAAAACCTAAACCAGGAGCTCTGAGCTAGTCTGGGACAGCTGGTGACATGCCACTACTGACCTGCTGCACATCAGCACAGGGATGAAATGAGTCAATGAGTCCAGGGAATGCCTCACATGTTACCACACAAGAAGGTTCTAGGTATTCCCAACACAAGACACTGCACCGCTCCAGCTCTTTACTATGCTTGTTCAATTATTGTAGCACACCACGAGTGAAACAAAAAATAAAAAACACAACACCAAGATAAGAGAATCATTTGCTCCTCACATCGGCATCAAAAGGGGTGAACAGGCCCCTACAAGCTGGACAGTCAGCACATCTCTGCAGGTCCAGGATTAACTTCCTCTCCACTTCTGCAGGCGTGTTGTCACCATGTCTGTTGTAGTTTGAAATGGTAAGCAGCAAAGCCCAAAGGAAGATTATTTGTTTCTCTAAATACCACGACACTTTAGTATTTAGTCCAGACTGTTATTCTTGAAAGAGCTTAGTAGCAGAAAGAGTGAAGCATGTTTCCCTGACAAGTCAGCAAGACTTATTAAGCTTCTGTTTCAGCACTGGGCATCTCCCTCCTACTTAAACTGGCCGTTGCTTACTGGTTTGATTCTGTCCATTTCTTTCCTGTTCTTGAAAATTATTTTAACTTTTAAAATAAGGGAAAGTAATCATCATTTGTAAATGAAGACAAATGTTTGTAAAAGATTACCTAAAACGCACACGTAACTCCCAAACGAAGCTTCCTACATTAATTCCTCTGCCTTGAAGAGCTTACAGTCTGAACAGACCAATCAACTGGTCTTTACTGTAAGACCGCTCTTCTGAGCAGATAAAAATGTTTGATGCTGGATAAACTAAGCAGAAACATTTTTAAAGCAAGCTAGAGTGCTAGAAGTCAAAGAACACTAGCAAACAAGGAGAGTGAAGTATGAGCAAAGCATAAAAACGCCCTGAAGAAGCAGAGTAAACTCAGTCTGTGAGCACACTGCAGAGTCCAGCAGCAGCTTCAGCACATTCTCCTGAGCCAAGGGTCGCTGCCTCAGCAGCTCCAGCATCTGCTCCCCTTGCCTAGTGTCCCTCGCTGCCTCCATCCAACTCATGCCAGCAGCTAAGAATGAACGTACCACTTCAGTTAACTGAAATACAAGTATGGAGTATCACGCAAGACTGCATGCAGTGATTTGCATTGAACCCTTCCATAAAAGTTCTAGGCTTCAGTATATCAAGTTCTTGTTCACAGCACACCAATGCCACCCATTAAACAGGGGTAAAGTGACAAATTGAAGGAAGTGGCTCCTTTCAGACACAGAAGGCCAGGGATTTGCTTGCTGTGCAGTTATATTTGCCAGCCTGAGATGCAGGGGTCCTTCAAGGCTTGTAACTACAAAAGCCTTTTTTGAGAAATCCTATGTTGACATTTGGGAACACACTAGTGATAATCATGTGTGTCAAGCAAAAAAAACATTGATTTCTGTAACAGAGAATAATTATTTTTCCCCCTCACCTAAAGTGCTATACATTCTCTACATCTGTCAGACCTGGCAGCAAATTTCCTGCCAAGCAGCAAACAATCCCTGGTTAGTTGGAAAAATGATGAATATCAGACTGTTGGACAGTCACAGAAACACAGAGAATTCAGGATTCTGTAAACATTCTGTCATGTAGAGCTTTTACCACAGAAAATAGAGTATCTTTCCCAGCCTTGCCAGTAAAATGAACATATACTTTTGAATCAGCTCCAAAAAAGCAACCCAAGTCACATTAGAAGATACTTTTTACAAACAAACAAAAACGGAAAAAGCAAAAGCTAGTCCATTTTTCCTAACACACAAAGTTTTGCAATACAATTCGTCTCCTCCTGAAATAAGTAACAAAGCAGAAATATCTGAGAGGTTAAATCTTTTTCATAGTCCAAGGCACAAAAATAGTCAACGTGACAGCAAATATAATTTTCAGGGATGGCAAATGTAAAAAGTAAAAATCATACATTGCACATCTCTTGTTGTTCAGTATTTCAGTTAAGGCTACAACATGGATTTTTAATCTAATCTTGAAGAAAAAAAAATTAAGTTAGTAGTGGTATTCTACATAATGCAGGCAAACTAAAAATAAATTGGTTTAATTTACCTCACTGAACTGAGACTTTTCCTAACTTGTCTGCAACACCAAGTATCCCTAGTAAGTGCCCTTATTGCTGGCCTTCAGCAACGTGGCCTCAGACAACATACACAACTTCTCTTCCCGTAGCCCAAACTCTGCACAGACCAGGAAACCACTCCAAGAGAATTCCATAATTACTTCCTTATCAGTTGTCACTTCCAGATTCTACACCTGGTGCATTTCTGAGTATAAAAACTATCCCCTCCCTCCCCAAACATTTAATCTGAGTTTCTCTTTTCATTCAAATTTGAAGTCATTCCTGAACAGTTTTTCAACATCTTTGTTTCCTAAAATGTAATCTACACTTTAGATATACATCATATGTGACTATTACTTTCCTAAGCTGAAAATTTGATTTGGTGTTGCCATTTAGTTACCTACCATCACTTTAATCAGCATTGGTACCACCAAAATGACTTTATTCAGACAGAAAAAAAAAAAAAATGTGCATTGTAAAGGCAGAAGAAAAATACCATAAGTTAACGTTCAATATTAAGCTGTAGGGTTTGTTGTTTTTAATCTACAACCACACGAGTTACTATATACTTTAGAAAGGCCAGAAATATGATATAAAAAAAAAAAAAATCAACAAAGCCATGCAAGCAATGCTGGGCAAAGATATCTTAAACACCAAGGAGTCTCCTCAGCAGACACAGGCACTATGAAGTGTGGTAGCTCTGGCTGCAGTGGCTCATTATTGATCACGAACGCAGGGCTCCTTCTGCAGTAACACTGGAAATACACTGCTGCTACTGCTCAGCCAGGTAACAAGGTAGCAGGTGGCGAGAAAGGAGAAATTTCAAAAGCAATCATTCACCTACTTAAAATTGCATGGAGGGTCTCTAAGAATTAAAAACTGGGAATCAAGTTTGTTGTGACAAAGCCACAAACAAGTAAGTCTGATGGCACCACGATATTTATCCCTAGCAAACAGATTGTCTCTTGAGCTGTCAAGTCCAGTACCTTTCATATTCACTAATTCATGTTTTACTAAGCACTCACAAAGAAGAAGGAAGCTGCTAAAGTTTTTGACTTTGTTCAGCATGGTAATATAGTACATGAACATGTATTTTAAATAAACCAACCAAACAAAAATTAAAAACAAACAAAAAAACCCACCACAAAGCAGAAGACACACAATTCTTCAGCTAAGCAGACAGTGATTATGCTGATACAATTTATTCCATTACTTAACTGCCAGGGGGGCTGATGTTGCTCACGCATCGATAAAATGATTGGAATATTCAATATACCTCTTAATATCTCATGACCTATGATTATTATTATTTTTTTCCCAAAAGTTCATTTAACAGCAGCAACAGATCTGTTTGAAATGCCAGAAGACAAATTCAGGGAAATAAAAAAAATAAGGGGTTTTTGGCTTAAGACCTGCAATGACAGCTCATGGTTAAAAAAAATACGACAAGCATAAGGTCAGAGCTGAACAGCCAGATACCGTCATTATGCTTTTCGCTCACCAATAATTTTTGTCACATAATTTAAGACGCCCCAAATATGCTACATTATTTACAAATTGTGTACTGGGAAGCCATTACATAAGTTAGATATAAAGTAAGGCCAGACCTTAAACAAAAATCTCAGGGTATTTTTGATAAATGGACACCAGTCATGCGTTAGCATGTACGTATCTGAACCTCTAGTGGGTTTACTTCAATTCTAGAAATGACTTTCTGTTCCTGATTTTATTGACGTTAAGGCAGAATATTCTGGATTTAGGGTGCCACTGTAGATCCTACAGCATAAAGGTTTGTAACATGGCAAATAAATCATCTACACACAGATTTGTTAGGGGTTGCTTTTTTTAAATGTTTGTTTCAAGTATCACAGAACCAAACTTCAATCGTTGACTTAAAACAGAAAGTGAAACACAGCAAAGATTTTTGAGCCTACCCCCTCCATCTCCTCTGCCTCAGCCTCAATCGACAATCTACTCATGGGCGTATGGTAATATCAAAGAGTGGTAACTGCAACAAAAATGCTCACGAGTAATCAACCACAGCCTCTGAGGCAGTGCTGATCCTCCACTGTGCTCTGTGCCATACTGACACTCTGCAAAGGCTGACCATGATTCACCAGAACATGATTTACCCACTTACCCAAAAAATCCTACAGATTTAGTCAAAATAAAGACTACAAATTTTTGCTTATAAGCATATTTTGAAAAACATCTGAAATTTGTATTTCACAAGATTAATTTGTAAATCGGTGCTACATTAAATTAGGATTATTACAATATGGTACTTGCATAGACCCACATCAACTGTTAAAGCATATCTTTAAAGCAGCAAGTTATATGTCTATTCTTGTCAGAGACTGCCCTTAAACATTTTCACAGAATCTTGCATGATGAAAATTCAATCCTGAGGGTAGACTGGGCTCTACTACGTTCTAAAAGATAAAGAAAAGATCCCTGCAGACTGCTTTTACTCAAGTATGTTGACATTCAAAATAAAAATAAAAATAAAAAAAACCACCCAAAATGTAATTAAGAACAACTAGATGCTAACACAAAATCTAGATTCTTGATGCACCTAATTCAGAATACAGGAAAAGTCTTTTTAATAATAGATTGCCTATAGACAATACTTCATTTTTAATGCTTTCGTTATTGAATATTTATACACAGAAGTGACCTAGTACATTGCTGGATAGAGTTTTATGCTACTACAAAGAAAAAGTGCTATTTTTTCAAGGAACCTCATTTTAATTTAATCTTGTGCTTCCATTATGAAATAACTAACACACTTCCACCTATCCCTGCTCTGCATCGCACATAGGGATGCATCGCATACGACAGAAAAAAAACCCCAACCTAATAACCCACAAATGATTAGCAGCTTGGTACTGGATACAGAAATTGGATTTTAAAAAAATGAGTCCTTCACAAATTCTACAATCTGCACAATCTAATCTATCACAGGAGAATAAGATTATTTAGCTCTATACACAAATGTAGTCCACAACAAAGAGCAACAGAACGAGCATTTGATAGAGCAGGAGCACAGAATTGTCAGAGACGGATAACCACAATGGGCAGTCTCACATTCAAAACAATAAGCCAGCTATTCATAACCCCTGGGGAAAGAAAAGCCCCAAAATATACAACAACAAAAAAATAACCCATGGAATTCATTCACCCAACATTTCGGAAAGCCACTATTAACTGTGAACAAAAGATGCCAGACCTCTCATCAATATTTTGTCCTAGCACCTCACTTAAAATGATCCAGCTGCAAATAAATCCAGAAGTACGCCAAAGAGTACGCCGAAATAGAATAGAAGCCCCACGGAAAATGTACGGGTTTTGTCTATGAACTCTACAGAAAAACGTCTCCAAGTTCGCCTCACCTAAAATGCGTAAATCCAGGCTGAGGGCACCCGAGCGTTTCCCCCCACGGGAACGGGTGCTCCATCCCCTCACCCGCCGCTCCAGGGGGACCGACCGGACACCTCCGGTGACAACGCTCCCAGGGGTGACCTGCCTCCCCGAGAAGACAAACCGTCCACAGCGGGGAGCGCGGACAGAGCAGCTCCCCTAACTCCGCACACCCTGCCCCGGCCCTCGGCGAACCCCCGTCGCCGCGACGCGTACACACGGACCACAACGGCCCCACACACCCCCAGCCTACCGCTGCCGTCACAGCAGGGGTCCCCAGCGCTCCTCCCGGCTGCCACCATACCGCCCCCCCCTACTACATCTCCCCCTTCCCCTTTCAGCTGCCATCACAACGGATCCCCACACTGGGCACCCCCATGCACCTCAGTGCCACGAGATCAGGCTGCTACCACGGCACATCCCTGCTGCCACCACAGCCCCTAGCCCTCCTTCTTCAACACCACACCTCTTCTGTTCGCTGTCCCT
>VXBJ01004369.1:277790-349491 GCA_013400055.1 Nycticryphes semicollaris | reverse complement strand
TTTTTTTTTTTTTTTTTTTTTGGCATTCCTTTCCTAGGATACAGGGTCTGGCAGACACTGCAGCCCTCTCCAGTGCAAGGGGTTGTGCTTCAGAGGAGGCACTTCAACCTTCAGGCCCTTTAACCAGCTCCAGCTTGTGTCACCTACACTGGTAATGTGAGAAATTATCAGAACTGAGTTAATGTCAGTGCTTAGACACACAAAGCAAATGGGACACTGGCCAAGACGTTAAGAGGTCACAGGCTGGAGGCTGAGAGATGAGTCCCTACCAGCTCCAACTTTCCAGATGCAGAAATATGGCTTTGGAAGATTTTATCATTATCTTCAAAGCTCTGTTCTTAAGGAAAACAGATCATTTAACCTCTCATCTGGAGAAGTGGCATATGCTGCAAAAGCTCTGTTGTAGTTCAATAAAAAAAAATGTCATTTGCAAATACCTACTATTAGGTAGTTTCAAAGTTTAGATATTTAGAAATTAGGTAGATGTTTAAGTATTTCAAAGCTGGTCTTGGTATTAGTATAAACTGCCTTTGTCTTGTTTTGTCTCAAATGTTCGTTTCACTAAATGTGATCCAATGGAAACACTGTTGGAAATCTCTCAGTTGTTGCTTTCAGGTTATTTGAAGATGGATGGATGTATGAAGATGTATGTGTGATTTTGCTGAAACCTACAGAACTTTTCATTACACAATCCTCCCAGTGGGACCACCCCAAGCTCCTTCCCAAGGGGAAAACCTGGGGAAAACCTGGGCCATTTGGCATCCACTGGCCTGTGCCCAAAGGAGCCCCCAGACCCCTTGGGGGGTCCCAGCTCTGGAGGTCCTTCCCCAGCTCCCTCACTGGGTACTAGAGGTGGCCACAGCTATAAGCAACCTCTCTCCATCCATTGCTAGAGGCTTGGCTCACGTGGTGCCCCAGTCCTTTCCCAGCAGCCACAGTTTCCCTGACTGCTCCCGCTGAATTCCCGGGAAACACTAATGATTCACTTTGAGTGAAAGCTCTTGGGCTGGGGGAGCATCAGAGCCAGGGCTCCCCAAAGGGCACAAGAACCCCCGGGACAACTTATGTATCACAGAAAATTGCAAACAGGGCATTTCAACCTTAGTTCCTAACATTTCACATTAAAATGCTTCAGTGTTTGTCCTGCAGAGTCATTACAAAAGGCAAGTAATATTATTTGTTGCTCTCCCCACTGTTCTGTTCTTTTCTTTCCTGAAAGAACAGTTCCCTAAACCAACATTTTCAGAAGCACTTGATCTTGCTAAGAGCTGTGTACATACCAGGAGGCAATCTGTGCCTTTAGTTATTTGCACATAGAAATTTCTTTCCCATTTGATGTGCAAGCTGGGAAAATGAAACTACCTTGAAAACACAAGAAACTGTGTAGAAAACACAGAACATGCAGACTTTGTTCTGAGATTTATGTGGTATTTGTTATGTGTATGGTATTATATAGAAACTTCGGAAAAAAAGCATGGTATTCACCTAATGCACAGTAGCCCTTCAGAAGAGGAGTGTTTGTTCTCCCAGTTCTCTTCCATTTTGTTTGGTTTGGTTGTTGTTGTTTGTGTGTTTTTAATTGGGCGTTAAAAGTAGAGATTTTTTATTCACATTTTTTATTAAAAATGTAGAGTTTTGATTGGAAGACTGAAAGATCCCCTGAAGAATCTGACTTCTGCGAGTGATCAGGATGGTGCTAGAGACCAATCCCAAATGGATGCTTCCTCCCCAAGACCCTCACAAATCCACACAACAGGCTTCATGGCTGAGGAGAAGCTCAGAGTGCCTCCGTTTGCAAAGTTGCCTTGTTTTTCCAGTCTTATTAGCCAAAGTCATACCTTCTTTTACATCGCTCAGAAATGACTGATGGGTTTTTAGCTGTATTTGCTCGGGGCATAAACCACAGAGGAGAAGGATTCGGGAGGAGAAGAGGAAGGGCGTTAGCCCAGAGGCTGCGGAATGGTGCTTAGGGGGACGCTGGGGGGCAGCGTTGATGGAAAGGATCCCCCGGACGAGCGTGGAGGCTAGGGGGGAACTCCTGGGGTGCGGAGGGGCAGAGAGCCTGGGCTGGGCTAGGCAGATAGAGAGCGCCCAGGCATGAGGAGAGGCTGGAGCGGGCTTGGAGGGGATGCTCGGAAAGGAGGTTGGGCAGGTAGGTTGCGGGGCGTGGAAGGTGTCGGGGCATAGCGGGCAGGGCTCTGGTGAGTGGGTGCCGGTGGCGGTGCCGGGGCGGTGATGGGTGCCGGTGGCGGTGCTGGCACATTCCGGGCAGGCGCACTGGGCTCACGGGGCGGTGGCGGAGTGCTTGGGGCCCATGGAGGCGGCGGGGCCGCAGCCGGGGCCGTGCCCCGCAGCGGGGTCGCAACCGGGAGCCGAGGAGATCGATATGTCCCTGGGTAGGTCCGGCGGGGCGGGGGGTCCTTGCCAGGCCGGGGGCAGCGGGCCGAGGGCGCTGAGGGAACCGGTTGCGATGCCGGTCCCGGTCCCAGCGCTGGTCCTCGTCCCGGCGCGGGTTCGGGGCGTTCAGTTCGTGTTGTCCGTGCAGTTTCGGGCCAGGCAGAGCCTGGCAGCGGAGCGGGGGCCGCCCCGTGGGGCCCCCAAATTCCCGCAGCCGGTGCCGGTTGAAGGGGAGCGTGTGGGGCAAGGTGAAGAGGTAGCTGGGGGGAGAGGAGGGGGGGGAAATTTACGGCTTCACCCCCATCTCCGGGCTTTGCACCCCAAAACTTCGGGGCAGCCGGTGCCCCAGGAGACGCTTATATAAACGAGGCCTCTGTTCAAATCCAGATCTGAGGCATGTCCCCGGGCATGGGGGCTATTTATAGACACTCGCTTGTGATGCTCGCCGTTCCTCTGGCTCTGGGTGCGTCAGCTCTGCATAAACAGCTGCCCTTTAGGGTAGTTCCCGAGGCCTGGGCTCCCGCACTGAATGATAGATCTTGGTGGATTATCGTGTTGACATCTCTGCTGTGGAAGGAGAGTCCACCAGCACCTTTTATGATTGGGCAGCTCTTACTAACTGAAACCTCGTGTCATTTCTTCCCAGCAATGAGCCACTCGTCAGGATTAGCAGAATATTTTCCACTGTAAACTCCAACTGATCCTTTGGCTGATGCACCCTTTTTCTTATTGCTGCTATGAGGATTTACAGCAATTGTGGGTGCCTAATTTTTCATTTAGTTTTTTTTTTCCCCATGGTGTTGCACCCCCTTTTTCTGTTTGCTGACCTGCAATACTCCTTTGCTTTTGCTCTCCCTTCATGCTTTCCTCAGTCAGATTCCCTGTGGTCCACCTCCATATTCCACCCAGAATACACCTTAGACAGGACAGAAGAGAGAACCATAAAACAGAAGTGTTGGTCAAGAACTGATACTGTACTGTCAGGTGCTTGTGGCTGCATTTTCAGATCTGTTGGGCCTTAGCAGTCACAGAAAACTGCAGAAACTGCTCTAAACCCATCCTGATAGATCTAATTATGTCTTGGAGGGCATAGAGGTACCTTAGATGACCTTCAGGATCCTTTCCAGCCTTAATAGTACTCCATCACACCGCTCTGTTAACCCCATCATATTTATGGATGCAAATGGCAGGGTAATGACATGTACCTGAGCAAAACAGGACACTGAAAGGTGACAGAGTGGGCACCTGAGCATTCATCTCCTCTCTGTTCCCAGCAAGGAGCTCTTCCTTACATAGCTCACCTGACAGCCCATCCTTGGATGCCTGCATCCACACCCCTGCAGAGCAAGCAGGGATACTGTCAATGTGCTTCAAAGCAGCCTGTGCTTGAAATAGCTCATGTCCCAAAGGCACACTTAGCTGAGAACGTTAGCGCATTCATGCCAAGAACATTTCCTAGCCTCTCCTAGAGCACTCTCTTCCTGGCAGACTTGATAGTGGAATCACAAAAGCAGTCACACAGCCCATTCTTATATCTGGCCTCATTTGCTTTTCCTAGGCTTTGTATTAATTTGGACACAGGAGCTTCTTGATAGAAAATGACAAGTGACAAGCACTGGAGGTATGATGTGATAATCGCCCATGGAAAGCTAAAGGCACTTCTGTGTTTTCACTCCAGTGATTCATTAACGGGCTGGAGTGACTACTGCCGGGGAAAAGGCCTGATTTGGATGCTTCTTTCCTCACTAATTTGTTCAAGTTAAAACATTCTGCTTGGGGCTTAGTAGATGTGGCTTTATTACTTGCTAAATATTTTCTCAAAGGTTTAAGGTTAAAAGAAGAAATTGTTGGAAAATATGAATGAATGAGGAGATATCCCTTTGCCTTTCCTCTTCATCAGAACAGCTTCAAGTAAGAAGATCCTCTTGATTTTGGACCAAGTAATTGAGAACTGAGGAGCTTTGAGCTGTTTTTTGATAGAGCTCTGCACCTAAAAGCGGTTCATGCATGGTCCAGATACCTCAACTTCCAGTGCCATCTTTTAAAGATTTAAAAATACTTGTTCAGGATGGGCATGAGTTTTCAAAACCCTGTCAGGTATCCTCTAAGCGCAGGAGGTGGATTCACCTTCCTTTGTGTCCCTGGTCTAGAACCCTGATTTGGCAGGGGAGAGCAGG
This sequence comes from Nycticryphes semicollaris, assembly GCA_013400055.1. NCBI lineage: Eukaryota > Metazoa > Chordata > Aves > Charadriiformes > Rostratulidae > Nycticryphes > Nycticryphes semicollaris. The sequence continues at coordinate 344,917 of VXBJ01004369.1, read as the reverse complement.
CATCCTCTTGTGTTTGGGATAGTCTCCCACTCTGCTTCATCAGACCACAGCAGGAGCTAAGAGGTTCTTGCTCTGTGGCTGGTACATCCAGCTATTTCTAGGTTAGCTGTACTGAGTAATTAAGCAGGAATGTCTACCCCAGATAGCCAGCAAACCAAGAGTTGGCTCCTGAGGACTGTGAAAATTAAAATACCCAGTGCTGCTGATATTAATTTTGCATGTTGCATCTATTGGCTTCCTTTGAACCATAGAGGTTTGTGGCTTTAAGCATATCATACCACTGAGGGCCAGAAACTTGCTTTGTTTTTTTCAAAGCACTGAGGAAAGACACGCAGGTCACTGGCTCCAGGATATGGGAATGGAAAGGGAACCATCCTACGGCTGCCTGGTGAACCACGGATGTTTGTGGGACCACGATGTCCCCTTTCTTGTGAGTTGCCCCATACAAGTGAGATTCCTTCCCTTGCAGCCCTCACATTGCACCAAGCTTCGGTTCTCAGGGGATGTTCATTCCACTTGTGTTTGCATGATGACACATCAACAGTGTTTGTGTTGTGTTATATCTCAGGGACACGTCCTTTGCAGAGGGCAGTGTCCGTGTGCCACGAGGAGCCCTTGGAGTGGCCCTCACAGTGTGCCCATCCTCCCTCCCTGCGACCACCTCCCCCACAGCTCCCCAACAGTTTTCACCTTCTTGAAAACCCTTCTCTGCCCAGCTCTGAGCTCCTGGTACCCCTGAAAAACTGTATTCCCTTACGCTCATGGGCCATCTGCAGGGCTGGATCCAATCCCTCGGTGGGATGTGGGTCTGGACTCTCTGTCCCGCACATGGTGGATATGTGAGGGATGGCACACATTTTTAAATCATCTGTAGCACTCTAGTGCCCATTCTGCAGGATTTGAGTAAATGGGTCCTATTATACTTTCTGAGCTAAGCTTGATCTTTCATTGTCCAGCCAGCCTAGCTCCCAGAAACGCAAGCTCCATTTTCACTGTGGACAATTGCAAGCGTCAAAAGTAGGAATCACCGTTGGTGAAAAGTGCAGGTTTTATGGATTTCCCCTTTGCCATTTCCATCTAGATGACATCATAAAACGCCACCGGAAAGAGCAGACAGAGTCCAGCACCACAGGGGACCGTCAACAGCAGCAGGTGAAGAACAGAAATGCAGTGTTTGGGTATGGGCGGCCCCAATTCTGCACCTGGATGCAGAGGAATTTGCAAGGTGGGTGAGCGCCCAGGGACAGCAACGGCTGCCATGCTGAAAAACATGGCTCTGAAACAAAATACAGCTCTTAAATCCTTCTGTCTAATTCCTGTGCACATTTAAAATGTACTCATGCTCTCAATAGCTTTTCTCTCTGCAACAATGGAATATCAGGGCCCTTTCAGAGCATAAATTCATCCATTTCACTACCGTCCACCCTCTCATGAATTACTAATTCAAAGTGACTTAATATCTATTCTCTATTCCCTTTTGGCTTCGCATATTTTAATTATGCCTCTTCCTAATCCTCTTTTTTACCGGAACACACTTAAATTACCCCTTCAGTAACCATGTTTGATAGTTTGGTTATTGGAGCTAATTTATCACTTTTGCCAGCCATGGTATTTTTATGATGAGCTTTTTTGTAATACTGGCTGATCACACACTAACCTATGTTTGGTTCCACTAGCTTTTATCTACAAAATCAAAGTGATCTGCTGCATGAAATGCCACCTCTATCAAAATTTCGCTTTTTTCCCCCCCAAAAAAATTACAGCTAAATCACTTCACTGAAGATTTTAGAGACATTTTGCCATCTTCCGTTGGAGTGCCAGTGGCAAGTCGGGTGGGGGGGATTGCAGTGAGGGGATTGCTCATCTCTGATCTACCTCCCCCTCTCACGTTCTTGGTCTCACCACATATTGCCTTACCGAGGATTGTTCCACTTCAAAACAGAAAGATGGTAATTGCCCTTTGCAAATTGATTTTTCTGTTGAAAACACAAGCTTTGATATTCTTCCACATTGAATTGACTACTGCATGCAGAGTCAAATAAATCAAATAACATTTTTTTTTAAGCTCTTCCTTAGAAAGAAGAACTGTTCTATTAATTTGTAGAATTATTTCTGCTAGTCTTAGTATTTCATAGGTTTTGTCTGAGTCTGAACAGAGCTCTGCCAAGTACAGAGATCCACCATGCAGCTGATGTCAGTAGCAATTTTGGGAAGCTCAGCACGACTGAGAATTTAGCCCATAATTCTTCAGGGCCTCATTTCTCTTTGGTCCCTGGTGAAATGCAGCAGTCCCTTCTGGGCTGAGATGTGATAACCATTATCAAAATGACGACCATAACAATGTAATGACAGAGGATGGAGAAGAGTATTATGCTGATTAAACCACCAACAGAATTCATGCGAGCGAAATGCTCTTCTCCCTCCTGGAATATGGCTTAAACCGTCTCCCTGATGATGAAAGATGATTTTTAATGACAAGAAATTTGAATTTCAAATATCGTTGGAAAGAGTCTGTCAGGCATCAGGGCTTCTCCCCAAACTGGTTGTGCTGGGCACAAGTGCCTCTTGGGCAGCCCTGGTGTGCTGGACACCAGGCTCTGAGCATCCATCTGGGTGCGGTGGGGCCTTCCCCAGCTGCTGGTGCTGAGGGGCTTTATTCAAATGTTCTTGCATTAATAATTACCTGCTGGACGCTTTGCAGAGATGGGGCTTGTGCTGTATCATGCTTGGGGATACACATGACAGAGGGAAGCCTTGGTCCCCAGCCAGTGAATGTGGGGTGCCCTTGGAGGCTGGTGTCTCCCTCAATAGTCAGCATTGCTGGATGAGGCTGGCTGATAGGGACTGACTGACAGGGACAGGATTTTCTAGTTGCTTCCTCCCATCACACCGAAGGGGTGCCTGGGAGAGGCAGCTGGGCTTGTTCACTGGCCGTGGAGTTGATGCAGAACTAGGCAAGACTTGGTGGCCCACTAGAGAGCCATCAGGCAAGCAGGCAAGAGAGAGGGGCAAGCCTGGGGTGGATGCTGACAGGAACAAGAAAGGGAAAAAGAGACTGTGGGGACAGAATCAGGAGGAGGAAAGCAGGCCATTAAAGGCAGCAAGACCACATTTGGTAAAAAAGACACAGGTTACTAAAATTCCAGTGTTTGTTGGGAGAGGAACATTCACATGCCTGCACCTCTGTGCTGAGGGCATTGTTTGCAAAGGAAATAGCTCCTGGCCCCGCAGACCTGATGAACAGTGTGGCATTTTTGCGGGTGCTCCTAACCATCTCTTCCGGCCGTTGGGAGTGAAACTTCCCAGGGACATGCCCTGCTGCTCATCTGTCCCAGAGCCGGAGAAGCTCCCATCCTGTATTCTGGTTATCCCAGCATGGCCATTGTGATGCCCTGGGGCTGAAGCCTTCATTAATCACTGTGATGGTGGCTCCCTGACTGCGATGTCACTGCTTCCTCACAACACTTCATTTCTAATTGCTCCAACTATTACACATTGCTGCGATGTAGGAATCAATGGTCTAGGATCAATACCTGCGTCTAAGGGCTCTGTGGCTGTACCAGCGATGTCTTGCTCTCTGGTTCTGCTGTGAGCTGCCCTCTGCCATGTGCTGCTTTGTGTCTGATTTATTGTCCCCTCTGAGTGGGTGTGCTCATTTTCTGAGCACAGGAAAAAAAGTCCCAATAAATATATATATATAAATTATGGTCCGGTCTTTACTTGTCAAGTGCTATAATGTGAGCACTCGGAGCTATCCCAGGCTCCTGTGGTGTTGGCTTCTGGATGCTCAAGTTTCTTGTGTATCTGTATCAAGAAGCTTTTTCCATTTCACAGTTAATTCCAATAATTCTGAGCTCTGACAGGAGATTGACAGGTTTCCTGATGTGAGTATTCCTGCCTTTATTAGGAATCGGGATTGAAGAAGGCTTTTCTCTTCTACATACTTTCAAATCAAATATGTTTGTCAGTCCTACATAGAATAAGAATGCTAGTAAGGTAATGGAAAGATAAATGATTTAATATTCTGCAAAATTAGTTGTCTGGAATAAATTAATGTGATTCTTGCATCACTGTTTATATAGATCCTCCCGTATCATATTAAGTTAACCTTGTAATTCATTTGCAAAACTGTAATCATAAATCAAGTTTTGAAGGATGCTAAAATAAGAGTTTATTTTTGTAGGACCTAACCATTTTAGAAGAGGGTTTGGACAACAACAATACAACCGGAGGCAATTCAGGAACACTGTGCCTGGTCCCAGGAGAAGGGCAGTTGCTGCATTAAACAGAACAAGCCCTTTAAATCGCCAGGCATCAGCTCAGGAGGTAAGGGGTAAGGAAGGTGCAGCTATTCCCAAATGTCATGTCGAAATCTGCTGCATTTTATGATCCTGGATCACTCCAAAGAACAATCTACATAAAAAATATACAGGCACCATCTTTCATATGCCTGTGCACAGCATTTGTATGCATAGGTGAGTACAGACACATGCGCATATAAAACAGCAATTTTCCAGTTGGTTTTATAGGCTTATAACTTGCATAATTTTACTGAATCTGTTCCCGTGGGTTTAAAATAAAGTAATTTTAAAATGTGTTCTTAGAAGATTTGAAAACATTTCCATAAAAACAAATTCCATGTCTTCTCATTTTACGATTATCGTTAAGGAGGTATGTTAAGATTCATCATTATTTGTCCCGCACTCAGAGCATTTCCCTAAGTCCAGTAAAGCCAAAGGACAGACTGTTGTTGACTTCAGGTGGCTTTGGTTCAGAGATATTTCACTAGCAAGTGGGTATCCCCCCATGACACTCATTCCCAGTGCTGTGACAGCCATGTGTCACATTGCCCCATGCACTTCAGTGTAAAATGCATTTTTTCTTCATTTGTGGCTTTCCCTTTTTACAAGTTTAAATGTCTCTCCTCAAAAACATTTTTTAAAAAGACTGAAATATTTTCGTTTGGGATTTTTGAGTTATTTTTAAGACTCAAGAGCTGCGAAGGAAGACACATGTTCACCATTAAAGTAACTCTTACAGCTTTTCTTCTGAGTGTCGCTGATACTAAGCTGGCTTGGTGTAGAAGTTGGGAATCAATTGGGTAGATAGTCCGCTGTGAGAGGGGGTTTTTTTTCCTGTACTGATGGAAATCCACTCAATTAGGAGGTCACATATGTTCAGTAAGCTTCAAAAAAAACACTGAAGTGAACATGATGGCACATTTAATGGCTGTGTCCTGGGGGTATAAATAAGAGAGCCCTAAACTGAGCATGCATGCGCATGGTGTGTGGTTATTCCTGAAAATAAAGGCTGAGACGACTCAGATATTGAGTGTGTCTGAGTATTAACAGAACGTGATAAACAGAGGCAGAATTTTGTGGTAGCTTCCATTTTGCAGAAATAACACAAGTGGGAGGAATGTGGAAACACGTCTCAATTTGGGGTAGTAACAGTGCTGGAGGAGGTTGTCCCACAGAAATTAAGGGGATGGAGGCTGTGGCAGTTTGTGTAAGGGACCACGGGAGGATATGCATTGCTGGGGGCTTCGAATGTGCTTTGTGCCTCAGGGCTTGGACTGAGTGTTGGACGTGTCCAAACAGGAGAGAGTCAGTTACTGAAAGGGAACCTGAGCAAAGCTGTAATGCTTGGCTTGGGCGATATTTGCTCTCCGACAACTCATTTTTTGGGTATTTCTGCACATCAGAATGAAACATTCTTCATGGTACTTGTTTCATCACAGGAACCTAGACATACATACAGGTGGTTGACAACGGGGTGCACTAAGTCCCAGTGTTGAGACTACAGCAACACTGCTTGGTAGAAATGTTCCTGCCGTAAATATGAAACATGAAGGAGATCATGTTTTAATAGATTTAGTGAGGAATCAGTTTCCCATTGAGAAAATATCAAAGGAGGGAAAAAAACATAAGCCTTTGCAGAACAGGGTTGTTCTGTTGTGAAGGAAAAGCAGTTGGGAATAAGAAGAGGGGGATCAGGAATGCAGAGCCACTGGCATGGAGCTGATGTGGGGAGGAGATGGCCAGCAGTGTCAGCAGGCTGCACTGGCGCTTCAGAGCTGGATTTCCCCTGGGACAGAGTCAAAGAAAAAGCAAAAGAAAGTGCAGCAGTGTTTCTGTTGATGGGGGAGGACAGAAGCAAGGTTGTGGCACAGGTGGCAAGGGATGAGCTCTCCCTGCTCTTTCAGGGCAACAGGAATGACGACGCTTTCACCAAAAGCAGTGGGCAGCCTGAGGGACGGCAACGGCCACCCCCAGGCCCCAAGAGATTCCGAGCAGCTGCTGCCAGCACCCACGCCCTGGGGAGAAGGTAAAATCTTGGCTAAATCTGGGCTTTTTTGGTTTTCAGTGACTTCCTGTGCAGCTCCTGGGGCTCTGCTCTCAGTCCATGCCAGCTGGGAGAGGCTGCAGCCCCATGCTCATGCAATGTGAGAGAAATACCCCCGGGTATGTTAAGAAAGCACCTGGACGTAGAACAGCTCCATGCTGGTAGTTAGTAATTCAGGTATTAGATCTGTCATTTTGTTTTAGAAAGCAGGGAAAATGTCACCTTTGTATTTTTATTAAGCTTTTCCTCTGTCACTTTGGGGAAAATTTTTGAAGGATGAAATAGCATTTATTTTCTTGAAGACAGGAAATACAGATTCCAGTGGGAAAGGACCACCAGGAGAGGGGCCACAGGAGCAGCTGCTGCGCCCAGGAGTTGGGCAGCCCCAGTACCTGTTTTATCAGGGTCCTCTGAGCTCAAAAGCAGGTGCCGCTGCAGTCCTGTCTTTCTCTGCTCTAAGTAGAGCAGGAGCTAAATGACCTCCAGAGGTCCTTTCTGACCACATTTTTTTTCTGTGGTTTTCTTCCATGATTTTTTATTTTTTTAATGGGCAGAGTTCAGAACAAACACAAGCTGGTTTTTCATTTGAGCCGAAAAACAAGTTCCTCTGAAATCCTTTGCTGGCAGAAAAACCTGTTGGGCTGAACTTGGTAACACACAGCCTCATTTGCTTCTCATGCTGCTTTTTCATACCATACCAGGTTCAGTATTTAAGCATTAAACTTCAGGTAAGACCTAGCATCCTATTCACCAGTGTCCTTTTCTCTCTCTACCGTCAGGCCTTTCCTGCTGAACCGGGGACCAGCCTTCCAGCAGAAGCGGATGCCACAGCGGTTCTCCAAAGCAAACTTTCAGAGAGGGGTTGGTATTGAGACATTTGTTATGCAACCTCCTGCTGGTGGCAAGCCTTTGGTTTTACAGGCCTTGCCCAGTTTTATCTTTGCTTCTAAAAGTAACTGGGAGAGACAGATGACTTTAATAATGAATATATTACCAGGAAAGTATTTGCAGGACAGGCAATTTTTAATACAGCTTAATCTAGCAGCTGGAAAATAAAACATGGGCAGGTGATAGAAGTAAACCTTGCAGGCTGTACAGCAGCACAAGCAGCACAAAATAAATCCTCCCCATACCGATCCCCGTGCCAGCAGGAAACCCCAAATTAGCAAATTTCTTGACAGCATGCAAGGAAAGAGCTATTCAGATACACTAAATGAAATACAGGAAATAGAATCCTTGTTTCTGAGAGGTAATTAAGTCCTTTTTTAAAAATAATAAATATATTTCACAGCAGATGGGTGCTAATGGAGCAGGGAAACCACCCAGGATGAGAAGGTAATTGGTGAACAAAGGCACGCTGGAAACACAACGTGCTCTTTCACACTGGAACTGGAGCTGGATGCATCTCCCTGTCCTGGCAGGTGGCAAGTGAAACCCAGCCCCGGAGCAGTTCTAACGGTTTCTGTGGCTAATCCCCAGGCGGGCCAGGTTGGCACGTAAGTAAATTAGGTGATTTGTTCAGACTGGAGCCCTATAAAAACCACGGCAAATCCCTTTAGCATTATTGCAGCTTCCCTTCTTCTGTGAGTGCACAGAGAACGGTTCAGATCCAATATGGTTGGCAAATGATGTTTTGTTCCCTTCCAGCATATCTGAAAAGAGATGGTAATTTCCCTGTATTTGTTTGTTATCCAGTGTAAGGAGAAACAGGAGGTGGCAGTGGAGGTGGCAGGCTGGCTGCGCCCTCAGTGGAGTGTCACGGGGGAAATGCCGTGCACCCCAAAGGGACATGGTGGGCTGGCAGTGCCAGAGGAGGCCAGCAGAGGCTGGAAGGGGACAGCGTCACTCCTGGGCTGAACCCAGACACCCAGTGAGGAGCAGAGAGAGGAGTCAGTGAGGGCTCATGTCACATCCTGGGTGCAGAGGGCACCCCTTGGTAGCCTTGACATGATGCAGTCCCCAGCACTGGGACTCTGCATGGCATGTGAATGTCTCCTTGACACCTTGCTGGTTTGCAGACAATGGGACACGAACTGCCTCAGCAACAGCAGTGACCACAGATCTGTGCTTTCCTCAGGCCCAGATCCAAGCAGCCATACCTGCGAAGCCGGAGGCCTCTGCCACTGCCAGCCAAGCCCCAGCCCAAGGGAGTGCTGCTGAGGTTTAACTTCCGTGCCATGGCCAACCAGGTAGAGGTTTTGACGACAGGACAGGCAGCACCTTCCAGCATCCCTGGAAGAGCTGGGCTTCTAAGATCACACTCAGGTGTCTGGGGATGCCAGCTGGGTTTGTCTGGCATAACCTGGGAGGAAAGTTCCGAAACTGTTTTGGCTGGGTCACTCATGCAACTGAAGGCACCAGAGAAGACTGTTCAGCAACTGCAGACTGAGCTGAATTTTCTAAACTCTGTTGCACCCTCTTGTCCTGTCCATGTGCTTGCTCAGAGCAGGGAGATGCTGCTTGTGAGTGGTTCTGGCAGGGGGAACCATTTCACTGTCAATGCTCCCGTCTCCTCAGGGACACACAGCACTTCTAGGCCTTGCTCTCTCTTTGCTTTGGTGACCTTCTCGGTGCCATGTTTTACACCAAAGTATGGTCCAAGAGCCCTGGGGCAGGTCGGAAATCCTGCTCCATCTTCTTCATTGCTGGCATTTCTTGTCCCAATGATTTGATTTTACTTCATGCCATGTGCTCAAATGCCATCTGCTTGCTCCTGCTGAGGACACGTGGTGTCTCGGGGCTGGGCACTGCTTGGAAGTTTTCCAGCTGCACACAGTCTGTCAAGCTCCTTGTCTCCGAGTGCTGAGTGGTTTAATTGACTAACTGGCTGCTAAGCACCATCCTGACTGATGGGCTCTAATCAATAACCCGCTGCAAGTGTGGCCGTGCTTCTCTAGGAGTCACAGGACTGACTGGCTCTCCCTTTCCCCTGCAGACCAGTCTGACGCTGGATGAGAGGTTCTCTGGGCTGAGGAAAAAGAAGCGCTTTACAGCAGCCCGGAGCACTGGCCGGACGGTCACCATGCCTTAGCACAGCGTGCCCCTCACAGGGGCTGCCCGAAACAGTCCAGGCAGCTCAATAAAACTTAACAGATTTCCTCCTAGAGCGCTGATTTGGCAATGTGCCATCTCCTTACATGCTGAATGAGTGAGTGACCAAGGGCAGGGACGAGGCAGGATAAGAGTCATGGGCAAGCGCAGGGCAGGTGGGACATGAGCAGGGGGGAGATGGAGGGGATGAGTGGAGATGGATTTGCTGGGAGCTCTCTGCCAGGGGGCTGGCACCGGCGCTGTCCACTTGCCATCCCACCCTGCACTACCCGGGGTGACACCTGCAGGAGGGAGGGAGCTCCAGCTCCCAGCCATACACCTGGCACCTTCCCTGCCTTGTCCCACCGACAGGACAGAGTTGAGGACACTGTACCTGCCCACATAGATGATGGAGCATGGAGTGATGTGCAGGGTGGAGGGACCTGCCCCTCCGTGGCACCAATGGGGATACCCCAGCTGCCCATGTTCCCCAGCATCCTCCCAGCTGCCCCATGTGCTGTGCCTGCGGACATCCCTGTACCAAGTGTTACTGTGTAGAACTTCTCCACCCAAAAAAATGTTTTGATTTGCCTCTGTGGTCAGGACTGAGCATCTCGCATTTCTCTTTGGTTTGCCATGCTGCACATCTGGCCTGGTTGTGGGGACATGCCATGCTGTACTGTGTCACCAGAGTGGCTGTCCTCAACATGGAGCACAGATGGGCTGCCCCAGTCCAAATTGGGTATCCCGGTGCTGCAGTAGGATTTTGGATTAGGGATTGCATTAGGGATTTTGTGGGTGCAGCTCCACCCATGCTCAAAGCACCAGCATAATCAAACTAGCAGCTGTGGGGGGAGGCCAGGCTCTGCTGCATAGATGAACATTGGTTGAGATGTTAATGAGTTGGGTCTAGTCATTTGTTAATGGAGCCCTGCACCAGCTGTGAGTCACTGATCCCTTCTCCATCCCCTGCTGCAACCCAGCACCAACTGTGCCGGACATGGCCTGTCCTGGGCCCTAGGCTGTGCTTCTTGTAGCAAATACCAGGTAGACAGCTTTGCATTTGACACCAAGCATCTTTCTCAAGAGACTGGACTCAGCGCTGGTGTGAATTGTTGTTAGTTGACGGAGTGGTCCTGTATGAGTCCAATGCACTGAATAAAAAGCTAACTTGTCAAATGTGACCTCATTTTTTTTTGGTCATTCTCTCTGGAGCTGGCTTTTGGCAGAAGTTGAGCGTCTTGTATAGGGTGTGCAGCCATAGGGGCACCTTGGGGTTGTCACAGTCCCTGTTGGTGTCCCCCATGGGCAGGGGGACACTGCTCTGGCCAAGTAGGCAGTTTGCTGCTCCAGAACTGGCTCCAAAGCACAGCCAGAGCAGTGGGAGGTTTTCAAGAGGTATTTTATAAATTATTTGCTGTGACACTTTTGCCTTTAATGTTATTGGCAAAATTATCAGAGCAGACCTGGCTCCCAGTTTGTCCGAAGCGAAACAAATGCAAATAGACTTTCAGGTTAATGAACCTGAAGTGAAAGCATCACCCCTTCACGTAAATAATCCGGATGTCATGGAAGGTGAACAAGAAACACTGCCACAAATGGCAATATTCCTGATTTCAGTTGTACTCTCACTATAAATATTGACAAAAGAGGGTAGACTTTCTAAGAAAACCTGGTTACGTATTAAACCAGGTTGCAAAGGGATGGAGCCATTCAGTCCTGAAAGAGCAGCTGAGTGTGCAGCATCCCCTGGGTGTTTGGAACACCTCCTGATACTATTCTCCAAATAAATGTTTTTCAGCAATTTGTACTTTATATTTTTTTGAGTACTCCTTAAATTAAAATTGAGGGCTTCGTGATAAAAGCTACACTCTTTTTTTTCTAGCTTGGTTCCCCTCAGCGAGAGGCGACAAAGACTTTGCTCAGAAGGGCACTGAATTTACAAGTAGCAAAAAAGCATAACCATCATGTTGAAAGTACATTGGGAGAGGGCACTCAACAGGCATAAAATACCCCTTTCTGCTATGGTACTGAAACCTAAGGGCCGTTCCCTCTGGAGCGGTCCATGCTGTGGTGTGTGGGGTGCTCAGAGCCTGGTTGCTTTCCTGGGAGGGTGTTGGTGGGACACTGCTTGGCACTTTGGTTGTGGTTTGAGGAACCCACAGCAATTCACTGTTGTTTAGACAATTATTCTGTCACCCCAAGACCCCTCCCCATCCAGGAAGGGGAATCAGGGAAAAACAAGGAAACCTGAAGGTGGAAATATATATTTAATAGGATGAAACTAGATAATAAACATTAATAACACTAAAGAACCAGCATTGATCCGAATACCAATATAAAATCCACAAGGACTATCCTCAGCCCATTCTCCCAGCAGGAACCAGTGCACTCCCAGCAGAGACAGCCAGTGTGGGACACTGTGAGCACTGCGGCTTCGGGAGGAACGGAAGTGCTCAGGGCTCTGGGACCGAGGCAAAGAGTTCTCTGGATCCCAGCTGTCAAGGGGGAGCAAACCTTCTAATTTATATTGCATGTGCCGTTCATGGTATGAAATAACCCTGTTGGCTTAGGCATTAGAAGATAAACTAGTCCTGCGTCTCTCAAGGCAGGCCGAGGTTTCTCTAGCTGTGGCCCGGAGCTCCGCTCGCCCAGCTAGATCGCTCCTTAGGGTGTCCGCGGTGCCACACGACGGGACGGTGGTCCCCCACCCAGGAGGTGGCAGCAGCCGCCTCGTCTCAGGCCGGGGCCACCGGGGAGGGGAAGCTATGTGACCCGGATAAAGTTTTTACTCTGTTTCAGGCCAGCAAAGCCATAGTCGTCTCCAGAATAACCACTGGTGGGGTCCGAGAGGTTTAAAGGTGCAGGAGGAACCATAACATGGTCAGGAGAGAGTCCCCGTGGAACACCCCAGGGAGGAAGACACCAGCACCGAACAGAAGCGACTGTGATTTCTTCCTTTAGCTGCTGCTATCATTGTGTTTAACAGCATTTGATGGGGGTTTCTTCCACTTTTGCCTTTTGCTGTTTGCTTTCTGTCTACTTGTCTGCTCCAACGGCCAGTATTACAGGTGAGTATGTAATCCTCTGTGCCCTTTGCAATTTATAGAGCCATGTTCTTTCCTCACCACCTTTCTAGAAGAGCTTCAGTGTATCTACCTGTCCACTGCCACCTTCTGCATATTTTTTCTTTGGAGTGCATATGAATTTGCAATAAAGATACCTTAAATGAACATATGCTTATATTAAATCAGTACTGTCAGATATAAATGCCCGAATTGCTGCCTCAAGGAAAAGATGGGAAAGATCTTATAATTAAATTGAAAAATACCTGATTCTTTCTGCCCAACTGAAGGACTGAACTTGCTTAGGGGGAAAAGGAGAATTTCAGATTTAAGTCCATTATTAGTTCCTACTAAAATCAGTTTCATCTTATTTGCAGCCATTAAATAAACGTGAGGTACAGAAATGGAATTTCACCATTGATCCTACCTTACACAAAGAGAATACTACTTAAAAGCAGAGGTCCAAATCAGATACATCATTACATGCTGATGGGACCTGATCCATTCCCCTGGTCAGCTCTTCTAGCTCTGCTATATCTGCTTGAGACAGCAGGGCTGAAGCAGACAAAATATTTGAGATAGATTTATAGGGAAGCTCTGCTTTGTTTTCTGTTCCTCTCCTAGTAATTCCTAGCATTCCAGTTGCTTTTTAACCCAGAATAGCTGCTTGGAGTAGGCAAGGCTAAGGCACATTTATATTGGTTTATGAAACAACCTCCTGGGGACCATTTTGTGCAGCAGCTGGTCTCACGGCAGTCATAGTGGCAGCAGAGAGGGCACCCAGAGAGGTGGCTACAAGAGGATGTGCCCAAGGCTCCAACATCCCCATTGTAGCACCAGCTGTTTATGGGATGTATGGTTTGATGCTATAGGCTACCTTTAATGAGCTTAACAGATACAGGGTAGAAGGCCAGCTTTCCCTGAGAATTTTCCCCTTTGTCAGTTCTTGTTGATTTTAGTGCCGTATGACCTGGAGACATGCATCAGGTTCCTCCCCAGTATTTTGGGGCATGCATGTGGCCAGGCTGGCACAGGGCAGGGTTCCAGCATGGTGCCCAGGGAGAATCATGGCAGTAGGTGCTTCAAGAATAAAAATGTGTGGTTTGGGGCAGGCCTGTTGGTCAAATCCATCCCAGTAACAAAGCAGCAGCCACAGCATCACCTGCAGGGGCTGAGGGTCTCTCCCACAGGGAGAGATCCCCGTTGCCTGGGGGACTTGCTGTCACTTGTCAAGTGGCTGCAGGCGGGACATGAACTGGCTGCATTGGTGGAGGTGGAACGCACTGTCAGCAGCAGGAGTTGTTTGTTTTCAGGGGTCCTTGGAGGGATTCGGGCAACCAGAAATCACAGGCAAACTCTTCAAAGAGAAACCCGAGATCCAAACAGCATCTCCAGCACTGCACTTCCCTGAGGGGCTTGGACAAACTGAACTACAAGCAGAGCATTTGCCAGGCAGCAAACCAGTAGGAGTCACACAAGAAAGACACACAAACACACTGGAAAGCAAGGGGTGCTCCAAATTGGAGCCCAGATGGCAAAACATCCTGGAGGGGGGAAAGAGTCTGTGGAAGGTTGAATGGTACTTTATAAACTAACTTATTTACAGAAATATAATCTCATTTCTGAACAAACCACCATGCCACCCCAGCACAGTGCTGGTTGAGAAAGGGATGTAGGAAATTGCTACAAACCCAGAGGGTTTACCATGATTTCCTAGAGGACCAGAACAACAAGCAGTATTCCCCCAGACAGCATCAGGCAATCCCAGCCCCTCCAGTTGAGGTGCTGCTATGGGCAGGATGCCATGCTTTCACAGCTTGTCCTGCTCCAGCCCAGCATTACCTTTGCCAGGAACCTGTGCCCTGCACTAGGGGCAGAAGCTTTGTACCCTGGAACAGGGACAGCCTCTTACAGATTTTGACTTTAACATCCATTTGCAAGACAGAAATATTTTTCTCTATTGCAGGTTTCATTTGCTGAAGTCTTACTCTGTCTGGATCAACTCTGACCACTTTTATAGGCAACGTAACATTAAGTGCTAAGATGTGGAGGCAAGGGCTTTATCCACTCAGGATCAGAGGTTTAGGATTTAGTATTAAGCCACATCCTAAAGCAGATCCTTTCTACCAATGTCAAGGCTGCTTCCAGATCTCATGATTTTACTGAAAGTACTGTGATGTTTAATGGTGCAGTTAAACCCGTGGTTCCTGAAGGCAGATCAGGAGGTTAAAATCTTGGCTTGCCTGTGTTAAAAAGTCAATTTTCAGTGCTGCAGCTGTGGGGAAGACTGTGACCCAAGAGTAACTTAAAAGCTTAGGTGTCAGCTGCCAAAAAAACAAGGAACCTCTTTAATATATTTTTTTAATGTCATAAGTTACTAAGTCAACCTCATGATTTTTGGAGCTTGACTCATGACTCTGAAATGCTCAGAGCACACCGCTGGGCCAGAATTAATCCACAGTCATACCTCTTTGTGAATGGGAATCTCACCAGCATCTGGAGATTTTTGCCCCTGCATCCCCCGTTGTGGCAGCACTCTTGTTGTACTGCCATTAACAGCCCTAGTGTGTTGCAGAAGTGCATGTGAGATCTGCTCTTTCTGTAGGTGAAATCTGAAGAAGAGGTTGTTCACCTCTAAATCGCACCATTCTGCAACTGTTAACCCTGCTTTTGCTGCGATCCAGAAGGAAGACGGCAGGGTGCAGGCCCCCCACCCTCAGATGAAAAATGGCCTCATCACTCTGGGGCCACCTGTCCCTGAAGGCTGAGGATGTCCCCAACCCTGCTGTGAAGCGAGGAGACGTAAGATGGAGATGTGTGAAGATGGAGAGTGGTGACTGGCAGGGCCCTCAAGGGAACCCAGGCCAGTGTGGGAAGCGATG
Organism: Nycticryphes semicollaris; assembly: GCA_013400055.1. Classification (NCBI taxonomy): domain Eukaryota; kingdom Metazoa; phylum Chordata; class Aves; order Charadriiformes; family Rostratulidae; genus Nycticryphes; species Nycticryphes semicollaris. Next base: position 329,595 of record VXBJ01004369.1, on the reverse strand, counting down.
GACGGGGGGAGGATGATTTATGTTGTCTATGAGTTTATTCGCAGATGGTAATGTCTTCCCCCGCTTCTCTGGGATCAGAATTTTTTGTCATTCTTGCAAAGAGTGTTCATAAGCCTCATGGAGCCTACTGTGTTCCCAGCAAAGCCAGGAACAGGTGAAGTTCTGCATGTGTTTTGTCCTCCCAGTAATTGTTACTGGAGAAATAAGGGGCACCACAGGACCTCAGGCAGGCAAGCTCTCTCGCCACTGCTGCTGGGGGCATCCAGCAGCCCCAGATCTCAAGACGCTTCCTAGCTTCAGGTTTCCAGCCTAAATGAGTGTGGCCATCTCTGCCTGTTCCTGAGTCAGCCTTAACCTCTGCCAAAATGGCTCTCCTCTCCGTTTTGCCTCTTTCAGCAGAGTTTCTCCCAGCCCTATTAAAAGCCCTTCTCAAAGCCCATAAATGGAAAATTCCCAGTCCTGATGTCCTGTTCTCAAGTGCACTGTAGCTGAATAATTTGTCTTACCTATGAGATGTAAGGGAGGCTATTGCTGTAGATGGACAGCCCTTCATTTTTAAAATTTTTCCTAACTTCATGCACAAACCCGTCCCATGGATGCTCTGGCAGAGCACTGAGAGCTTCACTCACTGAATGGTCCTCCCACCACCATGCAGGGACCTCACATTTCTTGTGTATCGTGCCACAGAACACAGCTTTGCTATGGAGCACAACCACATAATGCTTCCAGCTGAGACAGCAGTATTTAATACCAGCCCCTTTTGCGCCATGCGTTGCCAAGGAGGCATCTGCAGGTGCTCCTGTGTTTCACACCTCTTCTGGACCTGCAGGGAGCACACATCCTAAATTCAAATTTTTCCCTGGCCCTAGATCCAGCACAATGATTCATCTGTGCATTTGATTAAAGGATCTCACTGTTGACCAATCCAAGGTTTCTTTCTTGACCAGTTAATTTTGGTATGCAGAAAAAGCCTGGGTAAAGACAGGAACTTAGTGGCATTTTCAGTGTCTGCAAGCTGCCTGCTATATATTAACAAGAGACTAAACGGCTCTCAACTGTTCAGTCCCAATTTCCATCACTGCAGTTTTGTAGTTATAACACTAACTAGCAAATATAAAAAATAACTGGAATAAAACCTCACCTGAGGAAAGACTGAGCTGAAACATCCTTAAAGGTCTGGGTCTTCTGTAATAACTATGGGCGTGAAAGAGCTTGTGGATTTCTCAGACACATGTATTCAGGGTCAGGAAGAAAATATGGTCTAGCACGCAACAAAGCTTGACTGTAGGTTTGTAGCATGGCTGAGGATTTCCTCCCTGTAGGAAAGACTGAGGTCAAATATCTTTATTTGCATATTAGTGGTGATGGAAGTTGCTTGTGTGCAATAAGAGAACATGGTCCAAACAGCTGGAAACTAGAACAAGGTTGATTTACTTCTGTTTTGCATAAGCCTATAAATTGTCCAGACCTTGCTCCTTTTCCTGAGAAACTGTTATCATCTGCGATAAATTTGACTAAATCCACCTCAACACAAGGATGATGCAAGGGATGCAGATTCCTCAGGGATCTCAGTTCTTGGAGAAAAAACCCTCAGCCTTCTCACCAGCTTTTCATGGTCTACACAAGGGAGCTAGTAGCTTCGCATTTGTTTCTTCTCATGCTGATAATGATGGAAAGGGAAAGGATCATCAGGAAAGTGCTCTGCTTGGACCTCAGCATCAAACAGCTGCAAAGGGCTGGGGATGATGGAGAGGTTGCAAGAGGAACCCCCTCAGTCAGAGGGTCCCCCAGCACTGCCTAGGCTTTTGGGTGACCAGCACCCTGTTTGCTGCAGCTCCCAGCTACAATCCCTGCTAAGCAGCCCCTGTGGAGGAAAAAAGGCTGTTATGAGGTTATTCTGCTTCTACAGCAATCCAGAAACACACCAACACCACCAGGTACAGCTACGCCTGGTCTGATCCTGGAGTTGCCCTGATTTGCTGGTGAGCATGTGGAGCCTCTTTGGGGGCAAGGGGTCTAACGTTGCATTCAGAAGCACTTTGATTCAAGCTGTTAAATGTGCCTGGTCATGAATCCACAATGCAAAAGAACTCAACAGCACTTCTGTAAGGAAAAGGAACTTTTGTGGACTGCATACAAAATGTTCTGGTGACATATTTATATCAGCTCCAGCAGTGTTCATTAAAATAGATGGTGATTGCAGCACTTTTAAAGCAGGTGATAACAGAAAGCCACAAACACAATGTGAAATGTAGCAATTTCCACCCAGCAACCTACCTTTAATGCAAGGTTTTATTTTCTAATTTGAGCCCCTGATCACATCTTTATGTGTAACCACATGTCTTTGCTTGAAAATAGGTGAGGTGGTACAGACCATGTGTATTTAGAGAAGTGCATTCTTATATCCATTTCAAATTACAAATCGATTTGCTGCTAAGATGCTGTCTAGAACCATCCAGGAGGAAAATACTCAAAATGTCATCAATTGAGGGCTTAATACTGGGGGGTAGACAGGGTTTCTCCCAGCAGCTGCACAGAGCCCAGGCAGAGTTCTCCCTCTCTCTGAGCCATCCTGCCACAGTCTGGGCTAAAAATGAGCTCAGCACAGGCTGAAAAGCAGAAGGAAAGCTAGGGAGTGACTCTTGGCCTGGGAAGGGAGCAATGGGACAAAGAGTAACAGTTTTAAACTGAAAGAGGGGAGATTTAGATTAAATATGAGGAAGAAATTCTTTGCTATGAGGATGGCAAGACACTGGCCCAGGTTGCCCAGAGAAGCTATAGCTGCTCCATCCCTGGAAGGGTTCAAGGCCAGGTTGGATGGGGCTTTGAGCAAGCTGGTCTGGTGGGAGGTGTCCCTGCCTGGGGCAGGGGGTTGGAACTGGATGGTCTTCAGGGTCCCTTCCAACTCTAACAGTTCTATTATTCATAGAATAGCAGCACATTCAACTCCTTTGTCTAAAGGCAGTTTAGGAGACGCCCAAGAGGAGTCTTATCCTTCCCCCTGCCAGCAGTGGGTCTGTGAAGGACTATGTAACGGAGCAGGCAAAAGGGAATATGAAGAGCAACTGGGTTTTGCTCTACATTCCTTTAAACCCTGATGACTCTGCTTTTCTACTAGCACTTGTATTTTTTAAAGACATTAAAATAGGTCTGACCATTAGTCCAGATGTACAGAAAATAAGAACTTTGCATATGTAAGGTTTTCAGGACTAGATCCAGTTTTTCTATGTTTTTTTAAGCCATATTTAAACAAAAATGCTTCTGAATATCAACTAGTCAATGAATTCTCTTTGGTTCAGTCTTGCTGAGTTGGATTAATCATGTTCACTAAGCTATAGAAATGNCCCCCCCCCCCCCCTATTTTTTTAAACTCAGCATTCACAGAAATTGCTGGTGACTTTTTAAAACAACTGACAAAGTAAAACTCACACAATGCAAGAGAACTGAAAGACAGTTCCACATGTTATTTTGCTCAATTTGCTAAATCACATTAGCACTGACAATAAATTTCTACTACCTACCCTAAAAAGTTTAAACATCTCAGCCCTTTGTGTTGTTATCTTGCATTTTTTGTAAGAGGGAGACCTATCATTTGCCAGACTTTATGCTGCCTTTGCACTGAGTGGTTTAGCAAGTATGTGTTAAATGTTATCATAAGAGCTGAATTGTAAAGTGGTGAAATCATCTGAAAGTGCAGCAGGCCTAAGAAGCACAGTACAGTTCACGTCCATTAGAGCAAGCTCAGTCACAAATATTCCCTTGATGTTTGCCAAGAAAATCTGTATTTTCCAGCAAACACAGTGGCAGAAAGTTGAAAGCAAACAGAATTTTTTGTCATTGGCTCCTGTTGCATGTTCTCTGTCTCACTCAGGCAATATAGAGCCCAAACTCTACATAAGAATTAAAGCAAGTGGGATGAAAAGATTTTTCAGGCTTCTAAAAAATACACACCCATTAAGTCCAAAGACCCTCTCTTGACTCTGCAGAGCTCCAGGGCCATGGGGACAGCAGGAGGGGCACATTGGGTGCTGCAGGGTGACCGACCTCTCCCCAGATTTCCCCAGCCATGCCTTCCCATAGCCACAGTCAGCTTTGCTGCCGGGCACATCTCCTTCAGAAATGCAATTCACTGTGCAGGAAAGGCAAGTAACAGCTCCACGTGCGCAGCCAAACCATTTGTCACCTCTTTTCAGATCATTTTCTATCTTTTGCTTCCACTGTGTGCTGGTCTGGGAAGTGCAATTCACATTATCCCAGTAAACGTGTCAGCAGATTCAAGAAAGCGAATTTGTTTCTGCTCTGCCAAAGCCAACTGATGCATGCCTGTGTTTTCCTTTCAACAGAGATGTGTGGTTTGCTAGGATTTACCAACAGTTACTGAGCAGTACCCATTCAGATTTTGTCTATTTTTGGAGCTCGAACATGATGGTAACATTCAGTCAGCTTTGAATGTCTGGCTGACTTTAGCTAAGAAATTTCTTACATTATCTATTGGAAGCAAATCCTTTATTTCTCATGACTATCCCCCAAATCAACATTTAAGTGTTTTGCAGTACTTGTATCATGAAATTTACCGTGTATCAAAGTCTTTAAGATCTACAGTGTGTGTCTACATAAAACCGCCTTTATGCCTGTCTCTTATCTTTTACAGCTGATTCAGAATAAGAACTGCAACTCTCTATATTGCACTGCTTACAAACTGAGAGCCCTTCTCCTGCCCTCCTGAGCCAGAGCTGTCACCCCTGCAGTGACAGCAAGAGACACCCTGTGCCCAGACGTGTTCTGGAAACTATCGGCCCTTCTCCTGCCTTCTACCAGCCCAAATGCCATCAGAACATCACACTCCTGATATAATACCCAGACACAGACACGTTCTGCTTTGTTCTGTAATAAGATGTGCCTAAGAGACTAATTCAGCATGGTTTGGACACTAATTGCTTGGTAGCTCTGCTTGCCTTCAGATACCTTGTTACAGCAGCTGCATGAGTTTGATCTAATCAATGGAAGGAAGCAGGGCAGCAGCCAGTTCTGCCAGGACTTCGCATCGCCTTGGCTGGAATGCAAAACATCTTTCTGGGCCCAAGAGGCTACAGCCCGTGTAGCCCACAAGGCAGAACTCGGTCCTTTGGTACGTGGAGGATTACATTGAACAGATGGGGTGGTGCTCAAGGTCACACTCAGAGCTCCAGAGTCTGTGGGCACATAGAGAGTTAAGCTTGAAAGAAGGTAACGAATGGAGCAGGATGCACAGTATTAAATGCATCATTAATGTGGAAGCTTTGTTTAAAGCCAGTAAGTCTTCCCCCTAAAGAGAAAGGCTGGAAAGGTTGAAATGCCAGATACCTGGGGGAGTGACTTTCTTCACTCTGCCCATCATCCCTGTGCAAACTGCAGCACAGCCCCATGCCACTGTGCAGAGATCTGGTTTCCCACACGTCGGTCATCGTGTTCAGGTTTTCAGAGGCAGGGCTGTTTGCCTCTGATGCACAGCAAATAATGCAGGCTCAGTGCACTTCGCCAGACAGTACCTTCTTTCTGAAGGTGCTTGTCCTGAACATACTTCTTAAAGACAACTTCACATCAAACCCAGGTAACTCATCACTTGGGATTAGACAGTGTGCTCCTTTCCCCCACGCCACTTGCTTGCAGGCAAGCCCAAATAAATACCATTGCTTTAATTCCAGACCAGCGGCTCCTCCAGGGAGGCAGCTCCATCTACGTATAGCCTCTTGAAGATTTGGCTGTGCTGCATGCATCTCTAGTAAAAGTATGGGTTTAGATGCTGTATTAACTAAACTTATAATTTTTTCTGCTGCTGCAAACTACAGAATAATTTTGAGCTGACATATTCCACAGAAGCTCTGTAGAAAAGGGTTGATCTCCTGTGGCAAATGCCCATAACCAAAGAATTATGCTAATATCCTCGTGAATTCCCTGATACAATAGTTTGAGGGATTTTATTGACCAGAACTGAGTTGCTCAGAATATTTTCCTCAGAGAAACCAGTGTGTATAGCAAACCTCTCATGTCCTGAGCTCACTGACCTCCTGGTGCCCCTGGGCCTGCCTCTGCTACCCAGAAATGCTCACTTTCCTGGTGGGGGTGGGGAGAGGTACTCCAGATCAGGCCTTGAAGCAAAAAGCTGAAACAGTGAGCTTCAGTAATTCGGGAGAATAAGTGAAAAAGCTCAGAGGCTAAATGTTAAGCTGAATCAGGGCCAGTTGAAGTTGATCTATAGCAACCACTACCAATTTCCAAACAAATAATAATTCTTAGTGGTTTGTCCCATTTCTTGGCTAAACAGTGAATAATTAGCTCCAGTCCAAGTATTGATCTGGAAAATGACTTGTTTCTATCGACTAAGCACAAATACATTTTGAGAGGAGACGATGACTGAATTATCCTGTTACTTTTCTTATAAAACCCTTTTCCCCAGTCTTGGCTGGCATTTGCTCTCAAAAAGGAAGCTAAAGTAATTATTCTAAACAATAGACTTGTTAAACATCATCTTAGCGTAGGAGTTTAAGATTCAAATTTTGTTGCTGAATTTTCTTGCCAAGCCAGACTCACTGTTCTTTGACAAAGCTGCCACTTACAGGTTTTCATTTTGCCTTTTCTCCACTTGTAAACATGAAATCCTTCCATTCATCCACTCAGGAAAATACAAGTTTCCCCTAAACTGGTAAAAATTTTCTTTCCATGGGCAATAGTAATTTTTAATTCTGCCACTAGGAAAGATCATCAGCTCTAAAGCACTGTTCAAGCCAAGGTTTGGCAGAGGAGGTGAAGTGAAGTGAAGACTCTTTCCCTGCAGTGAGCTGTGCCTCAGAGGCCATACAACCAGAGCAGGACTCAGCCACGTCCCAACAGCCTTCTGTGGCCATTCCCACCCGCCAGCTCTGCCTCTGGAGAAGTCACTGGCTAGTGCTGCAACACTCCTCACCATGCGGCTGACACCTGGACACTCCTGTCCTGGAGAATACCCCAACATGCTCCTGTAAGCCTGTGTCACCCCATTAAATACACAAAACCAGCTTCACCTATGGATTAAAGCATGGCTGTCCATGGGAGAAGCCCCACTTCAGAACACACAAGGTTGGCACCCACAGGCAGGAAGGTGGTGGCAGGTGGACCCCATCGCATGGTCAGGAGCTAGGTTAGGGCAGAGTTGCAAAAACAGAACTGGGCTCTCAGACTAGCATAACCAGTTGAGATTATACAAATACAGCTTTGCTCTGGAATTAGTTTTAGGTGTTTCAAAGGCCAAGCCAGGTCCCCAGCAGATAATTCCTCATGTTTTATTTGGTTTTATACGTATGAGATTTCTTAGAGCACAGAACAATCCCATGTAAGAATTGTTAATAAAACCTTTTAGCCATAACATCCCCAAACTGCAGGAAACACTGGAATGTTAAATAATAATTATTCTGCAAAAGCAGGCTATATGTTGATCTTTCCCTCTGTCATTGTCTGCAGCTGGCAGACCTCAACTGCAAGGTCTCTTAAACAGTATGCTTCTGTGACACTTTGCTGCTTGACAAATACAGCCAAAGATCTGTAAACAGAGATAAAAGCCTAAGGGTATGTGCCCAGGCTATCACAGCCCCAATAGCACGTCCTTGCAGGCACTGGGTGTCTGTGATTACTAGAGTGACACCAGTTTCTATAGAAGCACAGCAGATAACATCAAAGGCAGCAGTAACACGATGACAGACTTATCCACAGAAACTGGGAATGCTCACTTCTTTTTGCGGGGATGACCAGACAAGACAGAACTCTACTAGAGAGCTCTTCTTAGTGCTTTTCAACAAGCTGGGATTTTTTTAGCCCAGATTCAGAACAGATCACAAGCCACCTCTATACACATACCTCTTCTCCTACTGAAGAAAAGCAGAGAACTGCAGCTGTGCTTTATAGCACACTGCCCCAGGAGAGCTGCACACATTCACTTAGAGCCACCCCAGGGACTTGAGAAGGAGAGAACCAAGGAAGGAATTATCAAAGAAGAGCAGTTGGTAGCTTGCTCTGCTTTATAATGAGGTTCTGGGGATGCAAATGAGGAGCAGGTTTTATAAACTGAGAGTGCTGCTTTAGGAGTAGCCACTCCGGCTTTGTGTTACACCTGCTTGTAAAAAGTGAGTGAGTGGTAAGCTCAGCTAAGTACTTCATAAACCCTGGAATTTTTCTTTTATCTGGACCTAGAGCAAGCTTGGGGGGGCAGCTCTATATAGAAGTTAAAAAGCTAGTTTTAAAGAGGAGATATATAAATGAAAGCTGTAACTGGATGAAGCTGGGAGTAGAACTTGCCTTTAGATTATTTATGTCTCATGTACTTAGGCTTGATCATACTTATTACAGCAAGTACAGCCAAGGACTGTTTAAACTGGGAGCTAGGAGAGCTGAACTGTAGTGGGGACTGGTAGCTTGTGTGATCAGGCTCGTGTCAGGAGTGTGACTGTGGCTTTGGGCTTGCTTCTGATTCATATGTGCTATTTCAGGATGGTTGCAGGACAACAAAAATACACCAAAAAGTCATGCTTCTACTTTTTTATTTTCTGAGTTATTTTTAATGCTTCCTTACGTCATGTATTGCCCTACCTCTTAATGTCTCTATCTTGCTTTAAGTGGAAGATTCACAGAGACCCTCAGAGCACTGTTGTTACCCCGCACACAGATGGGTTGATGCTTTGCAGGTGCACAGGATGCCAGGCCCTATCACAGGGCTAATACCTGCCCCATCTTCCTCCAGAGCAGCTGCTGGGTGCCCCCTAGGGCATCTCTACAGGCAAGGACAGTGGAGAAGCAACTGGTCTGGGTTGGACTCTGTCCTTAGAGCCACCCTAAGCAATGGTGGAAAGATAACTGGTGTGTTTGACCCATCCTGAGCAAAGTGGAGTCCTATCTGGGGAGCTGCAAGTGTTTGTGGGCACACCTCTTTTATTCATCCATGTCAAATGTGAAGATTTGGACACATCTTGCAGCTTCTTGAGATGCTGTAGCTCTGCTCTTGGCCCCCAGCAAATGCAAGTTAGAGCTCATTCAGGTCCTTTGCCTGACTGCTGATCCTTGAACACTGACAGCTGAATCCCTGTGAGGCCCCAGAGCCAGGGTCAGGGCTTTGTCTCTGTTCAGGGAGCACTGTAGTGAGCTCACCACCTCCTGGAGCACCTCCTGACCCACTGCTTCAAATACAGGGATGTTTGGATTGAGAAGCTCATCTCTTTTTGTATGGAAGCAGTTTGTACAGTAAACAAAGGGAAGAGAATAGATTCAGACTTCACTTATGTGAAGACAGGAAAACTATAGATTACTGTTCTACTGTCTCAGTGCTTGAAATGACAGGCCTTAAGGTTTTTTGATGTGACAGATTCAAACATTGTCTCCCAAGTCCATATTTAGCCACTTGCTCAAGTTTTAAGAGTACCAAAAACTCTTCCACTGAGGTCAGACAGGATGTTTCTGGAGTGAGGAGAGGACCCAGATGCTCAGTCTTTTTTCATAAACAGACTAACTATAGAAGAGGATTCTAACTTTTGGCTTGTTAATTTTTGTAGCTATAGTCTGAAAGTTTCCTTTTCTGAGCTGACCTTGTAAAATGTGTTAGGAGTATTTTCTGCTTTCCATATCAGGAAATGTTATTTGCATCTTAGACTAATTTTTCCTTTCTAAAAAGAACCAAATGATGTAGCAACGAACTGCAAGCTAAGAAGTTCATTTTGCATTTAAAAGCACAAGTTTTTATATGTGAACCTTCTTTTTCACAGTGGAAGTACTTTAGTCCAGTGTCCATCTAGTTCTGTGTTTAACTGCTATAATTTGATTAGTATAAGTCTGTGTAATGCATAACAGTAACACTGTCTCTCTGCCTTTGCCATTGCACATACAAAGACTGTAAGTTTTAAAACACTTCTGCATTTTTGCAGGAACAGTGTCCTGGTGCTTTGGGAAGTGCCTCAGGGATCAGTCCCAGCAGTGGAAAGACGCTGGCTTGCAGAGGCCAACTCTGAGCTGGGTGGCCACATCAACATAACTCACGGTGGCAAGCCCTAGAGGAGTTGCCAATACTGTGGATGAAGAGCAGGGTCCTGCTGAGCCTGGGGCTCAGGGCAATGGGTCTCAAAGATGCCTGTGGCTGTGACACACTGCTGAATATACCTTGAGCCATGTCCAGAATGGTGAGATGAGACACCTTTAGGTAGAGGAGCATGGAATCATGGATAATGCTGCTTGGCACTGACCCACAGCTCTGCTTGCAGATAGCCCTGAGGGGGGAGAAGGGACAGCCCCCCAAAATCTCCCCATGCCACATCCCAGCCCAGATGTTCCATGGGTCCCATGCCCTCCTGCAGGTGCCAGGCTGAAGTGAGATCATGTACCCTGGCCACCCCTTCATGGTCCCACAAATGCCATGGCAAATTCCAATGCTCAGCCAGTCTGAACTGCCAGATGGCAGATCACTGCTTTGTTTTCTCTGTAACAAGATCATCCCACAGGATTCTTCTGGTGTCATACATACTGTGTGGAGTCAATGTAAAACTCCATTTTAAAAGAGCTGGATTCAAGAAAGAAACATCATATTAGCAAGATCTAAGGTAGCCACCAAGTGTTCAACTCAGCCAATTAATTTCTGGACTGTGCTGTATCGCTGTCAAGACAGAGCAGATCCAGCAAAGCATGTCACCGCTAACCAGTGTGTTTTAGCAGAGAGATTTTCCAGAGAATGTAGTCTGGAAAAGAAGCTCGGAGCTGTATAGCAAAAGCAGAATTCAGAATTACTAGAGATGCTGCATCATTTTGCAATGGATTGTGAACAATTTTTCTCCTGCTTGTATCATTTAATCCCAGAATTTCTGTGTCACTGTCACAAGATTTTTGGGCTCCTGGTCCCAAGATCTGTGAATTTGAAGAAAATGTTAAATGACACAACTGTCTTGGAAAGGTTTCTGGAATAAAAACTCTCTAGTATTGTATGTCTTGCTCCAACCACAAATGGGGTCCACAGTTGCTCCAAAAGTTCTGCGATGTTCTGACAAACACAATGAATTGTTTCTTACTCTCAAACTTGGCACACTTTACCTGGGTGTGGTTACTACCTGCACTGGATCATACCTTGCCTGCCTGTGATGGCCTGTCTCCTGAGAAGTTCTAGCTCACAGTATTTAAGAAGAACCTCTCATCAGTGCTGCAGAATCCAGATCAGCCCAGGAGTTCTCTCTTGCTCTTTGAGGAATGTGAAGAAAAGTCTCAATGTTAACAATAAGACATGCATAATTTACTATTATTATTAAAAGGAGGATGCTGAATGGATGAGAATTCCCTGAGCTAAATAGATGGCATCTCTCACACCTGGGAATGCTACATAGAGATATATTCCAAGAAGACAGAAAAGATACAAGATGACCTCCTTTGGCAGATGCTAATGTGAGTGCTTTTCTCAGTGAGAAGCTCCTTCATCTAGCCTGTCACCACTGATTTTGCAGTGACAACAGCCACTCTTTCTGAATGTAATGTAATGTAAAAAATTACCTTTCTGAATTGTCTTAATGATTACCTATCTTCATTACTAACTATTTGCATCTTAATTTCAATTTTCCCATTTTAGGTCCATTTAAAAAATACTTGTTCTTGAAATTGCATCCTCATGTAGGCAGACTGTGATTAAGTCATTCTCCTTTCTTCTCCTGGATAAATCCACTGCTCAGCTCCATCCTCTCATGCTGAAGATATGTTTCTAGACTGCAAGCAACATTTGTGGCTTTCCCCTGTCCTGCCCCGAAACCTCTTCCATTGTAAAGCAGGACCTGAGGCTGACAACAAGGTTTCAGACTGCAGCAGCAGAAAGTCTCGGTTTTCAGCAGTCTAAACACCTGCCACCACATCGTGTGAGTGTAACTGGAAAGCACCATACCCTCAAACCATAGCAAGCCACCAGCAGTTAGCAATTTGCCTGGGGTTTTTTTTGTCCCCAAGGAAACATTTCAGAACAATGAAATTTACCTGGGTCTTACAAATAATCTGCCTTGAGCACCATTTGTCAGCTCCTCTGTAATTTACCTGTTCACTAATAACCTGTTTTCAATTATATGATGAGTTCAGTGAGCGGGCAAGTTCAGCTGCTTTTGTCTCAGCCCACTGGGACCACTGGTGATGGGCAGGAGTGACTGCCCCAAGGCAAATGGGGCCAATGGTGGCTCCGTGTCCTCTGTTATTTCATTCCTGGATCTCAGGAATCAGAAATGCTGATGGAGTACTTTGTTAGTCTCCTTGTCTTGTTGCTTTCCATCACTGCCTAGTCCAGGCAGACGAAGAGTGTGAACTGGAAAGGAAAGAGTTCTGGTCACTTTCAACACTCCGTNCCAGGAGGGGGCAAGAAAAACAAAAAAATATTAGCTATTTGACAGCATATTTCAAAGCTTTTCAGCTCATTAATGAGAAGATGATGATGCTGGCATCTGCAGGATTAGTTAATACTGATCTACCATAATTTTAAAATTTAATTTCATCTTATTTTTTAGCAAAAATCCATACAAGTTACTTGCAGTGGTGGTATGGTACCTTCACTATAGTTTTTCTTCAGTAATCTTCAGTTTTGAGGATACTTCAGCTTGCTTTTAGGATAGATTCCAGCATAATAACACTTCTTTCTTTGCACCCAAGATCATGGAGATGGAACTTCAGGCGTTCAGCAGCCCAATTTCAACCCTTATTGGGCTTCTTCATGGAGTAACTGGGAAGAGGAGATTTTTCTTCAGAATAAGTCTGTTTGGAGGCAGGAAACTGGGAGCATGTGGCTGTGGGCAGAGCTGTGTGCGACACATAAATTCAAAGCTCACATTTATCTTGCTGCAGAATGAAGTCTCACAGCAATGATTCTTTCCCCACTTGCAGATGTCAAGATGAGATATGCCCATGAAAGTGTAAGGCTCAGACCTGACCCTGAATTTGTGAATTATGTAGTGTCCAGCAGGATTTACAGCAGAGTAACAGAATGAGGAAGGCGGTAAGCCTCTCTGTAGTGCATGCAGGCAATGGTGAGCTATCCCTCATTGCTCCTCCTCTCTCTTTGCCTTAAAACGTTTTTCTATGGAAGGAAGAAACTGTGCAAAGATGTTAAAGTCATTCCGCAGGGTAACAGTGTGGTTATAAAAATGCAATAAAAATAGGGAAATTCTGAAATGCTAAACTGAGACAGAGAGTTTGTATTGCAAAGAGCGTTTCTTGTAATGCATTTTTTTTTCTCTGACAGTATAACACGGTTTATTCCCAAACTATCAGTGACAGAAGCATCCTTGCTGGTTTCTAGCTGTTTCCAGTGATACAGGTGGATGTGTACTGTCTCCATCTCCTGGAGCGTGGTATCCTACTGCTTCAGAGTACACTCTTCTCCAGCAACCAAGACTTATCACAGAATCATCTGACTGTTCTGCATGGGTGATCTATTCTGTCATTCCCAAAGGCTCTTGTGTCATCAGTGCTGATCATTGCTGCTTGTGGTTTGTGATAGAGCCTGAGCCTTGTATAGGGCTCCTTGAGATCAGAGGGAGAGGACCACTGCTTTCATCTTGAGATCCTATTGGTTCTAGTTTTTCCAATGCCATCCTCAAGAATGCTGGGCTGAACTGTTGTGATTGACAGATTTAGAAGGTCCTGTGACAGATCTGGCCTCTCCTGAGTCTGACACAGAAGAGAGGGTGTTGTATCAACCCTCCGTGGGCAGGGAGGTCAAGGTTTTGCTCTCTGAGCATTCCTCTTCCAATGAGAGGCAAACTTTGAAGAGAGAAGCAATCTTTGAGGAGCAAGTGCTTCTGTTTTGCTGAATCTGAATTTGCTGGGGTGATGAACCATTCTCTGACACTTCCTCCTGCTGCTTTTCAGTGGCTGTTGCTTGCCTGTCATGGTAGCCTGCATGCTTTTTTCTGTGGAATAGATCCATCAGCAGCTGACAGGACACTCCAGGTATGGTATATAAGGTGACACTGCAGACACATAAAAACATTTTGCAGAGCCTTGGCAATTGTGTGGAAGGTGCAGCTGGTGCCCAGAGCAGGTCCCAGTGCTGCCTGCTGCCTCCCACCTGTGCCAAGCCCACTCATATCTCTATAAAAGAAATAGCTGGATGATGTTGTGGTATATATTGGAAATGTGTCCCTGATGTAAACCGGTGCTGCTTCATTGCCTGAAGCAAAATTTTTCTCTTTTACAGCAGATGAATACTTATACTTTTATACTACAAAGAGCCTCCAGACCTCATGACATCGTGCTGGTTGTGCAAAATTTAGCTGATTCTTACCTTACAAATGAAAAATGTCACAGTAGATGCGTGAGCTGCTAGAAAAATGTGACACTTGGAGAAAATCCAGGTGATGTGGTAACAGATTAAGACTGTCAAATTTGTGCTATGTCTTGGTTCTAGCTACAGAGAACTTCTATGAGTATTGCACAATGAGTCTAGGAAGTTTGGGGTTTTCATTTGACTCAGATCTCTCCTACAGCAAATTCTGATGTTGTGTGAGAAATTGGCCTGACTTAATGCTGCAAAACGTTCACTTGAGATATGTTCAACTAAATGAGTCACCTTGTCTTGTCCCATTTGTGCATGTTTGTGCACACAGGGCTTTGCTGATGTTAGTGCTCGCAGTGGCTGCTGCTCTAACAAATCAGGGCACTCATGGGACAGAAAGGATGGTGGTTATTGGGTGTCTTCCAGTATAAATGGGGTCAGGCTGCTCTACCTATGCTCCATGCCTGGCTGCTCCCTTCTCCTCTCCCCTGGAAAGCTTGTACCCAGAGACAGGCTAGACCCAGCCAACAGCAGCTCACAAAGAACTCATCTCAAGTGTGTACAGGTTTTTTACTGAACGGTTACTGGTAACAAATACATCTATAAAAAAGTACATGCTCATTTGTGGATAACTCACAGGCAGAGAAAAGCTGGCCTTACGTGGCCTGGTAAATTGTTTGCAATTAATTATTCAACTAGTCAAAGTGCATTTGCTAATAAAAGAGAATGGGAAAGGAGATGCGTTAGCAGCAGCAATGTGATGTTGAGCCAAGATGAAAATGAAAGCAAGAAGTGAGGTACTTTGCTGCCTTCCCTCTCTCCCCTGCATTAATACCCAAGAAAGTGTAGACCTTTGGGAGCCTAAGAGCTTTGCACTCAGGCAGGAGGCTCCAGAAATAAAAGTGAGGGCACTGTGTCATGGCATTCTGGAGTGTGCACAAATGCATTGTTTCTGTTATTGCTCATTTCCATTGAGATCGTGGCCAAAGGCTCTGGTGGGGCTGGCTGACCTGCAGAAGGGCTGAGCAGCATTTTCCCCTGATGGCACTGAGGGCGATGGGTGACCAGGACAGCTGTGTCACCAGCAACTGGTGGGACCTGCCCTTGTGCAGCTGTCAAGTGTCAGCCAAGCAGCTGGATTATGCAAACACTGACTGGTTTCAAACATGCTCCAGAGAAATTTGGGAGCAGCTAATGATTAAGAGGATGGAATTATCACAACAGGTGTGTTACTGTTGTGTGTGACGCTGTCAGCTGTTCGCTGTGTGCTGCCTGCCAGCTGAGTCAGTCAAGGCTGTCGTTGGCATTGGCAATGCTGCATGCTTTCACCCAGTGCTGATCAAGGGGCTGCCTCTGCTTGGAAATTAATATTAGCAAAACTGGGTGGGCATCTGCAGGATGGCACACCTGGCCACGGGAAGAAAATGTTGTGGAAAGCTGACAGTTTTGCCAAAAATCTTCCAGGTTTTTTTCCTCCTCTTTTCAACTTTCACTTGAATGGTAATATTTAGGATAATCAGATAATTCAGAGGATGTTTCTGATAAGTCAGAAGGGACATTTCTCTGTGTGTGTTACCTCTCAGTCTCAAAAGATGAAAAGAATAACCTTTGTGTATTCAATGTGCTGCATTGCTATTTTCAGCTCACTTTGGACCATGTGCATTGAGAAGGGGGATTTTGGTATGCACATCTCTGCAATGGGGAGTGTGACATGGGGCAGAACTCGGTGTGGGGCAGGAGTTCAGGCAGAGCACTCTCAGTTGTTGATAGCTGGGTATTCTTCCCTGTCTGAGCATCAGTCTTCTTATCTGCTTTTTGGGTACAGGGGGTATTAACCTTGTTGGTAAAGTGTTTGAGATCCACTAGGGAAATCCCCTTGATAAGACAAAAGTTTGTTATTAAAACATTTTAAATTCCTCTGTGACTATTTTCAAGCCCTGCTTTTCCACATAGTGGAAAAAATGTTTATTAATGCCTTGTTCTTTTCTTGGCTGTGCTGCTACAGGCCCAGGTTCTTACTTTAGTACTGTCTCCTTGTGCTCTAGTCTCCCTCTGTAACCTACCACCACAGGTCTCTGTTACCTGTATATTCCATGGGCCACTTAAAGATGTGAATGCTTTCATTTTTCCTATATGATCCTCGCTCCAGGGGCTGCTAGAACGAAACATTGTTTGTGAAAAGATGACTTCTCCAGATCTCATCATGATAGCTGGCAATGGCTGGAGCAGTTCTGTTTGCCTTCCCCAGGGCAGAAACTCCTTTGCTGTGTTTCTTGCTGCCCTGTTCCCAAACGCTGTTGCCCCTCTTGTCACTGACAGCACATACAATCTCACCTGGGTAGTAATAGTGACTGCTGACTGGTTTGGGCAGAGGAGACATACAGGTCTGTCCAATGAATGCACTGTGTGCACTGTAGGGTGAGTTAATTCTTTGTTTTATGAGGGCTGGCAATGTTTGCTGACTTCCTCTCCTGTGGAGATAAGAGTGAAACACCTTGCCTCCTCACCAGAGCTGGCCTCCCACCATCACTGCTATTTTTTATTTGCACACCAGAGGCCAAGACTGACAGTGGTTATTACATCATTCAAGGGAAGGAGACAGAAATTGCATTAAACAGAATGTGGGAAACTGTTCAACAAGGGGCAGCTTTACTCAAATGCATTTTAAACTTCTTAGTGCACTGCCAGGATGCCTAAAATGCTCCTGAATTTGCTGTATGCATTTCTTTTTCTCCATTTCTTATGGGAGCCAGTCTTCTTCCTTGCAGGGCACAGAGACTGAAAGCACTTAAGAGCAGCAAAAGGAGACTGGTTCATTTGGTGACCAGGTTGCTATTGTAAGAGCCAGAAATAACAAACCACTTCTGAAACAGAATCGCAGTCAGGGGCAGGGAAAGGGACATCGGCCTTGCATGGCACACAAGGCTCTCAATGTAGCTGCCTCCAGGAGATGGAGCAGACCCTGGCTCATGCCTTGCAAGAGTCAGTGTCCAACCAGCCATCCTGGAGCCATCCCTGCCCTTGAGGCACAGGGCTTGGTACCAGCCTGGCTCCCTCCACCCATAAAATCCCATTTCCTGTCTGCTTTTCTGCACTGCTGGTGCTCCTTGCAGACATGGGGGTCAAGGTAATCTGCCGGAGTATG
Source organism: Nycticryphes semicollaris (assembly GCA_013400055.1). NCBI lineage: Eukaryota > Metazoa > Chordata > Aves > Charadriiformes > Rostratulidae > Nycticryphes > Nycticryphes semicollaris. Next base: position 312,169 of record VXBJ01004369.1, on the reverse strand, counting down.
ATTTCAAACAGTGTTACAGTGCACTTGCTCTCAGTCATGATTTATGTACCTGGCATGCCTGTTGATTGGCCTCTGCTTTCTCTGTCAGCATGAAAATTAAGGGACCTGTAAGTGTGACTGCAAAGAGAGCATTCAGCATCTGTTATACAGGGTAAGGAAAAAAGCTATGGCAGGACAACATATTCCCTCCAGGTCTACAAAATATCCTGTCCCTGTTTGCCTTTGAGACATCCTGATGAAGTGGACTCTTCCCAGAACATCAAAATTTATTGCCCCAAACTCACAGTTCATGAGAAGCTGCCGGCCTGAGTCACCTGGCTTAACATCAGCCTGAGGACAAGGAGGCTGTGAAGAAGTTAATTTGCACCAGGAATTGGTAGGGACAGTGCAGCATCCTCAACATCTAACACCTTGACATCCAGCACTGCGACATCCATCTCCCTTGATATCCAACACCTCAACATCCAACATCCAGCACCCCGACACCCATCTCCCCGTTGTCCAACATGTCCCCCAGCTGCTGCCAGTGTGGGGAGCAGGACCCACTGCAGTGGCATAGGCTGCTGAGCTGATGTCCCATGGTCACAGCCCTGCACCAGGACTGCCTGCAGGACAAGTACACAGTGTTCTCCTGCTCCTGACACCACCTCTGCTCTGTTATTTCCTTCAATTAACCCCACAGCAATTTCCTGACTGGAAGCATTTTCGTCACCCAGCCGGAGTTCAGCACCACCAGCAACTAATGCTGTCCCTGATTTCTCCTCTGAAATTTTCCAGCTTTGGAGCTGATCAAGTCTGAAAGGGATAGTTTTTGCAGAGATGCTGTCCTTGCTGGTCCATCCCTGCTGCCCTGAGAGGCTGAGCAGAGTCTGCTGGACCTGCATGGCATTGGAGGGCTTATGAGTTGCATGGAAAATATGTTTAGCTGTGGGAAGAAATGATCTTTCAATAACCACTGAAAAGTGTTTAGTCAGATGTTTAAGAGCAGCCCTGGCAGAAAAACAAAGAGAAACTCTGGGTCAACAATCCAAAAACAACAAAAGAAGTTTTATTTTACCCCTCCTGGCTTAGAGCGCTGCCTTTCCATCACATCAGTCTGTCTTGCTGTCTCTCTCTCACACACACCCCATCTATTTCTGCCCAAAAAGTGTTCAGAAAGGAAAACAACTCTTCTGAGGGACCATTAATTTGTGCATTTTTCTGTACTGCAATTCAAGAGGAGAAAGAAAAGGGGGGGGGGGGGGGAGGGGGAAAGCCATGAGATGGCACACAACACAGATCAGCCTGCCTGCGAAGGCAGCTGAGGAGCAGCAGAAGCAGCTGGATGCTGCCTGCATTGCCTGCAGGCAGCTCACATGGTAGCAGAGCCACAAAGGGAAGGGGAAAGCAGGAGTGACGGTGTGCACAGAGAGCTGGAGTGGGACTGGGACACGGATGGTCTCCTCTTCCTCACCGTGAATGCCTCTGAGCTGAGGGTGGGTAGATCTGCAGTGGGATGAGGAAATAGCCATTCAGGGAATGGGCTAAGGAAAAGCAGGTGGGGAACTGTTACTCAGTGGAGCTTAATGTGGTAACTCAGTTGAGCTCAGTTAAGTAACTCATAATCATAACATGTAACAAATGTCACTGAGCATCCCTTCATGAACGGCTTAGCTCATTCTCCCACCTCAGACTGGATGCAGTTTGGTCTCCTGAGTAAACCTATTGGTCAAGGATGGAAAGCTCACCTCCTGCTGTCCTTTCATAGAGGCGTGAAAATGAGAATCCTATTTGCTTTTAGGGTTTAAAAGGTGTTACGAAGTGAGTCCTAGTAGGGTGTGCTGACTCCATCCCCAAGCTTAGCTCTGGGCTGAGGACTGTCACCATGTGCTCCCCATCACACCCACTGGACATTTTCAGGCAAACTCTGCCTCACTTGGAAAGATCCTGCCTGCATGGAGGTTATTATTTGCAACAGTGCTGGCTGCTGCTGAGCACTGGATGTAGAAGGCAATGCCCCAGGGAGCATCCTTCCTCTGGTTCAGACAGCTGCTTGCTGCACTGGGCTGCACCCAGCATTACCACATCACCGCATCTGAAGGGAGCATCCTCAGGACCTGCCTGGCCATACCTGCCTGGAAATGCCCAGTCCTCCTCCCTTTAGGTGTTGCCTCATGCAGTGCTAGTGTTTATGGGGCAGTTCTGATTCCCTTGCACATTTGCCTGCATTCCTCTGCTCTGACTTTAGGGCATCATCCACAGCTTGCTGGGTAGGATACAGGGGCACAATAAGTCTCTCAGCTCCTCCTTCACTTGCTCAACAAAGAACAAGAGAAAAAAAAACCAGTTAATTTCTATTTAAACTTATGAAATTCACTAGATTTGTAGAACTAGGGAAATTCTGGATTTTTAGCAGAATCTTTTGATGTCTGGATAAAAGAACACAGTCACATTGGAGCAAATCTGAAGATTTAGAGAAAGCAGACTGACATTTTTAGCATCCCTTCCAATTCCATTTCTGAATTTTGAAAAATGCTGCGCACTTTAATCCATTAAAAAAAAAACAAAAACAAACAAAAAAAAAATTATGTATGAAAAAAAAAGTTTCCTGGACTATTTTGATCACTCTGGAAGTTCCTAGTTTCAAGAGCTTTGGAAGAGACTCTTCATTTTCTCTTCAGAGCAGCAGGCACAGCTCCTGGCTGGGGAGCTGCAGCTGGGGCAGGATTTGTGCTTCAGGGCTGCAGGCTGAGCTCCACAGCCCAGCCTGCACAGAGCTGCATGCCTCAACAGCAGAGCCATGACCAATTAATAATTATTTCTGTATTAATCTGTGATGGATATAGTAATATTTTATATAATATGTTACAATATTATGAATATTGTGGTATTTTCCTTGTACATTTCTGCTCTTTTTTCAGGCAGCAAAGCCAACATCATTATGTATTAGAGGGAGGGGAACAACAGGGAACAGCACATTTCCATGCAAACTTCTCTTCAGTTAGTGAAACGATGGTGTTGTTCAGTGTCTCTGCAGGTTTATCTGCTCCTGCTCCTTCCCCAACTTCTCTCGTGGTTGTTATTTCTGCCCATTATCTCCATGTGCCATGTGTTATCCGGGAGGAGGCTGGGTTTCCCCTAGGACTAGGCATTCCATCTGCTCCTGCACAGCCCTTCCTCGAAGGCACATCTCTTCTGAAAGAGTGCACCAACAGTCAGCACACAAATCAAAGAACACCCTGCTCCTTCTGCAGAAGGGTGCAAGACCTGGACTGGTTTGGGAAGAAAAGATCCTCCTGTGAACCTTTGAATGACTTCCCAAAATATCCACACAGCACCAGGAAAAGCTTCAGAAATCCAAATTAGAGAGATTTTACTCCGGAGTCAAGACTTCAAACATTGCCATTTAGTAGCCTTCTGAAATACAGTACTTCAGTGTCTCTTTGCACAATAGCAGTAGTAAGAAGAAACCTCACAAGCACAGCTGGTCTAAATAACTATGTGTATGAAATATAAACAGACTTCTTGGGCCTGGTACATACATCCTGCTGCTCTGCATGATTTCTAAACACAGAGCACAGTGAGCATCAATAGACAACTCATAAACTATTGAGAAGGGATGCTGGGCTATTTCTGTACCCTGAAAGTGTGCACTGTCTGGACAAAATGGGAAAGAATAATTTTAGGTTTAGGTTTACCTTTAGCAGGTGAAAGGATTTAGACAGCTAAGTATATTTAAAATACCTTGGCCTGTAGTTTCTTTTCTTTTTCTGGAATACCTATTAAGTAGCAAGTTAATTATGTATTAACACAAACATACAAACAGCCCAAGCCCAGAAATGCTCAGTGAATTCTTTCTGAAAAGGTAGAAAAAGGAGTCAATCTATAGCTCTGAGGCTGGAGAGAGTTCTCTCTGCTGTTTTTTCACCATGGGCAGTGGCTGTGGGTGGCTGCAGAGCTAGCAGATCCCCGGCACCTCAGGCTGTGCCTGCTCCAGGCCCCAGACTCTTGTGTGACCCATATGCACAACCTGAAAAAATGAGAGCATTGACCCCAGAGGCTGCCAGGAGGTGATGTATGGGATGAGATCTGCTGAAGGACAGGGAGTAACGGGCTCATTTTTCAGCCTCTCCAAAGCAGTTGTCTTCGAGATATATTTCAGCATCTCAAATGTTCTGCAAGCTGCTGTCTCATGCAACTGTACTGAATTTTTGCAGGTACCACCACAATGGCTTCACTTGGGGTGAAGAGGCCACATGCTGCTGCACTGTTGTCACACTGCAAACCTGGCACTACTACACAGGCTGACACCCTGGGGAGGTACTCTGTGCTCTCTCTTCATGGTGCTTCTGACACCAAGGTAAAAAATTATATGTGGCCAGTTAGAGAAATGGGCAAAGTGAAGAGATTCATTCATTACTTCCTTAGAACAGAGAGGGAAATACGTATATCATAACCCCATATATTAATGAACATTTTTTTTGTGATTTCCTGCTCTCTCCTCCAAAAATTCTTTGCCAGTTGAGACAATCATTATTTGATTCTTAAAAACATGATGGCAGGCAGAGACATGTTCAATATGCATTAAAAGAATAATTTTTATTTATATAATATGCACAAAAATTCTAAGGATTTTGTCCATGTGAGTAAAAGGAATACTAGATATCCATTGACCTACTGCAATCACTAGATCTACTGATCTTGGATACTATAGCTGGGAAATTAGCTGTCTTTTAGGAATACAGAATCTATCAGGAAATAAAAGAGGCTGAGGAAGTCTCTGATAAAGGAGAAATCCTTGATGCAATGGTGAAGTCCTGGTAACAACATCAACTGCTTTCAGGTGCCAGGATCAGCAAAACTGGGCAGAATATTGGAACCACATTTAATGACACTTTTCTATGTAAGGATTCAAAAGGACAGCAGAGCAGAAAAATATGCATTTCCTTGAGTTGCCAAAAGAGCATTGTGAATATTCCTAGTGTGAGGATTCCAAGTGCCCAGGGTGGGTACCTGCTGCTAGCGCAGGGGGTCATTGGGCACAGACCAGAGCATCTTCAGTCATGAAATTGTCAGAAGGAGAAGCATCCCTTCAAAGTGAGAGATCAGTGGCTTTTTTTTGCAGCTTTTTGCCTCTCACCAGAATATTACTGCCAGCAAAATTGTTTATTTGGATATTTGTGGAAGGTGAATCATAACAAAGGAATCACAGACACAGCTGAAACAGGCTGCCGCCCGGTCCTCATTCTGGCAGCTCATTTTAGGAAAAGGCCACTGATTTACTGCCACTGACATTCAAAATCCTACAGAGCAATCAGGCCTTTGCTTCTCAGACACACATGTTGGAATTTTCTGGCTATGCTGGGTAACAGGGAGGTTGTTTTGAAGTGGAACCAGTAAGTACACTGTAAACAAAAGAAAGAAAAAGGGAGAGAACATCATGACTGCAGTGATACCTTCAGCCTTGGTAGCCTGAAAGTTGAGTGGCACTTCTGCAAGACAGCAGGCCAAGCAGTGCTTCTTTCCTCCAGTTTTCTCTGTTGTGCTGTGGGCAAGCTGTGCAGAGTTCAGGAAGAGAGGACAGCACTCACAGCTCTGCTCCCCCTGCCCAGGTTGGGCCCTGTCCTGCTGCAGGGGTGAGGCTGGCTGCTGAAGATACTCTGCAGGGGGACTGTGCGGGTTCTGGGTAGTGTGGCCCATGTCCAAAAAACATCACAACATCAGCCTACAAGCGCCTTGAACACGATGTCTTCACCTCAATGTCTGGCAGGAGCAGGAGTGTAACATGGTGAAGGCTACAAGGAACAATTCTGCTTTGGGCGGGGCAGGGCATTGCCCACCTGGATATCTGGCCCAAAAGCCAACTTCCAATATCAGGAAGATGCACCTTAAACAGCACAGGATGCATCCTTATTTTTCTGATACAAGAATGTTATTTTAGAGATCAGACACATTATTTATGACAGGGACCATGGCCACCACATTGTGCCTTCTGCAGGAGGGGGCACCTCAGGAGAAGTTTCTCAAACTACACAGGGGAAAACTGAGTGGCATGCTGTCTGTGTCTCAGGTTTGTGCACATCAAGGGTCTTGGGGTCCAGTTCTGCAGTAGTACAGGAGTGTGGGAGCTCCCTATGGCACGGCAGCAGCCTGTGGCTGTGGTCCCACCATTGTTGGTTCAGACCAGGGAAGGGATAAGAGCTGCAGCAGTGGTTTCTCCTCTCTGCACCTTGGTCCCACAGGCAGGAGTTTCTCTTCCTGCTGAATAGTGTTGTTGAAGCTGAAAGGTAATGTTTCAAAGAATTTCTGGCATTTAGCATGCAATAACTTAAAATCTTATCAGGATCAAAATGCCTGATATGAAAAGCTATTACAAAAGTTTTTTTTAAGGACTTGACTACCTTTGCTTTGCAGTGGATACAGTCCAAGGTAAAGTCCAACCTGAGACTGTCACCCCAGCTGAGGGACACTCTTTTTGCTAATGCTGACACTGTTTTTCTAATGCATCTGAAGCTTTGCTGGTGGGAGTAGCTGCTAACTACAAAACATGAGCCACTGTCAGTGCTGCCATCACTGGGTGGGACACGATCTTCCCTGGGTGCTTCCCACAGGGCACCAGGTCCTGGGGATACATGGCTGGCAAGGGAAATGGCTCCAGGAAGGGAAACAGAAAAAGTACATTGTGGCAGGATCTTCCATGGTGGAGCCCAGCAGAACAGCCCCTCTGCACAGCCATGCTTCCTCTCCTCATCTGTACTCTGGGTAATCGACTCATGAATTGAAAAGCTGCTCTGCAAAGCTCTCCATAACCAAAGATGCCCCTTAAGTCAGTTGTTTGCTTCATGCTTTAACTACTGGAAAAGTTATATCCCATTTCAGAACAGGAGGCAAAGTACCTGTACGTTGAGGTCTGAATGTTCCGTACAGTGAACATGCAAACACTGCGACAAAGTCCGTGGGCTGGGAGACTCTTGGCAGGGAGGTGGGAAGGGAAGGTACCTAATATCACCCCCTATACCCCCTCAATGCACAGCTGCCCTCCAGCTGAGCCTCCCCTGCCTTTGCCAGTGCTAAGGGACAAGTCCCACATCAACACTCAGAAGGCGATTTGGCCCCAAAAGGTGTGTCTGGCACCTTCCTGCCCTAAAAATCATAGAAGCCAAAACCCCAGGCTCCTCTGCTTGGCAACATCCTTGGATCCCATGGTACCAACAGCCTGAGCTCCTGAATTAATCTTGCTCCATGGCAAGAAGGTTCTGCTTTCTCCTCACCAACTCCAGCACTGGACACTCCAAAAACCAGGCCAGAGGGAACCTACCAGGCAGAAGCCAGGCACCAGGCTTGAGGGCTGGTTGAACTATGGCACCCACTGCTGTTAGCAGTTGAGTGATTACATGTTAATAACAAATAAATAATCAGCTCAGTGCAGCTGGGAACCTGTTTCATCACGTGCATACACAGGTAAGAGTTCGAGCTGCCTCCTTAAACTCTTTAATGATTTTCTCTTCTGCTGGGTAGCCCCTGAATTGCTGCCCATGAGGAGTCCACACATCTCCCCTTCACAAAATGAATGCACAAAGACATTTGGGGAGAACTGAAATTACTCATGATTTTGACAACAGATACAGCTGAAAAACATGTTTGTTTCAACATTCTTCTCTTTTCCTCTTTGTTTCACCTTAGGACCTCTGTAACTACTTGGACCTCCCATGGAAGTTTTAAAAATTATTTTTTTCCATTACAAGTGACCTTAAGTATAAGGAGAGTTAAATATAGGGTTAGGAAACACAGCAATGTTCAGTTTGAACTAAGGGCTTTTGATTGCTCAAGATTAAATATTTTTCTCCTCCCCATCTTGCTAACCCAGACTTGTTCTCTTTTTTGTTTGTTTTGACCTTTCAGCTGACAAATGCTCCTGCTCCTTTGCCTGCATGAGGGGAGCTGTAACACCCAGTCAGTAGGTGAACCTTGTGGTACATTTCGTGTTTCTCAACTTGGTATTCTGATTTGCCTTGAGCTCTTCTAATTTCCAGTACATTTTCTTCTCTGCCAGATGTGGAAAGGCATGTTCAGTGCTGTGATGGGGAGGCAGCCATGCTGAGCCCTGCGGGCAAAGGCTGTGGCAGGGCAGGCACATGGATTGCAGAAACCTGAGTACCCCTGAGAATCAGCATCAAGGTTTCTCTTTTGAGAAAGGAAGGATGCTTACACTTTGCCTTGGTGGACTTTTTTATTTGTGAAAGAGCTAACCTGACCTCAACAGGTTCTATTGCACATCTCGCTTTGGGCAGAGCCACAGCCATGAAGCTGCATTACCCTTCATACCTTTCTTCACAGTACTCCAGGGGCAGACAGGGACACAGCCATCTTTCATTGTGAGTTTTATATCATCTACTCATCTGCTCTGTCAGAGCAACCTCCCACTCTCAACCTGGCTGGGTGGGTAGCAAAGGAAGCATCCCCATTCCTATCCCCATCCCCTCCCTACCGCCTTTGCATCCCATCCTATCCCATCCCATCCCATCCCATCCCATCCTTTCCATCCCATCCTCTTCCCCTTCCACATCCTCATCCCATTCCCATCTCCATCCTTATCCATATCCCATCCCCATTCCCATTCCCATCACCCCACATTGGGGGAACACAGGAGCAGCTCCTGCCATCACTCCCAGCTAAGTGGGCAGGTGCCTTGCCACACTGACACTGCACGGGTGGACTTCCCTTGCCACATTGAAGGTCAGCTGTCACTGCTGAAAGAATACTTACTTTGTGAGACATGGGACATGAGATTTTGAGCTTGGCAAAGCGTTTTGGAGATTCATCGTGACACAATATGTTTCCTTGGTGGTTCCTTCATTTTCTGCACTGCATTTCACATGGGTTCGCTTTAGGATAGGTATTTATCACACACTTAAAGCCTGTCTCCAGCTCGTCGGGGCAGCCACTTTATCCAGATCACCAGTTTGATGTGTGTAACTTTCAATGTCTGCATGAGTGGTTTCTCTGATTCTCCTTCTTGATCTCTCAGCATGGAATATTGCCATTCCTGGTCCTTCTGCCAACAGCCACGTGGGGTATTGAAATGTCAGGGGAGAAAGTCCTCGTTGACAAAACCATAAACTCACCAGCTCTACAGCAAAGCTGGTGTATTGTAGGTATAGCAGATAACTGTGCTGCTGGGAGACAGATAGCATAGACAATAAAATTCAAATGACTGTTTGCCCAGCAGGTTGTGAACTTGCAGCAGGCTGCCAGAGGAAGCAGAGAGCAGCTTGTACCAACCACCTCAGGGTCAAGGCCAGAGAAGCAGGAAAGGAGGACTCAGGGATGATCTGCTGACAGTTGGGACCCAACTTGCCTTTGTGGTCCTTTAGAGACAATTGCAGCCCTCTGGTCCCAGCTGTCCTGCTAAAACATGGACTTGCCACATGTGGTTTCCCCCTCTGCCCGTTTTCTCCACACTGGGCATTTTACCAGGAAAAGGGAAGAGAAAGCAGAGGCTGCGGCAAGCAGGAGTGTGGCCTGTCCCCAGTCAAATCACACTGCTCATACAGCAAGAGACAAAATACTATGCTTTTGCATGCGTGCCACTGAATAATTTATGCTTTTAACAATAGTAATGAGGCTGAAAATCAGTTTCACACACACATCAGTGAGAAAGAGAGCCAACAGGAGCTGTCACTCCCTACCAGCTGATTCCACAAGTCACTTAGTATGAGCAGTTCCCCATGGTTCACAGCAGCTACCCCCAATGTGGGGCCTCAGTGGTGACAAAAGGAACCAGGAAGGTGAAGCTGGAGCACATCTGCTAACGTGGGGTACCACATTGCCATTGACAGAGAATGTCTGGATCAGCGGGATGGTGCGAGCTAACCACACCAGAGAGCTCATCAGGACCATTCACACTGCGTGATTTCCAGGTCTTTGTAAAACAGTACTTTCAATATAATCTTTAAATAGTTGCATTATTAAAGAAATGAAACCTGCAGTGAGCACAGACCTTTAAAATAATGTGTAAACAAGGCCAGATTTTCCAAGCTGCCTTCGTGACTAGCCTGCCTGACAAATTCATTAGACAACATTGTGGTCATCACCGCTGCAGAAAGTGTGTTTCAAAAGATAAAGAAAACATTAGCTATTTAGCTAATGTCAGATTTTCTTCCAGAACCAATTTGATGGGCCATAAGCATATAGTGATTGGAAAAGCCTCTTCTTGCAGATCAGGAGGGGATTTTAGTAGCTGAAAAACAGTTTTATATGTTAATGCCTTTGGCAGTTCTTCATTCTCAAATTTCTTACAAGATATGTGTGTGAACACAAAACTAACTCAATTGTAAAACTATCTGGGGCAAAATCAAACCTAATGCCAAATGTTGCTGATCCTGCTTCTAGAAGAAGTGCTTTTTATTATGGCTTTCACACCAGGCAGTCTGAATAGGAACATGAAAAATATGGAAAGTGAGGACAGATTATGCTAAAACAACAAGAATTTTAGGAAGAGATCAAAACCCTCATGGTGCCAAGTTTAAACATGAGGTAAGATCTTTGTGGTCCAGTCTTATGTTACTATGTCCACCTGTCCTGGTTTGAGGTAAAATTAACCAATTTTCTGTTTTACAATTTTACTTTTTTAGCTGGGCCTCTTCTAACTAACTAAACTCTGAAATGAACAGCATATTCAGAAAACTGGTCATTCTCACAGTGATAACACTGAATCATACCAAGGAATGGTATGCAGAGAGGCCCTTGCTTATACTTATTGCTTATAACAACCAAGGTCAGGTAATTTCATTATTTGGCCCGTTGGAGGGTCAGAAGTGGAAAAGCGTAGAGGGGTCACACCTGTAGGACAGGACAGGTGATCCAAAATAGACCAGATGGGTATTCCATCCCATCTGCATCATGCTCAGTATAAAAGCTGAGGGATCAAAGGGTCAACTCTCTTTCTTCGATGGCCAGCATCTAAGGATCTGACCCTGATCTGAGCATTCCTGACTCTAGATCTGGAATCCAGCTCCTGTCAATCACCAAGTCCAGTCTGGGACTTTTCCCGATGCCTGCTGGTGACATGATCGTCATCCTGGGAGCTCGATACGGTTTTGTGTATATTGTATCTATTCCATTATTTTCTCCCTTTTTAAAAAAATTTAGTTTTAGTATTAATACTTCATTAAAGTAGTTCATTCTAAACTCATAAATCTCCTTATCCTCTTCTTCTCTTTTCTTTTGCAGGGGGAGGAAGGGCCATCTGTCAGTCTGGTTTTGGTAAATTTGGCTGAAAGCATGACACCATCAGAGGAACTTCTTACTGCATCTGGGCCATTTGGTGCTGGTAGCTGTGTTTTGTGTTCATCTGCAGCACAGGAGATGCTGAAGTTGGGGAAGCTGTAAGTACAGACACCCGTCACCTAAGCCAGTGCCTGGAGGCAGCTGGGCTGCATGCTGTTGGTCACACAGCCACCTCTCCTGCAAGCTCGGGCTTGGAGATGTCTTGGAGCACCTTGACAAGGGGTGGCCATTGCCATAAAATCTGTATCTCCAAAGAAATGCAGTTTTGGGCTCTCCCATTGGAATGGCCATGGTAGTGGGGACACAAAAGAGGTGCAAAGTAAACCCTTAAACCTTAAAAATCCCTTAAAGCTCAGAGTGATGCAGTGTCTGGGGCAGCTGCTTTGGGGAATATCCTCGGCTTGGCAAGACTGGGAGCAGGGGCCCTTTGCCCTTTCTGTGTAGGTCAGTATGGCTAGGGCTTGGTTATCTCAGGTATCTTTCACACTGGGGGGATGAGGACCTCTCACTGACGTGATCTACCATCCTTGAAAGACCTTCAGTGCCTGCTGTAGAAGCAGGAGGACAGAGAGTGTCCTTGCCTGAGGACAATACAGCCCATTTTCCAATTCTGCATGCCCAGCCACTAGAGAACCGTTTTTTTTTTCCCCACAGGAGTATTATTTTCTTCTGTTTTTAAGCCACGTTGTAGCTATGAATACCCTTTCATCCCAGATGTCTCTATCAGCTCTTACAAAGAGTAAGATGGGCTTCTGGGAGAAATTCCTTTCTGGAGGTGATGCTGAGAAACACATTTTATGAGCTGTTTACTGTCCTTTTCCAGTGAATCACTTTTTTTTTATAGAGTATGTTGTTCAAAACCTGCAGGTTTTTTTCAGACTGGAATGTGAAATGCCAGGACAGCGTCCAGTTAAAAGCTGCTGTGATGGGAGCTATGTGAGCACAGAAGACAAGGTTTCTGTTCACCGATCTTAATTGGCACAAATGCTCTTCAATGTCAGTGAGAGCGAATATCCATGCAAAACACATTTTGTTATGAATTCATAAAGAATTGCCCATCCAAATGACTTTTTAACTTTATGCAGCTTATTTATTGCTGAGCACTCTCCCCTCAACTGGGACAAGGTACAATCTTGCTCTGGTTGCAGATTTTTTTTGGGACACAGGCACTTTCCATGCACTCCTGGCAGAGATTGTCCCAAGGCTGCACACTCCTCAGGGGCATTGTTGAAGCATTGGCTGCAGGACTGGGCTTGCTCCCAGACTTGGCTACTACTTTTAGAGAAAGGATTTACATCTTCTAAGGTGGTTGCCATCACAGTAGAGCTGTTGTTTTGTCCTCATATCCTCCTGCGTAGGGAACTTTAAACATTAGCTACAGACTACTGGCTGAAGAGTACGCATATGGAAAAGACTTTCTGCACTACTGGAAATAATTGTGGTAGTGATTCCAGAATGCAGACCAGAGGGGAAGTGAGCTGGGCTCTCGCCACGCGACAGCCAATCATTTTACAACAAAGAAATGCCACTTTCTCATTCTTTTGGAAGGAAATTTTAACACATCTAGATCAGCAAAAACTAGAGCAGCAGGAGCTAAGCACATGGAGTACAGTGGTGTGGACGGGAAGGAGAGAGCATTGGTGCCAGCTGGATCCAGTACTCCACGTGCTGCTGCCCTGGGGACTTATTCCCCCTCCTGTGCCAGGGATGGAGCTGAGCACTGCTTGTGGGGCAGGGGATGAGACTCACCCCACTGCACGCACACTCTGCCACTGCCCCATGCACTACAGCTGCATTCTGCATGATGCCTGGGATCTCGCACTGGTAGGAGAGAAATCCTGGCATGACTGGCACGACTGGCACTAAGAGGTGCTTTCCTGCAACAAACAGAAACTGCAAATGGCAGGAGATAATGCTGGAAGGAAGTTGGAGAGGTTGTGTCCCACACCCCACAACAGGGTGACCAGAACCTGAACCACGCTCATTTTTGTTTGCCCTGGCTCTGCAGTTCCTCATGGAATCATGGAATGGTTTAGGTTGGAAGGGACGTCAAAGATCGTCTCATTCACCTTCCACCAGACTAGTTTGCTCAAAGCTCCTCCAGGTGCGGGGCAGCCACAGCTTCCCTGGGCCAGGATCTAACCACCCTCACAGGGAAGAATTTCTTCCTCATATCTAATCTAAATCTCCCCTCTTTGAGTTTGAAGCTTTTACCCCTTGTTCTATCACTACATGTCCTTGTAAAAAGTCCCTCTCCAGCTTTCTTTTTGGCCCCCTGCAAACACTGAAAGGCCACAATAAGGTCTCCCTGGAGCCTTCTATTTTCCAGGATGAACAACCCCATGTTGTTCTTGGCCATCAGAAGCAGTTCCTCTGCTCTCTGCCCCATCCTACACATCAATTACTGTAAAAGTCACATTGTTTGCATCCAGTTCTCTCTATCCTGCTGTGACAGTGGCAATAAAGTTTAGGGTATGCAAAGTATGTAAATGTTGGCTGGTGTTGCCAGCACCCCACCTGGGCTGGAGAGGCTGGCACCCACCAGGACAGGATCAGCCCTGTGCCAGCAGCACTCAACTACCTGGAGATCCACCCTGGAAGGTGAAGCACCTTCCTGGGATCTGCAGCTCTGCCTTCCTGCCATGCAAGCAGTGCTTGCAAGCAATGCTCCTGGCCTGACCTCCACTCTGCAGGACACAGGAGGTGGCAATAAAGCCTTGGGGGTGTAAGAGAAGCTGCTCTGCTCAGTTTGTCCCAGCCACTACACTGGATTTTGGGCACAAAGGGCCCAATGGGAGCTCCCAGGGTGTTTTGCTGGACAGGCACGTTCCAGCCTGGTCTCTGAGCTGGGGATAGTCCCCCAGCTACAGCTTGGCCATAAGACTGCAAAGCAGCTTCTGTACCAGGCAGGTATCTGGTATCTCCTTGGGGGTTGCTCACTTTCCAGCTCATCCCACTACCAGCTCTCTGTACCCTGCAGAATCCCCTGTGCCAGCAGATTTTCTGTTTCCTGCTTCCAGTTTTGTCCCAGCGCAGAACCAACTGCATGAAATATCACCCCAGTCCTCATTTGCCAAGCCACCAAGCTTTTCCACTTCAAACCCTTCCTGATGGTTCATTTCAGGGTGACATTGTCTTGCTCTGAGTGGATTGCCAGGGTTTAATAATTAGAAGCTGCACACAGAACTTCAGGCCGCAGTAATAACCAGGTTATTTCACACCAAAATGTCAACCTGGTTAAATTACCAAAATGACCAACTGTCAGCTACATGGACAGTGACTGTATTTTCCACAGATTGCAGCTAAATATGCTTGGTTCTTCTTCCCAAAACTACCTACATCTGACCTTTTGCATCTTGTGCTCTCTGGAAACACAATTTTCTTTGGAGACAGTGGTTTGAACCTTAGCTAGGATAAAGGGAGTGTAGATTCAGTAGCCTTGAGAGTCTGATCCTAGTGGGTTGATAAATTAAGTAGAAGAAAGAGAAAAAACCACCTTCTTATTGCCACGCTGCTTTCGTTTTTTTAGTCCATACCAATGAAGGAGGGAAGTTCACCCTGTTGATATGAACTGCAAATAAAGTCTCAAGTCACCCACTCTCTTGCCTGCTTCAAAGGTCAATGAGTCCTCTGGAGGCTCAGCCCATAAACCCTCGTAGTTAAGGGTTGTACAAAGACATATAATGGATAACTCTGCCTTGGCACTGCTGGAAGTGCAGGGCTCTCCTTATGCTGCTTGGGCAATCATGGAAAAACTTGCCTTGACAGAAAAGGGCACAATTTCAAAGAAATCAAGTTGATACTGCAGAATGGAGGCAACATGAAGCCCGGGCAGCCCCCTCGTCCCAGCACGAGCTGCCTTCCAGCCAGACAAACAGGCAGTTTCACAACCAAGTCCAGAGTTCCCAGCATGATCTGTTCCCTGGCAGCAGGACAGAGGGGAAGGCAGGCAGGCAGCTCACCCGCAGCCTGGCAACCTGATGACTGCCATGGACCATCTACAGCCATATGAGGAGTCTCACAGGCTTCTGTAGGATTTGACTACAGATTCCTTGCATGCATCAACCATGTTGTATAAGCTTACTGATGTTTATTTCCCAAAAGTTGTTTTCAAGTAAAGAAGTGCCCAGAATTATTTGAGTAAATGCTTCTAGCAGGAGGTAAATTCAATTTGGTGTAGTTCAAAATATTATGCAGATTTCCATCTGTTTTCTTGCAAAGGAAAAAAACAAACTGTTGTTTCCAGTTTATTAATCTATTCATAGCACCACACAGTTGTTCTTCTTGATTGATGACAAGTGTTTTTGACATTAATATTCTGGTTCTTAGATTCTGTAAATGTTGTGGGCAAGTATTTGCACAAAACAGAACAAAAATCTAGTTGAGAACAGATGCCCTAATTCTAATAGAAGAAATTCACACCAACTCCTTCAAAGTCCATTTCTCTAAAAGCTGTTTCTGAACTCGTGTGCTCACCATTACCCCAGTATGCTTTGCAGTTTCTCTGTCTCTTTGCCATACCGTGCATCAGAGACATGAGTTTATAATTACCTCTTCAGGCTTCCTCCCCTTCTTCCAGATTGTCACCACTCCTCACTTAATGGTCTATTATGATCTCTATCTTAAAGCAGCCACTTTAGGCATGGGATATCAGACATACCTTGCAAAGACAAGTACTGTAGGGGGTTTCACAGTATCTCATCTTGTTTCTCTGTCCCTTTTCCGGAAGGCACCACCTCCTCTTTCACAGAGAACAGGCTTTTTTCTTGTTAGTGATGTTGGCAGGAGATGTCAATCAGAAATTAGTTAGGTTTGCCACTGAGAAGACAAGCATTATTTATCCTCCTCATCCCTCTCTAACTTTATTTCATCTGAGCATTTCCCCAGTAAGACACTCTCACAAGCAAGTGACCATAATTATATGATAAGACCACATATTCTTCCATAACCCAACCAAGAGCAAAGAAGTAGCTTTTATACAATGGAAAAGCAGTATGGGAGATACATGCCTAAGCCGCCAGATAAGAAGCTCACATTTAAACAGATATAATGCATTTGACTCCGGTAGGCACAAGGTCACACTGACATTAATCTAGCAATGGCAAAGTCAGTTCGGGGCTGGTCCAGCTTCCCCTGGAGTTCATGGTAAAGTCAGACTAGAGGCAGGATCAGCCCTGCAGCTGACCAGTGATGTTTATTACAATAAACTGCATTTATGGAAATTTATATCCAGTTAAAAATGTTGACCACAAAAATCCAGCAGGTAACCCATCCATTGTGTCTCTAAAGCCAGGACGTTTTCTGATACCTGTTAAATTCATCATATTCTGCTAAAGAAGGGAATTAATGAAATGCTGTTTAAATTAATCTTCAAAAAATAAGGCATATTTCCTTCCTCCTAAGTTTCTATATGCTAGTAGTTTGTGAAGTCAGCATCTTGTAAGTGCATATTTTCTAAAAAGATATTTCATTACAACTTTATTTAAAAGTCATGTTAAACAAAGCTACCTGTGGTGTAAATCAAGTTGGAAATACCTGTTGGCTGCCTGGTCCCAGCCTCTCAGCTCATGCTTGCCATTACTTGGGAAGTCCCACTGTGTGAACAGAGCTCTTTGCCATTTTCTGAATAGCAATCTTTTTGAAAGGACTTCAGAAATGTCCCAAACATCATCTCAAACACCAGTCAACGCTAGAATTCCAGATCCGCCCTGTGCTTCAGCCTCTGCTTGAAATCTCATTGGGACTTTTCACAGGGCACTGGTTTTCCCCTGTGACTTTTGCCAAAATTTCCCCTTTCTTCCCCCAGCTACATCACCCGTTCACGCTGTGAAATAAGAATTCAACTACCTGCTCTCAGTTGCGCTTGAAAAAGTTTGTTCACTCTTTTGCAAAGCAGTTAATGTTGAGCATTGTGCCTATTTTTTGCAAGAAAAGGAAGGTAGTATCTATGGGTTGTGTGTTTTTGCAAAGAAGACATTTGCTAGTAATGTGTAAATGAATCTCCACATTTTGACATCTCACTCAGAATATAGTAATTACACTGAGTACGCAATAAAAGTCTTAAACTGAGCTTGATGACTATGTCAGGATACTGAGTGGTGGTTGTAGCTAAATTAATAGATTTGTCTGCTATGGTTTAACTTTGTATGTGAAGACACAGGGAAATCCTAATAGAGAGGCAGCTGGTAAATGTTCAATATGTTTAATACTTTGCTCCCTTGTTTGGAGAACAAAGAGTCGCCTGTTTCATACTGCTGCTTTGGACAAAAGCAGGGCATGGAAACGTGTAATCTGCACTTGCTGAATAGTCAAGATCTACAAAGATTACTTCATGTCTCTAGCTCTTTTATGCTGGCATGCTAGCAAAATCTGACAAAAATAATCTAAAGTATATTTTTTTTGCTAAAAGTTGCAATCAGAATCAGAAATATGCACAACGGTGTTGCGTTTGTAATGCAATGTGAAGCACTGGCCCAATCTGAACACAGGACTAACCACCATGGAGCATAAAACTGGACTAATCCTTTAAATCAGTGTAAAATTACTACCCCTATCTCCTGAGAGCTGGTCTAATAAGTTGAAGAATATGGAAGAGTTTCTGACATCCAGTGAGAAATCCAACTGTATAAAAGGAATAAAAGGATGAAGGGAAGAGCATCTAATTCTTCTCAGGAAACTGTTACTGCTGGTGGGATTGCAGAAATTCCTACTGTGAACCATATGGTTTCCATCATGTAGGACCACTCTGGGAGACGCTGTCATTCTGGAGCTTTGGAAAATCAACTGCCAGATGATTTTTCCTGACATCTTTGACAATGAAATGTGTTTTGGTTTATTCTGTAGTGGTCGGACTGACAGTCTTTCCATAAATAATTCATACAAAGTCTCATAATGTGTGACTATGCAATTCAGATCCAGAAATATACACCTGTAACATAGGTAACATAGGGAAATAAATACATTACAGTGGATTTTACTGGGCAGTTCCAGCCAAATATGCCCTACATTTATTTAATTTTTAAAGGGAAGAGAGAGAATAATCTAATGGTGATGTGCACCTTATCTATTAATTTTTGGTTAGGTAACTGTCACCTTTCTGCAAGTTTGGTTTTTCTGACAGTAGTGGAAAATAGTTAAAGACAAAAAAAAAAAGGGGGGGGGGCGGATATGTGCTATTACTTTATAAAAGAGATAGCACCTTGCATTAATGTTGCTGGTTTGTGTCTGAATTTATTACTTTGTGCTATTCTCACCTCCAGGCACAGGAATCTTTCTGACCTGAAAAGGAACTTGTGTACTTGAAAATAATATCTGCTTTTCTCCTAAACCCAGAGACAGATACCAATATCTGAGCCCCTGTTTTGCTGGGCCAGGTGGGGATGGCAGTGTCGGGGAGGTGAGCGGTGTGAGGTGCTTCCTTTGGGGACACGGCCTCCCCCTTTCCTGGCCAGCTCTAGCCCCAACTCCTTCTCACCCTCTTCTTCCCAGGGCAGGTTTTGGCTTTTTCTTTCTCTGCTCAAGGCTTCTTTTGAGTTAACTCCTGCTCTACACCACTTACATGCCAAAACGTCCCTAAGGCCCCGGCTTCCCTGAGCCCTTCCAGCAATTTTTTATGTGAATGTCTGTGAAACAAATGCAGAAATTCGAGTGGTTCTGAGGCCACCAATACCAAATCAGACTGGGCTGAGCACCCACACCCCACATGCTCCTCTTGGGACCCCCAGGCTGGGCCCTGTCTCCTCTGTGGGGAAGTCCCTTGCCCAGTGTGCATGCCAGCACCATTGCCCTGGGCATCCTGGCATGGTTTGGGCTGGGCTGGTGACTAAACAAACCATGGATGCTCTCTTATAATCTCTCTCCCTTCCCAGAAGAGAAGGTAGTGAAAATAAGGGAGGGAAAGTTATGGGTTGGAAAAGAAACTAAAAGTACTTTAATGAGATACTAACAATAAAAAAAGTCCTTGGCACCAGGCAGTGAGGTTGCTCCTGTAGGGCACAAAGGGAGACTGTAAGGGGGTTCCAGAGGTCCTCTCTCTGTGGGGCAGGGCTGAATGAACAGGAGGAATGCGTGCATGGAAGGAGGGTGCAGGCAGGACATGGGGGATGCAACGGGAGAGGCAGGCAGAGGAGGGGAGGGAAAGGGAGGGCAGGGAAGGCAATGGGAGGCAAAGCTGCTCGGCCGGGCGGGGGGCGCGCCCTGGCTGTGCCCGCAGCTCCTCCCCGCCCTGAGTGACTCGGTGAAGGCCAAATCGTCGCGCTGGGCCGCCGTGATGGGCGGGCCGCCGGCCCAATGGGGCCGNGCGGAGCATCCCGGCAGTGGCGGGGCGGGAGGCGCCGAGTGGCCCCGGCGGCTCCGCGGGGCCCAGCCCTGGTCGCCGCCCGGCTCCGCTGCCGGCCAAACGGGTCCCGGGAGGTGTGTATGTCCCCGGACAATGGGGCGGCGGGACGGGCGCGCAGCTCTGCGCGGAGCCCTGCGCGCATTGGTGCCCGTCGGAACGTAGGGTCTATGTCCGCCGGGCGCGCTCCACCTAACCCTTCCAGCCTCCACACAGCGATGAAAAGACGCTTGTCTGATTCATTCCCCTGGAAAATATCCCCCCCAGCGGCGATGCGCGGCCGCCGTTGGCGGGCTGGCCCCGGCGGCGCGGAACTCGGAGCTCCGTGGGAGCAGGCAGGAGCAGAGCCCGGCGGCAACGCAGGGGAGGTTCAGGCAAGGGAGTTCGGCGTTTAACTTTCAGCTTTTGTGCACAATGTTGTACCCAAAAAGTAGAAAAAGCGAGGAAATCGGACCCGCCTTCCCGTTTAAACGAAGCGGGTGAACTAAAATTAAGTTAGCAGGACAGCTGTGGGGGAGTATTTTTATACATTTCAAATTTGGACTGGGAGAGGAAGTGTCACCCTGCTCCCCTGAACAATGGCTTCTTGTTGGGAATCTGTGAAGGGAAAGGGAAGAGCAAGGAATTTTTCACTTCTTTCCTTTGCATAGGAAAGGCTGAGGCACCCCTGACACTGGTTCTAAGTATTCTAATGAGTACCATTAAGGCCCGATGCTCGCAAAAGTAACAAATTGTGCAGATGTGACACTGCTTCAGCTGTAAGGTTTTATCTAAGTGGAAACAGCAGCAAGACATGTGGATAGGAATCTAACCTGCAGCTAATGCTTCCTTGGGATAGGCTGCATGTGTCTGCCTAATGATAACATCCGTACCTTCAAGCAGGGCATCACTTGAACCCCTTCCTTTCTTTCTAGGAGATCTGTTGGTAAGTCTCTGACCAAATGCTGTGTAATCAGCCTCTAAGGTTGTTATTGCTGTTACGCAATCCCAGTGGAATGCGTGTGCACACAAGAGCTGGGTTTCCTGGTTTTGGTCAGTCTGTAGAAGAGACTATAAAACATAATAGATATCTCAGATAAATTGCTTTTGCATGAGAACTTGTAGCTATTGTTCAACCAGTAACACTTGTGCCTTCTCCATTAAGCCTGGTAACCTGAGAAGAAAAGCCCCTTAGTGCCAGGAGACTTGCTCAGGGTAACTTTAAAACAACAGCTGGAACCTGGATATAAAGAGGGAATAGTTATAGAGATCAACATATGTTAATGCTGTGCATAATATATAGAAATACAATCTGTTTTGGAAAGAAATCTTGTGTAAAGAGGAGCTTCTGGTAGTTTGTCAGTGGAGATCAGTGTTTCAGGGGGATTAGTACAAGGCGAGTCCCCTGTTCTGCAGCTGATTTCTGATCTGGGGCTGTTTGATGGCCTTCTGTGGGGTTTGTGTGCACAGATAACTTGAATTCCATATCTGCTGGTTTGCATCTGAATAAGTCTTTTAAAAAAGAAAAAAAGTATGTTTTAAAATAATTTGCTAAGAGAAATATTTTCACAATGCTGCTGTTATCACAGCCCAGTAATCTTGCCAAAAGTTTAACAATTTGAGGATGTTGCTTGGTTGTAACCGAGCTCCTTTGAAGGAATTCTCTGCTTGTGAAAGATGAATTACTCATTCTTTGTCTGGGTTAAGAGATCATAATGTGATTATTAAACTCTGTGCTAGATATAAAGAATTATGCTTAACCAGGGTCTTTGTCCTGTTATCAAAGCTAAGCTGACCAAGTTTCCCTTCCTATAAAGTAGGCAAACATCTCCCAGATTAAAGAATGCCCTGGACTCCAGAAACACATTGACTGGTTTTGGCTAGATTAGTTTTGCAGTGGGCAGGGTTCTGGGGAGAGAGGACTTCATTAGGTATTTGGCTAATGGATGCTCAGATTTGGGACAAATGCAGAGGAGCTCTTTCCCCCAGAGTTCCCTCACTGACTTCTCTGCTCAGGGTCTCAATTGTCATGAGATTAAGATGGTGAGTGAAGGAATTGCAGCCTTGTTAATTGGCTTCGCTGTTGAATCCACTCATGCGGGATCTTCTAGTAACTCATGTTTACTTGTTAACTTGTGTTTACTTGGCTCTTTAGTCTGGCAACTTCCCTGCCTTTGGAGGAGTGGAATACCCAATTCTGACCTGGCAGAGGTAAAGGAGAGTGCTGCTTGGTGATTGATGGGAAAGGATGGTGTGGACAGCAGTTCAGTAGTTTTGTTTAAGCAGCTGCCAGTGATCTAAGTGGTCCAAGTGCTTTGTGAGTAGCTTTGTAGGAAATCTTCATGTCTGAAGTTCTGTCTCTGTCTTTTGTGTAGTAAAAACTGCAAGTGCTCCGCTTCTTGGAGCATCAATGCAGATGTTGCAGTTTTGCTAATGTGTATAGTGTAATGCATCAGGAGGAGAGAAATGTTTTTCATTTTACATGATTGGCAGTGAGTTTAGGAAGGGTGCGCCCACTGGTTTTATATATAGATATTTTATCCACTTCCATACCAAAGTAGGTGGTAGACATCAGTAGTAAGTACACTTGATTACTTGTGAGAGTTTCATTTAGCACTTGAGGTTTTCCTGGTGGTGATATTTCAGGTGGTAGTAGTTGATTTGGTGACGTTGCCCAAGTGTACCCTATCTGTGTTCTTGGTAACCTATTTTACGGAGCATTAAATGATAGGTGTCAAGACACAAAGAGGATGTGTTTTCAGCAAAGCCAAAGGCTGAGTGCGTTCTGCTTTACAGCATGTTTAATCACGATTAACCCTGTGCAGGACTGTGGGGATACTGCTGCTGATCAAGCAGAGAGTTATAAAGGGAAGGTGGAGAAGGATCCATGGAGATGTCAACAGCTACAGTGTTGCTTTGCAGCTTGCTGAGAGCTGGGCAGGGGAAATTTGTGTGGCTACAACTTGTTTCTCTTGCTGTTTATTGCTACTATGTGGCACACCAGTAAAAAACAGTGGTTTGAGTTGGTGTTTTGTTCAGGCCTTGAATGAGAGCTTTGCCTCCGTGTGTGTTAGAGCCATAATTCAGCCAGATTTTCCCAGTGCCAGCTGTTTACATATGTGACGGACAAGCTATCAATGGCATGTTGCAAGAACAGATATTAATTTTTAACTTAGTAGTTACTACTTAGAAGTTCATTGTCATATTGGGCCACAGTATGACATATTTATTAACTAATTACTAGCTTTTGCATACTCAGCACTTTTTTAACTAAGTACTATTGGATATTAAGTATTCCATGTGTCTTTTTGGACATCAAGCTCATGAAGTAATTAAATTTGCTAATAAATTAAAGTTGCTAATTACTTCCAAAAAGCCAAACATGAATCCAGAAACTTCTGCCACTGGGTCTGTGTGAAAGGTGGAGTTAAATACTGAATTAAAAAAGTTTACCAAATAACCTTAATGCATACGCAGAGCAAAACATTTCTGAATATCTTCTCATTCGAAGTACGTTGGAAAACTCAGACCAACCCTGATGCAAGGTGGTATTGAATCAGTATTTGTTGGATTACTGTAATGACTGTCACAATATCACCTTGCTGTTTCCTGTCCCTGCTCCCCAAGCCTTTCAATAGGCATCTGTTGTCATCTTTGCACATGCATTCCCATTGGTGTTTGCTGATTGAGTGACTGCACAGGCAGCTGGAGCTGGGGTGTGCAGCTCCTGGCTGAGCTCTGCCTGCAGCCCTGCTGCAGGATGCATGGAACAACTGTTTCCCCTCTAACCATCCCAGAGAGCTGCTCTAACACACAATCAGCTTTCCCTGCTTGTACTGTTAAAGCCACTTTCCCCTCCCAGAGGTACTTGCTGCTCTTGCTGCTGGTAGATGAGTAGGTGGGTAGGGTGAGAGGTGTGATCTCATGATTGAAGGGTGATGATCTAACAACTGAGTGGTGTGGTTGGGAGAAACAGTGTGAATTGGCCATCCTGGAGGTCTTCTGAGCACTGGCAGCTCAGCTGATAGTGACTGGGTGGCTGTAATCTCTTTCAGCCATGTGACTGCTGCCCATGAATGTGCTACTGTTGTGTCCCCTGCTCTGCAGACTTGGGTTTGGATGTTCTGCTGTCCCTCTTGGATTTATTGGATGGCAGGGAACTAAAAGTAGGTATCCCCAGCATGGTCTGTGCTGGGAGAGTGGGTATGGGGCGGACTGTGCATAGGCACAGCAGCATTTAGTACAGCTTCAGTCCTAGCAGCTGCCTGATTCATGCTCTTCAGTGCTGAAGCTGTAGGTGATGGGTCAGTCTTCTCCTGTCCATCCTCACCAGTGTTTCCTGCCCTGGATTCCAGTGACCCTGCCCAGCAGTTCCTTCCTGCCTCTTGGTCAGGTTTTTCTGAAGTGGAGACTTTGATAGCACATGTCCATTGTGTTCGATGCCATGAGATTTAGCTTGGACAGCAGCAGTGTGCACAGTCTGTGAGAAGTCTGCTGGTTTGCACAATCCCTTTCCCAAGGGAAGAGCTAGGGTAGGTGTTAGTGTCCTATGGCACACTGCACCAGCACACCTCCCGGGGCTGGGGGTGCTGCCTGTGGAGGGTGATGGTGCCTACCTTTCTAATCGGTGATCAAAGAGGTAATTTGATTACAACCAAAAGATGGGATTTGTGAGTGTTTGTGGCTGTGGAACCCAACCCTGATCAGCAGGTACTGAGAGTTCAGCTATTTGGTGTGACACTATGGGATAAGATGTTGGTGCACCTGACGTGATCTGCCAGCCATGTACAGACCAACCTGTCTTCTTACCCTGGCTGAGCAAGAAAACATGATGGATTGATGGAACTGGAATACAGAAGTTGCCACTTAAAAGGGCTGGACAGTTGAGTGGGAGGAGAGGACATGCCCATCTGCCTTCTGCTGATACCACGCTGCTTGTGCCCGAGGTGGTGGTGCTGAAAGTTATGGAGCTCTTCCCTGCAGTGGGGATGTCTGACGTTGGTCCTGCTGATGGTAGCTGTGGCCTGCTCTACTCTCTGCCGCCAGCTCTGTCTCATCAGAGGTGTCTGGGCTTCCCTGGTCAGAGTGCTGGGTTGTGGTGGGCAGTGCACTCAGTCACCATGGCATCCACCAGTCTCCTGGGGATTGGAAGAATTTTATCATGTGAGCATTAAAGCTTCGGCTACTCGGGGCTGGTTTTGTCACAGGGTTTGAGAGACATGATGATGGAGAGGTGAGGTCACCTCCCTCTCCCTAGCAGAGTGGCTATCAGCAGAGATGGAGCTACTGAGAGCCATTCTTTCCCTTTTGCTTGTTTTGCTGGTTGATTTCTGTTAGTTTATCTCTGCTTTTCAGCAGCTGTGAGCCATGAGGGTGAGGTGGGCTTCTTGCCTTGGGTTCCCTTCCTTGTGGCTCCTCTGCACCAGCTGGACTGTGCTCTCCAGCAGCCTTAGCTGTGGGGTGACAAGCTTGTTCCTGAGGGAGAATAGGCTCCTCCTGCAACATCCAAACTATCCCCACAGGGCACAGTGGCCTG
The DNA here is from genome assembly GCA_013400055.1 of Nycticryphes semicollaris. Classification (NCBI taxonomy): domain Eukaryota; kingdom Metazoa; phylum Chordata; class Aves; order Charadriiformes; family Rostratulidae; genus Nycticryphes; species Nycticryphes semicollaris. The sequence goes on along the minus strand of VXBJ01004369.1, from coordinate 287,051 downwards.
TGCACTGCTGACATTTGGGATTCAGGATGGAAGAGATAAAATAATTATTGATTTGACATGCATCTGAGGATGTGGGGAGCAGGACAACTGTCAGAATGGGAAGTTCTGGTTAGGACTGCTGCTGCTTGCTCATGTCAATCCATATGGGCCATGTGCTTCTAACCAGGCTTCATTTCCTTCTCTGAAATGCTGACAGCTGTTTCTTCTGTCTCTTCAGTAGTAGGGGTTTTGTTCCTGTAAGGGGAGTGACAGCTCACAGATGCTGCTGCTGTATAGCTGGGAATAGAGACTATTACTGTGATCTTTGAAAGAAGATGAGGTGTAGTGTATCTGCAGGAGGCCTAATTTCTGATGGTTTGAAGTAAGCTTTTTTCATTTTGTGTATTTTTTTTAAAGCTGAAAATAGTTTACAGCCTCATTCACTGTTTTCCCATCACATACTGCCTGTAGTGGTGAAAGTGAGAGAGCAGGTAGTTGGTGCTGTCACAAGGAATGAAGAAGTGATGTTAGCCATGAACAGTGTTAGGAGGTGTTCAGCATCTAGTCTTGCTGTTGTGCTTATAAAATCTGGGTTGAACTTCACAGTGTTGCTTAGATGTTGGTTTTTTTCCTAAGAAGTCCATGGCTGAAATTATAGCAATGCTTGAGGGTAATCACTGCTGGTCCTCCCCTTTGCCAAGTGTACCCTCTCTTCTCTTCTGCCCTGTCTGCATTCTGCCAAGAGAAGTGATTGCAGACTTCTCTAGTGTGGTCAATAATTCAGCACTGGCCAGGTGGGGAAGGTGTTGTAGAGATGCTGAAGCCTGTGTGATTGTTTCACAGTTTATAGATGGATGTTTAAAGGGGTGTCTGAAGACAGTGAGATAAGCTGTATCTACCCTCTTGGACCAATGACCTGTGTACTGCAAGGAAGGTGGCTTTAATATGTAAGAGTAAAAGGCTGTGTTGAGTTGGCTTGAATGCCAAGTTGAGACAGTCCCTGTAACGAATAAGACCTAGTTGTATATTTATGTAGGAAGTCTGTGTGATCTTGGGCTTATTTACGTGCTGAGTGGGTGAATGGGTTGGTTGCCTGTGAGACAAAACCCCCAAATAAGCAAAACTTCTGATTTTACAACCCTCGTGTCACTTTGGTGGCTCTTCTTTGCCTTTTTTGCAGTCCCAATATCAGGAAAGAACAAGATGTCCCACCAGCTGTTGTGTTAGTATCTCAGAGAGGAAACCTTGTATAGGATCCTGGTGGTGTGCCCATGGCTGGTGACCATTTTCCTTCCTTGTCCTCCCAGGGGTCTTAGGGCTGTGCAAAGAGCCCTAAGGTTGTCTCTTCCTCCTGTACAGCATACACTGAGGGTGCACTCTTCTCAGCCTGTGTTATAAATTATACTTTATAAACTGCTGTAGGACATGGAAAATAAAGCAATTCTGGTTTGGTTTTTTTTTTTTTTTTTTGTTCTTTCAGAGCCCTGTGCTTTAGACGAAAATACACAGGATAAGTCTGGCCCTTCCCTCTATTCACTTTTCATAGCCTCCTTTGTTTTTAATTTATGTATCTTTTTATACTAAATTTCTCCCATCTCCAAAATAGAACAGACAACAGTCTGTAAGCAAAGGTTGCCAGACATTGGTCTTGTGGATTATGGGCTGGTTGGAGACTGAGCCGCACCCTATGAAGGCTTGGATTAAAAATAGCCTTGCTTTTCAGCAAGCTGAAAACTATACGCAACACATTCATATCTTGGTTTCTGGGGCACTGGCAGCTATGGGAAGCCCTGTAGCTGTAAAATACCTCAGAAAATCTGTTTGCTGCTAATTCATCCAAAATTACTAGGGTGACCAGTGTCAGGGAGGTGTACAGCCCAGTGTCTGGCTGCCAACCATGGAATTATCATAGATATTGAGTAAAGTTTTAGCCGTGCTTCTTGCAGGACCTGAAAGACTTGAAAACGGTAGAATGCAGGCTCTGCAGTCCAGCAGCCTGGAAAGAGCCCATGGTCCATCCTTTTCAGTGGACAGAGTTGGGTGGATTGAATGAAGACAGGAATGGATGCCGTATTGTTGAGCCTCTGGGGCAGGAAACAGTCAGGGCCTTTTTCGATTCCTTAAATGTCTGTCTTGGCTTAGGCAGCTGTTAGGAAAACTGTCAGAAGCTCTTATGCTTCATTACCCATGATGGTAGCATTTTTAGAGTAATAATTAGCAAGGTGTCTCTTGGGTGGCAGGAGGACCCTGAGGCCTGCTCTCTGGGGACATGTTTGGGGATGGAAGAGGTTCCTGCACGTGGAGGTGCTTTCACAGGGAAAGGTCCAGGTGACTTGCAGGTCATTAGCTCTAGGAAGGACAGAGGAAGGCAAGTGCTTCCTACAGCTGCTCTGTTCTCTGGTTGTGTGCACTTGTCAGGGAGTTGGGTAAGAAAGGGCATGTGTGTTGCTCCGAAGGCTGGAGGCTCTGTCCTCAAGGGGAGGGTCTGTTTTAGACCAACATTTTATCTTGCCTTCATGTTGATCAGTGTTTTGATGCCTGGCAAAAAGAACAGCTGGGGCTGCAGTAGGTGTGAGGCTGCCTGTTTCAGCTCAAGGGCTGCAGGGAGAAATACAAGGGCATTTAGGACATTAAGGGCAGGAGGGTGACTGATATCTGGTGTGTTGATCTCATTACCCCACTGTGTATTGGAAGAGCCAAGCCTTCTTGGGCAAGTCAAAGTGGTTGCCCATGGGAAGAGTCAAGAGTCTCCTTGCTCTGGGCATCTCTTCCCTGCTTCATGAACCTCAACTCTTGACTTCTGGTGTTGTTTAATTTGTTTTCCACTGTCCTTGGCCATTCTCGTGTGGGGCAGAAAACTGTTTTACAGGCTGGTAGCCAATGCCAGCCGTGGGCAGGCCCACCCTAGGATGAGGGGCAGGCGGTGCTGCCTCCAGCTGAGCTGTGAGCCTCTGGGGCTGCTTAGGGCTGGGGTGGGAATAGATGAGTGGGGTGGTAGGAGGACTGGGAGCCTTACGCTGTTGCCTTCTCTGCAACTGCTGATATTGAGCTTGCTCTCTGGGCATGGAATGGTTTAAACGCCTTTTTCTCATCAATTCTTATAGAGTCTGTTTGGCTTGTTTTGTTTCTGGTTCTTCTATGCTAAACTAGATTGTAGGGAAAAAAAAAAAAAAACCACAAAAAACCCAAGCCCAAACCCATGAAATATTGTCTATCTTATAAAACCTTCATAGACATTCATGAAACTGACTGTAGAAGGACCTTAGAAGGATTTTCTTTCTCCCAAGGCCTAGGGCCAGAGTCTTCAACCTTTGTCTAACTTGGCTGCATGTTTTTACTTCAGTTGTGAGTCAAGGGGCTATTTGTTCATACCTCAAATTCTTAAAGTGGAAAAACTGACTCCTGCAATTATGTCTTTACTACAGACTTTTTTTGCTAGAGAAAACGGAATTTTTCTTGGGGGGGGGAAGGGGAAGCTAACTAGCCTGCTTTTTAAAACTGTATAAATACAGGAACTGTATAAAAACAAGGCAGTGTGAAATATTGCCAATGGCAGGGTTGGGTCAAGACAAGGAAAAGCCTGCAAAACACCAATTTGGGAAAAAAGCATGAAGAAGAAAATCTGATACTTGGGGAGATGAGACAGGCTGAATACCATTAAAAGCACTGCTCTCTCATGTCGGTTGCTCCACTATTGGGTGCTGAAGGAGCCTGTGGGTTGGGGAGATGCCATGTTTTGCCAGAGGTGTCAGCAACTGCTGTGGCTGCAGTGGAGAGGACTCGCCTCTGCCGTGCAGTCAGTGATCCTGACCCTGACCTGCGCCTGCTACTGCAGCTCCTACCAGAGCTCTCTTTGCTAGAGCTGCCTCTGTCGCCTTGGCTCCAAATGATGGGGAGAATGTCTTGCTAAGGAGAAAATAAATAATTAATTGCAGAGCTCTAGGGACATCCTCTTGGATTCCTACTGAAATTGTTGTGTCTCATTGAGGTGGTGGGAAAGAAAGCTTAAGAAAAATCCCTTTTGTTCTCCCTTGCTGAAGATTGACATATGAAAAGTATTTTGATACTAGAAGGAAAATAGGAAAGCACGTGATTCTGCACTCAAGTTTTATGTACATACAGGACTGATTTTTTTTTGCTGATATGTTAGGGATTAAAACAGGGCTCTCCTGAACTGAGTGCATAAGATGTTTAAAAGGCTAGGTTGAAGACCATGGATCACAGAAGCTTTACCCTCTCTGGATTAGACGGAAGGTGACATGCAGTGGGCTGTTACTGAAACAGGGCTGTGTGGTCACCTGTGTGCTGTTTACATGTTCTTCCCTGCCTGTTGTGTTAGAATCTGAAAATTATAGCTAAGGTCTTGCTTTTCTATTTGCTCTTTCCCTGAAAGTATCTTTGCAGCTTGGCATCAGCAGAGCTGACTGGGCAAGCAAGGCGTGATCCTGCTCTGTGTGCTAGAGGTACCACATAACACTCGGCCAGAAACTGTTACTGCAAGAATTAGTGGCTACTAGTCATGCTGTAGAGTGGGGAGATAAGTGTTTTTGTTTCATAAGAACATCCTATCTCTGATGTACTCATTAGCTTCTAACTGGAACTGAAGACTGGAGCACTTTGGGTTACCATATTCATAGAAATGTGCGTGTGTCTTCTGAAATTTGTGCGGGTTTGGGGTTTTTTAATGTTTGTATTGGTCTTTGCCCCAGGGATGTTATGTGGTACTTGCCCAGGACCTCTGCTCGACGGGCTGCTCTCACAGTAAAATGGGAGAGGGATGGCTGAGCAGCTACTCCCACTGATTCCAGTGCTACAAAGTGGAAGGGTGTCTTGCTCTGCTTTCACCAACAGCCAGACTGCCCTTGCTGCCTCTCACTCTGCCGTGCTGGGGAGGATTGGGGTGGTGGATGAGATACATCCCTGTTTTTCTGCTAGAGCTCGGCGCAGCCCCTCTTCGGTGGGTGAAACTGCTGAGCCAGCACCAAAGTTCTCGGTGTGGCCAGAACAGCACTAACCAAGTGGAAACTTGAGTTCAAGCTACCCATCCCTGTAATTGGCATTCATCATGTGTGAAGCAGCACTTCAGCTGGGTTGCTTGCTCAACAGTGTCTGAGACATCATAAATCCCAGGTTCTTGTTTATGCTGCCATTGCACTCTTGTATTCCTTCATGCTAATCAGGCATGAAGGGTCTGCAGAGCCTTGTTTGGGTTTGGAGCAGGGCTGTGGTTTTGAGATTCCAGGATGCTGAGTCTGTTCCCAGGGACAGGCTTGGATGCCCTCCTGCCTTGGAGCCCTGCAGCAGGACACTAATGAACAGGCTGATGCTCCATCCCGTCTCTGTTTTCCTTGGGTTAAACCAATGTTAGCCTTCACTGTAAACTGCTGAGCAGCTGCAGTGGTGTGTGTGTGAATATATATATATATATATATATTCTGCTATAAATCCTCTAGTTAAACATTTCCGTGACCCACCATAGAACAAAGTGCCTGTCTCCATCTGGTCATGGACATAAAGGAAGTGAGTTTCAAAGCAATATTGCAATTAAGCTTTTTCTTCCTGAATTCTGCACAAGATGTTTTGCCTCCAAGAATGGAGTGTGAGGACTTTATTTTAGGGAATACACTGGGTGTTTGTAGGTATATGTAAAGTTATCTTACTATGATTAGTATTGTGCAGGCAAGCATTGAGAAGGCCGAGCCCAGCTTTTAGGAACTGTTTCTGAGATAACAACACTTTGAAGGAGGTCAGTAGAGAACAAATGGAAATGTATTTACAAATGCATTAATGTTTCTCAGTTCTCCTGGAAGTAATAAGCAAGTCTCTGAATCTTCACTGAGGTAGAATTCACCTTTCTATAAGGTGAGAAGAGAGACATTAAGGCCATTTTTTCAAAGTATTTTCATTAATGTCTGACCTAAACTTTAGCCTCTTCCTTCTGCGCTGTTCAGCAGACGTTGGGACTAAGCCTGCCTTGGGGATAGGGATGGGAGGTTCCAGTGCAATCCTGCCCTGCTGCTGCCCACCCCTTTGTAGCATTCTTGCTGATCTCACTTCCAGCTGGGCTCTTGCCACCGTTTTATATAAACCAAATGTTCAAGCAAAGACAGCATAGTCAGACTTCTTGTTCAAATATTGAAAAAACTTGCATTGCATATTGCATCTGCCCAGCTAAGAATCTCCTGCAAGTTCCCCTGGATAGTTAGTTTTTGCAGTGCCCAGCCTACTTTAGTTAGAGCCATTGCTAATGGCAAGACCTTTTATTCTTCCCTCCATTTTCTAAGAGGCATATACCATTTTTCTGGGCTATATGTAGTTGTTTCAGTTGTTCCCTTTGCTCCCTGTCTTCTAAAGGTCTTGGAAAGCCATGAAATGGAGTAAAATTCTGCCCTGTACCAATAACCAGGACTGGTCAGTAACTCACTTCAGCAATTGTGCATTGGGTTGATACCAATTTGGCCCGTGGCAAGTTATTGCACTTGCATGTGCAACACTCATAGCTAATATTTTTGATCAGCATGTGGACCTCAGGTGTAATTCATCTTGTACCTTGTGGTGTTAACCACTCCAGCTACAGGTCTTCTCCTCCTTCCTGCAAAGTTGCTTCATGCCTTCTGTCAAATGGTGTGCCTTGCTGAGTCTTGGCTTCTTGTAGAATCTGTAGACGTATTTTTATTTGTGCATTTTAATTTGGAAGGATGAGGTTTGTTTTTTTGTTTTTTTTTTTAAATACTAATTCATAAAGCATTAACCCATCAGCAGCAACAGATTGAGAGTCTAAGAAATCTACAGTCAAAGCAAAGACCAGCTTCACATCATAGAAATCAGCTGCTGCTAGTAGCTGTTTTTTATGCGCTGGAAAATGTGAGGCAGGTTACTCATTAACAGTGTATGGTGAAGATTGCACTCTAGGGACCTGAAGGCTATGGGTGACAACTTGCAGTGTATGTGTGAGTGTAACCCATCTCTACCTGACCCTGCTACACATGAGGGTCATGTGAGCCCCTGACATTAGTCTCTCCAGAAGGTTTTCTTTTGGAGTCTGAGACAGGAGGAGCAGCTGGGGGGGGAAGCTAACAAATGCAAGCACCAGCTAAATACCAGGAAAAGCTTCAATGTCCCTTGAGAGGAGATTCCAGACTAGTTCAACACAGATGAATTTGTAGTCCCAACACGAGCTGTGTACCAAAATCTTTGCCCTCTACCACCTGGCAGTATGCCCACATGAGATATCAGTGACTCCCCACTGGCCAGTAATGTCTGACAACAGACTGATCTGGATGGTGGTCAACACTTGTTGGTCAGAGTGTGCTGTGGCTGCTCTGTATAACCTCTTCCTGTACACAGGTGGAAATACTAAGCAGTCCCTGACCTGGATCTGCATAAATGCTGGTCTTGCTACAGTCCATGCATTTCTTTTTTGAGCCACATCCTTTTTGCTGTTGTAATCTTATGTTAAAGATTACACCAATTTTATTAGTAATCTAATAGGCTTCTTCTGTAGACAAGTCACTGGTGGTGCTTGGCATTGGAGACAGCTCTTGTTTGCTGTTGACTTTTTAAACCAAAATGAGGTGCAGTGCTTGGCTTTAGCAACAGTATTTATGTTTTAGTATTTGGAAAATTCTTAGGGGGAAAAGTCTGGCTTGAGTAGCTGAAAATTTCACAGAGCTGTTGCTGCTGCTGCTCAGGCTGCAGTGTATTTATCACTGACAGAATGTGAAAAAGCTTATGATGGACTTGAATGAAAATATGAACCTCATGTGAACAAACTTGTACTCCTGTCACTTGTGTTGCAGAACAATCTGCGTTTAAGATGGTCTTTCAAAGGTCTTTCCACATGCAGAAAAAGAGGAGCAGCTGGAGACACTAAACCCCAAAGAACTAAATTCCTATTAAACTACAGCTTTTGCAAGTTATTCCGAAGCTTATTCCATGAGGATGCAGTCCACGTGAATGTTTTATATTTCTCAATTGTAAATATGTATAAAGTGGGTGTGGCCAGAAAACAGATCAGAACAGCTTGCTGTTCAGAAATCTCGGGCAAACAGTCACTCGTGTTCCGCAATAGTGCAGTTCTAGTGTAATGCACTATTAAGTCACAGACTAGGCAGCTGAAGTGAAAGACGGAGAAGTATGTTTGTGCCTGCAAGATTGTCCTACCAGACCTAGTGCTGCCTTCTGTACAGCAGACTGGTCCGTGGTGTGGCTGAGCTGTTGTAACTGGGGTGCTGTGCAAGGGTGGTCCCTCCTTCCCTGTAGTGATGTGGATGGCTGTGATGAGGGATCAAAATGCTGAGGACAAGAGGCAGTCTGCAGTGATGTCTGCCCTACTTGGGCACAGCTTTTCTGCGTGTCCAGGTCAGCTTCCGTCTTCATCAGCTTTCACTGCATGCTGTTGTGATCGCCCAAATAAAGCATTTTCTCTGGGGTGTGATGGGTGCAAGGTACAGTTATGGTGGGTCAGGTGGCCTCTGATTTGGCTCAAAGACACAGCAGAAAGGCTGGGGAAGCACCTTGGAGCTGGTGGTGCCCTGCTCAGGGTTGAGGCCTGCCTGTGGGGCCTTGAGGGAATTAGAGCGATTCTGGCCAGTGGTTCCAGCCCTGGTTCTGCCCTGGGAATCCCAGCAGACCCAACAGCTGCTTTTCCAGTGAAAGTGTAGGAAGGGTTCCCAGGTCATCTTTAGTTTCTCTCTCCCTTTACAAAAACAAACCACCCAACCCTAGACTTCCCGTTGCCCATGATCTCAAGGGAATAACTTGTTCATTTTTTTTATTGTGTATCCCTTCACCACACCCACCTATTGTTTCTTTTGAATTTAATAAAGTGGGTGACTCAGTACTAAATATAAAGCCTGCTTCCGGCATCATCTGCCGGTGGCTCATTTCCTGGAGCTGACATCAGTGGAGCCTCTGATGTCCTTATGAGATAGCGAGAGATGCTTTGCAGGGTGTTCTGGGCATACTTGCTTGCTCTGTTGGTGACCACATGGCTCTCTGCTCGAATGTGTGAATAATGAGTCTGTTAATTACTAAGCTGAGGGCTGTTGGAGCACAGGGTAAATTGGAAGGGTCCTCAGATTTGTTTTGCACTGCAATATCGTACACTAGTGTGCAAGTATTTTTTAAATAAAAGCTCACTTTGAGTCATGACTGCATATGCAAGTTTTTTATTAAATAAATATGAGTTTGACTAATGTCTTGCTTTGTTCCTGATGACAGGCTTGCTGAAAGAGCAGCTCAGGAAGCTCCTAGGGGGGAAATCTAGCAAAGACACATCTT